>JAUCMX010000025.1:8502361-8604861 GCA_033459395.1 Hemibagrus guttatus | reverse complement strand
GACGCCGTACATCTCTAGATCCTGGGCAATTTTCAGGTACTCCATCATGGAGTCCTCTCTGAAAGCACAACCACAAACGCACCATCAAGACACGAGCAACAAACAGCCTGGCATGTGAAACAAAAACCAGAGACACTGCAGTTAGCTATTATGTGTTGTGTTGTGGCTGAAAACAGTAATTACCTGAGCATGCCTCTATGCTCCTCATGCCAAGTCTGTATCCTTTCTTCCCACTGTTCTTTAGTCAGCTTGTGTTGCTCTAGAACTCTGAACACCACAACAGAAGTTTAACATTTAAAACCGACTGCATGCTCGCTGAAAGTGGTCATTAATGAAAACACTATGTCCCGAATCAGAAATGAATTAATCACGGATTATAAATGTTTATCAGCTGACGATCCTGTACACTCGTCCTGTTAGATAACACGGAAATAAAAAGTAAAACCATTCGGCTGTGAGTGGAATGAGTCATGTACTGTAGCTTCGAAGAAGTTTGGACTGTGAATTTTGGAGCACCAGTTGCTAAGGGGTTCACTTCAGCCCAGATATAGTTTTTCCTTTGACTCAGAGCACCACCGAAGGTAATTCTGTGAGCAACTCAATTGCTTTCCTGGGCCAGGGACATTTAATTATAGCCCTCATGACACATGCGGTCAGGTTCTGACACAGCCTACTGAAGCAATAGTTTGTTCACATCGGAGGTCCAGACATCACTAATGATGTGGCCGTAAACCCATCACTCGACTCACTGAGAGCTGTGTTCTGAACAGGAATGAAGATAAAGGTAAATGAGTGTATCGGTAAGCCTCGGGAGAGGAAAATATTCCAAATCATTAGCCACTAGTACGAACAGAAATTGATAAAGAATTCTCTACGGTGCTGCACTTCACCTCTGTGGCAGAAGCCTGTCATTGGCAAGATAGCCAGGCTTGTGGAGGTCCTTGTTGTAGTCGCCGTATTTGGCCTGGACTGAGTAGGATGCCAGAAGCACTGCGGTTTCAGGAGGACAATAATTCTCATCGTTCAAAATGGACTCCTTCACCTAAGAAAAGAAAGTGAACGGAGCTCAGGGAACAGACTCTGCATTGCACCAGTTTACTGCTGAACAGGAAGTTCTGATATGAAAAGGTGCAGATTCAGGATTAGAGCTTGCTAGATACTACACTGTATCTATACTCACTGGTTACTCATTGTATTAAGGAAACCAGTCATATATAGGTGTATTTTGTAGGTGTAGAGTTATGAAGTATAGCGACACCGTTTATCAGCCATCCTCCAACATGAGGTCACACTGAGGTCAGACAGACCTGAAATGCTTTCAGAGGTTTGAGTGAATCAGATTCTGCAGGGTTTTTTTAGGTTTAGTTTATTATAGTTTTTTTTTTTAAACCTTATAGTTAGAATCTATGGCTTATGCTTGATATTCATCACTGCACTAACATTGAAAAGTACTAATAACACTTAACTTTATACTGCTACCATGTTAGTGTCATTACTGTGAACATCTGATGGTCAGTTCTGTCTCTCTCTCTCCCCAACACGCATGCACACACAAAATAGTACTGCATATAATGCTCTTACAAAATATCCACAGATTATTGAAATTAAATAAATGAACAATACATGCCAATTTATTTTTTCTGATTTTAGAAATGCTAAGATGACTAAGCTGGCAAAGATGATTGATAAAAATGAACTAAAACTAAATAAAAAAATCTAAACAACAGCAAACAACCTTTTTACGGAAATGACCCGGTTACCTGAAGAAAGAAAAGGCGCTGTGTGATCTCCTGGATCAGCTCTTCAGAAACATCCTCTGGGAAGAACTTTGCTCTGAACTTGAACTGCAGAGGGTTCTCCTTCTTCACATCCTGCTGAGTCACCTAAAAAACAAAAGAAATCAGGTTATGGATTAATCAAGGAAACAACCAAACAGGACCTGTGTGAATGATGAATGAAAACAATTCTTTATTCATCATTATTTAACCTTCCGTTCACTGTATCCTGAATTATATCCACAACCTGGCTGAATATTCCAAATCCTTCTTTATATCGTAACAGTTCGGTGCGGTGATGTGGACCGCAATCATTTCGATCAAATCATCTACCATTAAACACTCATTCTTTTTCCTTCTCACACACATAGAGCCACACATGCAGGCTCAGAAGAACACATGATACTCATGAGAATGCTGAGCTGAGCTTCACTTAACGAAAGTGTATGCCAACACAAAACACACACACACACACACACACACACACACACACATTTCCATCTGAAGAGTTCTGCTCGAAGGCCTCTTTTTACAGCTTGGCACCACAGAGCAAGAAGCCTGTTAAACTGCACATCTGAGGCTCAGGCTAACCGCAAGCTAATAGGAGCTGGAGCTATGGAGCTCGCTGTGGCTTTGGAAACGAGGAGGGAAAAAGCTTTACCTTCTTATTGAGCTTCAGCCACGTGGTGTAACCCTTACTATCCGTGTACTGCAAGCCGAAAAACCAGACCTCACGCAGCCCCACAGTCTTCACCACCTAGAGACAGAGCAGAGTCATTTTAGTTTAAAATACAAACTACACAAAAGTTTCATTTTCTTCATACTTGGAATAACGAGAGGAAACTTTAAACTACAATTCATTTACAATTGAATAAAAGTCCAAACTATTAAAAAACAATTAGATGTGTATTGTGCAACAGAAGTTTACTTGTAGAAATAAGACAAATTTAATAAAAGCACAAAGTCAAAATCTTGCCACAAGTCCTTTGATTTCTTGCATAGATCTAGGAGGGAAAATAAGGAGGCTACTAAAAGACTACAGAATATGCAAGAGGAGGCAGTTGAAGGTTACGAGATATTCAGGAATATTTATAGCACATGTTCATTAGGGGCGCTGATACTTAATAATGGAAGATCATCTATGAAGCAGGGGGGAAAAAAAACAAATCTATTTTTGTCTTAAGAAGGTTCAAACTTTGGCACTCAGGTTGCTATGTTACGCTGGAAATACATCAGTGGGATTATCACAAAACAGCATTAAGCAAATGATCCCTGATTCGACAGACTGAATTTGATTGTGCAGATCAATTGCATTGCACATCCTCCAGTGAACACCACTGAACATTAAGGGGTGAGCAATATGACCAAATTATCATGATGTGAGGACAAAATCCCAATATCAAGAAGAGAGTTCAGAGTAGAAGAGAAACTAGTTGGAGGTGACAGAAGTCTCCAGAACACAAGCTGAGCAGAAAAGCATTTTAAAACACACAGTCTCCAATCTTTAACTGTCTAGTTTTGGTGAGCTTGTTCTGACTTCAGACTCATATTCATGTACTTTGCATACAAGAGGTGGAACCTGATGAGGTGGTCTACTGATGTAGCCAATCAACTTTAGGATTTTAGCATGTTGTGCGTTCTGAGATGCTTTTCTGCTCACAACTATTGTAAAGAGTGGTTACACACCAATCAGGCATAACATTATGACCACCTGCCTAATATTGAGCGGGTCCCCCTTTTGCTGCCAAAACAGTCCTGACCTGCCGAGGCATGGACTCCACTAGATCCCTGAAAGTGTCCTGAGGTATCTGGCACCAAGATTTTAGCAGCAAATCCTGCTACTTAAAGGATGCTTAAAGTAGTTTCAGGACTTAAAGGATACTTTTGATAGATACTGACCACTGCAGACCGGGAACACCCCACAAGAGCTGCAGTTTTGGAGTTGCTCTGATCCAGTGGTCTAGCCATCACAATTTGTCCCTTGTCAAACTCGCTCAAATCCTTACGCTTGCCCATTTTTCCTGCTTCTAACACATCAACTTTGAGGACAAAATGTTCACTTGCTGCCTAATATATCCCACCCACTAACAGGTGCCATGATGAGGAGATAATCAGTGCTAGTCACTTCACCTGTCAGTGCTCATAATGTTATGCCTGATCAGTGAATAAGCCTACCAGTCAGCTAAATAAATAAAGACTCCTTTCGCATCTCTTACCAGAGGAGTACTTGTATCTGAATGATTTTATGCATTGTGTGCTGCCACATTGGATGATTGGATAATTGCAAGAATAAGCAGACGTGCAGGTATTCCTAATAAAGTGGTGTACCTAGATAGATATTTATTCAGTTATTTTAATAAGGAAAATACAGAAACAAATCTGGTATAAACTCAGAGTTAACGCCCACTTGCAATGGTACTGTAATAGTTGTTTTAATTCCACAACAGTGAACAAATTTTTTAGCGAAAGGAAGTTGAAGGGCTTTACTTTTTTTTCTTTTTTTTTTAAATGCGGTTGATGAATCAGCATATGGCTGTCGTTCTATTGCTGCACGGCTGAGATCAGAGCTGTGCGCAAGCCAGAACACATCCAAGCTGAAAGTGTGCAGTGAGAGGAAGTGTGAAGGTGAAGTCGCTGTCACCAAAAAAAACACAAACAAAAAACCCCCCAAAGAGGGCCAAAAAAAAAAAAAAAACCCTACAAGCATGACCCTATACACAGCACTTCAGTTTCACCTCAGTTTCAAAAACCTTCTGCAAGAGGATGGTGAGTAAGAAACTGGAAGTCTAATGGAAAACACTATCTTATGTTTTGCATTTTGAAAGGAGCAACGAGGAAGTCATGGGTAATGAAATTTGCTTAAATGATATGCCAGAAATAGAGTTTGAAATAAGATCAACATTTTTAAACTCTAAATTGTAAGACAAGCAGTCATCCCTTCCTATTAATCGTTCACAGATATACAATATCTTTATCACCCATTACTGGCAATAAGGGTGAACATCTGAAATTGGCATAAGGGGATTTAAATAGCCATGACCCGTACTTTATGCCACTCGGTGCCATCTTGAATATCACACTGCCTTCCTTTAAAGATCCCCATGGAAAAAAATATGACCTCCAAAAAGCACGCCAATGTGCTCATCCAGTTTCACTTCAACATGACAACAGAAAAGGTCTAAATGCTTGACCTCTCCTCTACAGTGAGGGATTTCCAGGGGTTATTATGCTGTTAGGGCTTTTTTTTGGGTCCACCTGGCTGGTGACTTCATCACCTGAACTCAACCCATGGGAAGTTTTTGGACTTTGTTAGGGTGTTTTCACAATTGGTCTAAATCCAGATCGGACTCTGGCTTCTTTGGTGGAGGGGCTTGCTATCACAGATTTGTGTTCATACACAAAACTTTGGACTGATTGTGGCGGCATCACTTTTACATTTGTATTTATAGCCTTTGGCAGACACCCTTATCCAGAACATCAAAAAAAAAAATTTACTTTTGTGCATGCTGGTTTGCAAAATAATGGATATTTGGTTCCTCGATTTATCCTTTGGTAAGAAGAACAGAACTTTGTGGATGCATTGCACATCATGATGCAGGAAAACCTGGGAAGGATAAGCTCTTTTCAGATAATAATATTTTTGCCCATGCACATCGGCACAAGGTCTGAAATGTTGTTTTTTTTTAATAAGCAGTTGCACCATAAAGGTGAGTCTGGTTTCATATATAAATAAAACACAAGAACCCTTATCCCAAAATAATGAAACAGGAAGTCATTTGGCAAGGTGAGCCAATGACTACCTGACGAGGAAACCCCAGATCACCATGTTCAAGAGGACCAGGGATCTCTCTGGTCCATTTCTAGATCATCAAAACATCTAAAGAGGCAGTGTCTTTCTGAGAAATGGTTCATCACTACAGTAAAGTTTCCAGAGACTTCAGAAATGATGCCGAGCTAACTGATGTTCTGGCAGCCCCACGTGGTCCAACAAAACAGGCCATCTTTACTTACAGACTCTCTCCTGGTCATGCTAATGGCCTGATTTTCGAGCAAGGTTCTTGCCCCTCACAAAGCCACTTGACTTTGAAAGGAGCCTGGAATCACTTAAAATTCTTGTGAGGTGCTAAAAGTTATAAAATAGCTGTTGAGCAACTAGTGAGGTGAACAATTGATTTTCCAATCCAAGTGGCTTTGGAGTCAATAGTAATGGAGCATAATGCACTGCAAGGCAGTGAAGTAAATAGATTTGAAAGCACTTTTAAAGCCATGAAGCTGTCCTTGGTCTGATGCTGCGAAGTGCAAAGTTCATCACAGGACACAATAGGAAGTTGTTATCTTAGGCCAGATCATTTAACCCTTGAAACAAAGTTCAAAAGCCAAAGCATCCCAGACTGACAAATGAATATTTTAGACTAGAGCATTAATATTGCAGAACGTGTACATGGGCTAACTCCTCAGTGGGGGTCCATCATGACCACTACAGTGCTGTAATGTTCAATTCAATCAATACAGTATGAACAGTACGAAATTAAACATACTGTAACTAAAGCTGACTCTGACCTGGTTGTTTGTGCAAGTTTGAGAATTATAGAAACTGCAGATCTCCTGGAATTCCCTGCACCACAACGTCTAGGGTAATGGTGCGGAAAACTAACAACATCCGGTGAGCAGCAGGTCAGTGAGCAGAGAGGACTTATTGAGAACAGGAAAGCTCTGGTATCTCAAATATTCTAGTGAGAGGACATGCATCTGTACATAAACCTTGAGGTGAAATCAAGGTTAATCTCCTGTCGGTCAAGAACAGGAATTGCATTGCACAGCCTCCAGTGAACACCACTGAACAGTCTACGGTGAGCAAAGGCTCACTGAAAGTATACAGATAAAAACCAGAGTATCATCACCCGGTACTTAAAAACAATACAATGGCTGGATTGTGGAAATATTTCCATTCTGTATGGAAACACAGGATCCTATGTTTTCTTTCTCTTCGTCATTTCCATCGTTGTTTAAAACACTCACCATCTGGTGCGTCCTCATCTTGCGCCATATTCAACCAATTAGCCAGCTGTGCAACCATTATGTATGCGTTGTTCATCGTTAAGAATTGACAGCTGTTTTAGATGAGGATCCACAATGACAGCTTGGATGTAAATATTGTGCTAACACGTATCTTTCCCAATAGTGCATTATTTATTTTCTACAGGACAGAGTTATGCTGTGTACCATCTACAGCATCTCATTTTAACAGCAGTTTATTTAGTATCATTGGTTTTGCGTGTGAAATCTCTAGCTAATGCTGCTTTTTTTTTTATTTTTTTTTTTATTTTTTTTTACATACAGTAACTTTACACATTCTGTATCGAAGTGCACAATAAAGCAGCAGTGGCTTTGTTCCAGCATTAGCTTCAGTGGAAATCTTTCTGAATGAATGTGTGGTGCATTGGCTTCTCCTTAATTCTTATCGGAAATCTTTGAAACGTTCTGTTTTGTAACTTGCAGTGTTAGTGTGGTGAACACAGACCTGTCTGATTGCTGCACTGTTACACAACTGAAATATGCAAGTCTGTACATCACAGTCTGTATTGCTTGTTGCACAATTTTTCAATCCATTTTCTTAAGGTCATCTTTTATGAGCAAGCACGACCAGCAGCCAACATTTTTGACCGTTAGGTATCGCTGTGGTACTATTTGATTTATTCTGTTTGCTTTTTCAGTAAGTGTTTAAGGCTGGCTCACAGATTTATCTTGTACACAAGATTTGATCATGTTGCTTGTCTGAGATGTTCAGATATATAAGATATTATAAATCATCTTCTTTCGGATTTTCCCTTCAGGGGTCGCCTCAGCGAATCATCTCTCTCCACCTATCCCTATCTTCTGCATCCTCAGCACTTGCACCCACTAGCTACATATCCTCATTTATTCCATCCATATACCTCCTCTTTGCCTCCTGCCTGGCAGCTCCATGTCCAACATTCTCTTACCATACACTACATATAAAACATAAATAAATATAATATATAGTGGCCTGAAACTTCATAACAAACAGATATTAACTTTAAGATAATCGCCATACCTGAATAATGCTAGAGTCTTTTGTAAGGGAGAAGCTGATTAATATAATTATATTATTAAAAGTATTTCTGAGAAATCAAAATGCAAAGTCTTCATTTAACTTAAAGTCTGAATTAAATAAAGTGCATATTCGTCTAGAATGGATGAACATAAATACATAAACAGAAAAGCAAATGTGTTTCAATTTACTGAGAGCCTTTTAGTCAAAATTTACGTAAAAAACATTGCGATTCAAATGAGGTTTTTCTGAATCTTCCACCGAGGGCTCGTTAGGTTGGCTCATTTAGAAAATTAAAATGAGGTCCTATGTCTCACGAATGCAAATACCACTTGAACCAATTCAGATCGTTTAGTGTGGGAGTTACTGGGAGTTTTGGTTAATTAAGCAGTTGACTTTTAGCCAAACCAGATCATGCATGTGTGTGCACCTAACCTGGTCAAAGAGCTGTTTGCCGGTGGTGTTGGGCTGGATGGCAAACTCCAGCTCGGCATCCATCGTAGTCACTCGTACATTGATCTGAAAAACAAAGACCAACCAAGCTTTATTGAGAGTATTCAGATATAGTCACCTGCACTTAAATCATGATGCTTTCTGACAACATCAGGTCTATTTGTATATTTGACCCACAACCAACTCAAAAATCCATAACTTCAGCAAACCTCTTCCTGGTTTCTGACTGTCCTCACAATCATGTTAACTTCAGATCAACATTGGCACGTACTCACCCTTCACCTTTTCCTCCCAAGTGAAAGTTCGTCTTTATAATAACTAAGGACTGATGAAATGTTAGGCCAAGAATAACGGAAATGTGCAGTCAGTGTTCAGTTGTATGAGCAACAATGCTGAACATTTTTGATCAGTTAGGAGTGTGTTTCTCTTGTTCCAGTGCACAGAATGATCGTCAGGCCATGAAATTGCCACAGAATAATATCCACTGGGGCAGAGACAGCTTTATCTGAGATTGAAGCTGAGTTTCTGGTCGTCTATCACGGTGCTAAAAGATCAGGATGCACGTGTCGGGTGAAGAGTTTATGAATGAGTTCAAGCAAACATTCACTTATAGATTGTAGGAAATGTTAGGGTTGCAACGATAAGAGGGAACTTTCAGTAGTCTAGAGCACACTTTTAGGATGTTTTCACATCTGTCTGTCTGAACAGAACACAAAGAAAAGAGTTTTACGATAACACAGGGTTTCAGTAAACCTCCTTTAGCAAACTAGAACCACTGAAGCGTTGACAAATCAGTATAAAACCCTGCCAAGCTTTGAAATGTTGAAAAGAAGGAAGACGACGGTGCAGCTAAATGAAGAATTTAAATTAGATCAGTTTCACAGCACGGTGCATACAGACCGATTTCACTTATATTTGTAATGTTTCTTTTACTAAAATATAGCTTTGGCTGTAAACAAAATTTTCATTTCAGTGCATCTCTACCGCATGACCTACTGCTTATTTGTGGCCCTGGTTTTCATTTTCCTACAAGCAATTTTCAATAAAGCTGAGCCAGATGCTCAGAACGGTCACATTTTGCAAAACACGTTGCCTGACTACAAAATTGCAAACAGAAAATGTGCAGAAAACAAGCACATGATCAGTTATTCTTTTTTAGTGTGGGCATAAAAAGCAAAATAACGTGAAAGACCGCTTCACGTGAACGGAATAAAACAGACCGAACTGGACCACTTATTTTTGTGATGGCACAGCGGGGGAGCGGCTCCGAGCGCCATCAACGCCGAGACATCCGGCTCTCTCTTCTGTGTGCTCTGGATGTCGGTGTGAGTGTGTTGCACGTGGCATGTCTGTGTTTGTGTGAAACAGAAAAGTCTGTTATGGGTCACAATGGGTGTCTAGCTGAGAGAAGAAAAAAAAAAACCCACGCGTACATTTTTCTGCCCTCTCAGCACTCTGAAAGGCCAAGTGTGTTCGGCTCCTCTGAGAAGGCACCGCTGCTTTCCCAGCCTGCTCTTTTGCTGAGGTGTAGCGTATGACCGAGCTCTGCGATTGGCTGTTGATGGTCCTTGTGACCTACTGTGCGGCCTAATGGAGGAGGTACGACCTAGAGGGCACTCTTTATCCCAGTGTGTGTGTGCGTGTCTCAAACGTCACTGACTGGTGCAGAATTACAGGCTGTACGTGTGTGTATGGGGTAGCTACCTCTACTTATCACTCTCCCTCTCACACGCGTACACGTACGCTCGCTCACTCACTCCACACACATACACGAAAGGTGATCCAGGGAGCCGTCGAGTTGGGATTGAGTTACCTGGGTCTCTCGTATCCATGTGCCAGGCCTTCCTTTCTCCTCTCGGTTTTACTCCCTGCCTCATGAAAGCACCAGCCTTCCCATATTCAGTCGAATGAACACACACACACACTCCAGTAACTCTGTAACTCTCTCTCTGCTTACTGTCTTACTTACTCTACTTATTTATTTATTTTTGCCAGGATACTCTTCTATACCATTCAGTTGCAGTGCCATTTATTTCTCTATTATTTTAACACTAAACATCAACAAGCCCAGAGCTCATGCAAGCCCTTAATATTATCCAGTATAGCAGTTCATTATGGTGACCTGATGACTCCTGAATGTGTTGAAACACGGCGCCATGTCCTTATAGACCTTCACATTCTTTGCAAGCAGATAAACGGCAGCTCCATGGTGAAATAAAAGGAGATTTCATCGCTGACCTTCAAAACTTCCTCCAGTGTAGGAGTTGAAATGTGAATAATGCTCACACCATGAGAATGCCGCTCGTACAGAGCAGAGCTGTGTGATTATTGATGAAATACTTTTTTGGGGGCTTATGATGAACTCTTTTTCTGGAATTTCTCCATTTTCACTCCAGAGTGAAAGATTAAACAAACAAGCAAGCAAGCGGGGGGAGAGAGAGAGAGAGAGAGAGAGAGAGAGAGAGAGAGAGAGAGGGCAGGTAGACAGACAAAAAGAGGACGACAGACAGAAAGACAGAGGGGCAGAGAGCGAGAGCGAGAGCGAGAGCGAGAGCATCCTCTCACCCAGGAAATAGAACCAGTTTTGCTCTCTTGGCTTTGTACAGCTGAGGACTCGAAGATTTAAACTCGAGCGCTTGTATACTTTTCTAAAAAATTTGAAAACTACATTTTGCTTAAAATTTGCACATTTTCGGTACAATTCTTACATGTACAATGTTTATAAACTGATATACTTTATAAACTTTATGTGTATTACTTCACTGTTCATGCTGTTAAGAGTGGGAGCTGAACAGAAACAGCAGTGTTAATCACAATCACATGACAATCATCAGCTGCAATTCCATAATGGTGACAGACCTGTGAGTGATCACACACACACACAGTTTAGCCAAGCTGAACTCTTTAAACAGGAGTGTGTGAGCGTGTGTGCGTGCGTGCTACTGAATGGAGCTGAATAATTGACAGCAGGAAGGAAAGAAGTGCTCTAGGCCTTAAACACACACACACACACACACACACACACACACACACGCACACACGCCCCCCACACACACACCCAGATACACATGCCATTTAGAGCACACATTTCAGCTGCAGTTACATAATAAGAAAGGTCATGAGCATCAGCGAGAGGGCTACCTTTAAAAATAACCTCTACAGAAGCTCAACATCCAGATGTTTCTCAATACAGCGCTCCAGAAGCAGAAAATACTGAATAATCATTTGTAGCATTTTAATAGACGCATCATCTTTACTACTGAACGAACGCCACGTCTCAGTTTTCTCGGCTTCATAACTCGGGAAGTGTTTAGTGCTCAGAAATTAAAAAGCACAAGCCTCATCGCTTCCAAACACAGCTGGAGATTCACCCTGCAATGTTTTTAAATGCATGATAAAGAACAGTCTGGATCTTATTTCTATGTTTTGTTAGTGAGCATGAGCGAGTGCACTGCTGTCATAAGGCGTCACATCTCATCAAAACATCTGGGGGAAAGAAATGGGTTTGTTCAGTTGCCTTTATAAAAAGCATCACTTTATCTTTTACAAAAATTTCCAGCAATGTTTCTGCAACACTGAGCTCATTGTACTCCTGTGCGCATGTCCAAGACATCTAGCAGCGGCCATGAAATCCCATAAAAGGAGATCTAAAAATGACAACTAAATGGTGAAAGAGTACCTCCCAAATATTCCCGTAATACAGCTGAGCCACCTCACACACACAAACAAACCCTCCCTCATTTTATATGTTGCTCTTTTTTGTCCTAATTTTTGTCCTAAATGCCAAATCTGATTTGTCTTAATATATGAACTTCTTGTGATATCTTTCCTTTGTTAATAATATAAAATAAACAAGTTGCACAAAATTTATCCAAAGCCTTACACATGATGCTACACAACCTCAAGAGCTCCGATAAGATGTACAATTTTCCAGAAGTATCATAAATAAGTTCCATAAATACACCCCTGTCATTTAGAAACCATTCCTTCATAATCATACAAAAATATTAACAAAAAAGTCAGTTGTGAGCCAAAAAAAAGGAACATCCTGTTAGCCATCAAAGAACTGTTATCATTCAGCATGAAACTACTGCATACAAACATGTACTAAAGTCAAGAGGAAACTTTTTTAACTGATAAAAAAAAATTGCTCTCTGTCAGAACATCTGTGTAGCCCAAAATGGCACGAAAACACCACACACACACACACACACACACACAAGCTGTGGCGTGTATGCATTGGTGTAGTGACTATTGTTAGATGACGAGGTATAAAGGAAGTGAGGTTCAAAAGGTTAACTTCACACTGCAGTTATATATTTACCTTCATGGTGTTTTAATTTAAAGCTGTTATTATTGTGTCAGGATAATACAACACATTTTGGGACATTTGTAAGATTAAAGGACAAAAAACATTTCACACAAGACAAAGACGATTTAACCAGGACAGTCGGTAATAACCTCCAGCTACCACACCCTCCACACTCAGTACAGAGCAGCTGACCCCTCTGGTTACAGACACACACACACAGAAGTGATGAAGGAAGACCTTAATTGTCATTTCCGAGCCACTAGCTCCAAATGGCAGCCCCTTTGTGTCAAGGGCAGAGCAGGCGTCCAGCAATCAGCCGTGAAATGGCTGGCCCTTTGTATAAGCAGCGAGTGTGTGTGCCCACAGCCTTGTGTGCCTCGAGCCAAAACACACTCGGAGCCAAACATCTTCCAGCGAACCAACAGCAAGCGAATGTTGTGCTTGACCTGATCCGCTAATTCAGATTACACAATCCACAGCGCAGGCTTAGCTTCAACTCACAATAGCGCCGCAGTCATTTATGGAGCAGCTCACGATAGGCGCGACTGTCCTAGAAATGACCTCGGTGACCTTATTTACATATGAGCTGAAAATGATCTTCCTCTTTTATAATTTGTTTTCATTTAACTTATAATTGAGTTAAGTTGAACTATCGATGCATTATTCTCGTACGTGTCAGTTCATGTGTACATCAGAGCCTGTGTTGGCAGCCATGTTTAGACATCGGCGCCAAGAAGTGGTGTTAATGTACATATGCACAACACTTCCTCTCCTGTGGTTTCTCTCCTCACTCCACCCTCTTAATTAAAAGTGCTTCTGCTGTCTTGTTTGTAAGCCCTTTACATGAGATTTACCGAGGTGAAGTGTAAGATGGAGGGGTTGTACTGATTAATCCTTCTTAGTCGAGGCAGCAAAAAATAAACCATGCTTAAGGCAGGGACTGTCTAGAAGACACTAATGCTCAAATAAACACTGCAGACAACACCAGTGTGAGCTAAAGCCTGAGAGAACACAATGCACAAGCTTCTGAAGTGAAGAGTTTATTGGCATCACAGAGATGTTTAGATTGTGCAGCATATGGTAGGGAAAGCGTCAGTTATCTTGAGAGGTGGGATCCAGGGACGATTTTGGTGTCAGGAGTGCACGGACCAAACCCACCATGGTGTGGTGGAGTAATGTCGTAGGGAATGTGGTCTCTCTCCTAAATTGCTCGAATGCCACAGCCTTTGAGTACTGCTGATGACTACAACCATGCCTTGATGGACAACTGTGACTTAACGGTTAAAGCTCTGGACTGTTGATCAGAAAGTCAGGGTTCAGTGCCAAATTTTGGGCTTTTGAGCAAGTTCCTTATCCCTTTCTGCTCCAGGAGTGCTGTACCATAGCTAACCCTGTGCTCTGAGCCCAGTTTCCCGAACAAGCTAGGATATTCAAGGAAAGAATTTCACTGTGCTGTAATGCATATGACAAATATTCTCGTTCTTCTTGAAGTGCACCCATCTTATAATGGCTACCTCATTAGAGACGTGGTAGAACAGGATGTTCGAGCATGAATCTGATGCAAATGATGTCTTGTCAAAAGGAATCTCTTAGGATAGTCCCTAAAACCATGTGGAATCCATGATGCAGAGATTTGAGGGTAAATGCGGTCCTACTCGGTATTAGTCCGGTCTTCTTAGCAGCATATGATATAGTACGCTAATGAATACTGTGCAGGAGTAATATTCCATCAGCGAGAATAAAACATTCAGTGTGACATGCATGCTGGTGAAGCAATCTGCAATCTGTATCCAAACACTAAATTCCTGCTGTGCCTTCTCCCCCCACCTCCACTCGACTTTCATTCCTTCCACACAGGATGTTGACCCAGACCTCCCATCTGACACTGGCCTTTTACACTCCATTTGACAAAGAGCAAACAAAAACAGGCACACGCAATACCACATGCAGGCCCTCTCTCCCTGTGAGGTCCATCAAGTCATAAATACCCCCTGAGGGTAAAGACGGCATCGCCGACCGCCTTCTGCTCGTCCGGCAGCATCCTCGCTGCCCCGGAGAAGTTAGAGAGCGAGCGATCAGGTTTTACAGGGGAATGAAAGCGCAAATAAGTCACAACAAATCAGATTGTATATGGAAGTGTGTGTGTTTTTTAAACTTTTTTTTTTTTAATTCGGACGAATTTATTTCAAAATGGATCAGGATTAGTTTAATCAAAATATTAATAAACGTCATTTAAAAAAAAAAAATAATAATGAAGTAGATTTTTCCCCCCATTGTCTAGAGAAGTTATTTCAAATCCTTAAAAATAAAAAAATAATTAAATATTTCAATAAAATAAATAAAAAGACATCAATATCAAAATATTGCATTCAATAAATAAAAGAAAAATAATAATGTATTCACAAAAAAACTGAAGAATTCTCTCTCCTTTTTCTCGATCCTGGCGTTACCAAGAATGGGGGAAAAAAAATTAAGCATGTTAAGAAGAAACCACACAAAACCTTCCATCTTCATACCTGCACAGCTTTACTTCTGACTTCTCAGGGTTGACAATAACGTGATAATTTATAGAAGCTGTTCGAGATAACTATCGTGTTAACATTACTGTTTACATTCTTTGGGCACTTTTTAGTTATAATGATCCTAAAAAACTAATATAATTTAAAAAAAAAAACAAAAAAAAAAAACAAATTAATATTTGGGGCTTAGTGTACTCGCCTCTGCTTAGTGAACTACAAAAGATAACCTTAATGTGCATTTCCTTTTTTTTTTTTTTTTTTTTTAAAGCCTTTAGACGAGATGTCCCCTGACTTCTGAAAGCAGTTGTGTTTTGTTTGAAATCGTATTTAAATACTGTGTGCACGTAGATGCCTGTACATTTCCTACTAATGATTCTGCATGACATTTCCAGAAAACTGCCCCATAAACAAAGACAGAGGAAGAAAAAGGAAGTAATTATCTTCTTTTTTCATATTTTGCTTGTATAACATTCCCAAATAAACACACACATTTTGGCTGAGCAGCTACTACAGCGATGTGATCCGATCACCGTTTAAAAGCTAATCATCGTGCTGTACTTTCCGAGCTTGTACTGCAGTGTCTTCTGCTCTAATGAGAAACACGCTGCTTGAGAATAATGGTCATCTTGCAGTGTTCCTCTGCGTCTGTTCACAGAACCATAACTCAAACCCTAGCATGCAGCACAAACATAAAGAGAGTAACTGAACATCAGATGATGTGGTTTGCTGTCTTTTCCTGAGAACACAAATAAACAGATACAGTGTGGATAGATAGCCGACTGGATGTTTAGTTTAGCTGCGGTTATGATGAGAGACCAGAGGACAGCAGCCGTCTTGAGCAGAGAGCAGACTGGTTTTGAAGTTTCTGTGCGAGTATACTGTACATGCATGTGAGGTCAAGCTTTTATTCCACATCATTGCAGGTCAGCAATGCCTACCATACAGCTACTTCAAAGAAGCAGGAGCAAACAGGGAAAGGTGGGTGGAGCTACAATGCTGACCAGTGATTGGCCAAACCCAAATCTCAGAGTAGTCACAACACAATATTAACCAAGTAAGAAATTTACTACAGATGGTCAGGCTATTTACTATAGATGGTCAGAGCATAAAGTGCAGCATTAAGCTGCTAAACATCTTGTAACTCTGTACTGCATTCCCAGTAAAAAAAACTATTTGAAATTTAGCCACAGAAAGGAAATGACTCATTCTGTTTTCACTACAATTAAAGTATTGGCCTGTATGCACTCACTCACTCGCACTCACTCATTACTGCAAGCCAACTAGCTGCCTTGTATGTAAACAACAAAAATATAGGGCCATGATCATGTTATATCCTGTCCCTGTTACTCCCATCACTATCACCGCCACTGGTTTTTCTCCTCAATTTGATCACCTGCCAATTATCCCATATCACATGACGGCTACCGAACTGGAGAGAGAGTGAGGTCCAGCGCACGTTTCCTCCAAGACATGTGATGCCAAGCAACCACATCTTTCTCGACTGCGGCTCATGCTTCATCACAGAGCAGCTTAACACACTTGGAGGAAAATTTGCTCCCTTGCCTCCTGACCACGGATAGCTATGCTATTGTCGGGGCTTTCGTGACAGACAACAATCCAACAGTGGCAAGGACGAGGACAAATAACACAAAACACGAAGTAAAAACTAAACAAACTTTATAATAATATAAAAGATTGTTTGGAATTCTTGTCATTCGCCTATTACTTAAGACTTTGTGTAAATCAGGTTTCTTGTGTAATGTGACTGAAGCTACGTTCACACATGCAGCAAATCCATCACTACGTGTTCCATCACTACAAATTCCATCACTACATGCCTACTACTGGTTGCCATAGTAACAACATTTATCAGGGGGTAACAACTAGCCTGTCGAATCTTGCCGCTAAAATGAAACAATCTGGACAAAGAGCATATATATAGCATTGTATATAAAATCCAGTCATGTATACACTGATCAGGTATAACATTATGAACACTGAGAGGTGAAGTGAATAGCACTGATTATCTCCTCATTATGGCACCTGTTAGTGGGTGGGATATATTAGGCAGCAAGTGAACATTTTGTGCTCAAAGTTGATGTGTCGGAAGCAGGAAAAATGGGCAAGCGTAAGGATTTGAGCGAGTTTGACAAGGGCCAAATTGCGATGGCTAGACAACTGGATCAGAGCATCTCCAAAACTGCAGCTCTTGTGGGGTTTTCCCGGTCTGCAGTGGTCAGTATCTATCAAAAGTATCCTTTAAGGGCCTCCACCTGGCAACTTACAGGATTTAAAGGATCTGCTGTTAACATTTTGGTGCCAGATGCCACAGCACACCTTCAGGGATCTAGTGGAGTCCATGCCTTGACAGGTCAAAGCTGTTTTGGCAGCAAAAAAAGGGGACCAACGCAATATTAGGCAGCTGGTCATAATGTTATGCCTGATCATTGCATATGCATCATCATGTGACAGCACTACCGTCTGCAATCACATTAGTAGTTGCTGCACAAAGTCATACTATATTTGCGTTAAGTGAAACTTCTCAACTTTGTCACGCCGCTGGACACGCCCACATATAGTCATCAACGCTGGCTGTCGCTCAGGTCACCAGAAGTTGGCAGCTTTTGGTAAAAAACGGATTAACTTGCTGGCTTGTGCACATGCAGGAAGTAGATGAACTGTTGTGCCTCAGTCACAATAATTACAAGGTGTTGAGAGAATTGGTCATGATTATGATGATGTGAACTTGCAGGCACTGCTCATTGGTTTTTTTTTATATGCGAGATACTCAGGTCCTTGGGAAGTTGACAATAATAAATACTGAACTGCAGATGATGAGAGGCATTCTAAACACAAAGTGTCCTTGGTGTCCAATTAGGATAAGGCTAAGTGGAGGTCAGAAGATATGATGTCTGTGGTGGAGTGATTTAGCTGGTGTACACACTGATGAGGGTCAAGTGTGGTTGGGGTCATGGCCAGCACTTCAGGACCACTGATGTGGGTGCAAAAGGAGAGTTCGTCAGCACAGGGATGATGATGGCCAGCTTAACACAGGTGCACTAGTGAGATCTGTTGGATGGTGTCAGGGTCAGCAGGATTAACAGGTTCACCCTCTTCTTCTGCCCACTGCTATTGTGTTCAGTACCTGGTCATCAAGGAGGAGCTGTGATATAAATCTGTGACATATAAGTACATAAAGGGAGGAATCACTGGTGTGGGAAGGATGACTCTTCTTCATGTAGACAGTGACTGACTGAACATCTTGCCACTCATGCTGTGGGTCACTGCTGATGAAATGTTCCATTTTCTACTGTGTAGGAGGACTTGGCTCTGTTCATGCTGTGGCCCTCGTTCCTGATCTGAATACCACATCAAGCGGTAAGCAGACTACGGCATTGAGTCAGGGCCTCTGATTGGGTGGTTATGGTACAGTGGATCATGGTTGCTAGTGACAGAAGATGCAAGACTCCTCCTAAGCCTATATTGCAGCATCCTTGAACAGGTTCCATCAAGTCTGATCAAAGAGGTAAAATTCTGTAGCTGGGTTTAAGAGCTCAGAGGTGTGAGCTGATTTTCTTTGCATCAATGTCAACAATAAGCCATCAAAGTGATAAGTGAAAAGATTTTATTTTATGATGCTCCCAGTACAAATTATAGCACTCCTGATTAGCGTCATGTCAACTAAGATGTTGATAGATTCCCTTGGCACATTACTGTTAAATACTCTACTGCAGAGAAGACAAAATAAGTGCCTACTATATATACCAGCATTTGTACACACACGATCACTTGCTCCAGTCTTGCCAGATGAACAGTTTCGGTCAATGGGGAAGCATTCAGTTGCATTGAAGCAATGTTTTAGCTGCAATTAAACCGCAACACTCATTCGTCTAATGCGGCGTGTTCAGTCTGAGTCGATTCTATTTTCCAGGAAGCGAGCGTGTCAGATACGATGACCCGAGAATAAGCCTTTAGTCACCGCCTGCAGCGTTATGATGACGTTTTGGCAACCCTGAGGCTTATTAGTGAATGAGTTTAGCAACATGGGCAATTGATTTCCTCATCAAGATCTCCTACATAAGGCTGTGTCGTAAATGTGTTCTACAACAAACTTTCAGAATTTGTAACCCTGTGCTGGTTCAGCATTACAATAAAAAACCTGAACATATTTGTCATTTTAGAAGACTTATGCGAGAGTATACTGATGAACGGTGTAAAATAACACTAGCTGTACATGCTTTATCTCTGGCTTCGGGAACATTTTATCAACCGAAGCCACATCCTTCAGCAGCGACAAACATACTGTTACAGACGATGTTTGTGCACAAGGAGACTGATATGTATTTATTGCTTTAAACTGTTCAAATAGGGTTTTACTTTTTTCTTCCTCCTTCCACAAATGCACGGCTTTAACTTTCTACAGAACGAATAAACCATAAAGCTCTAAATGAAATGAGCAAGATTTACAAATCACATAAACGCTGTCAAAAATGTGTTTGCCTATTATTGTTTATAGAAGCGAAAAGATTTCGGGCTTTCCCTTATCACTCTGCTTATCATCAAGCACCACAGGTTATCCATCAGACATTCAAGCAATCAGCACCAACTTCCAAGTTATCAGTAGCAGTCAATATTAGCTCAAAATGTTTATCTTTATGGCCAGATATCAGGATTATATAGCCGTTCCCCGGTGATTGTTAGTTCAGGCCTTCTGCGTGAGTTAATGCCAAAGTCAATGAAGTACGTCTGGCGCTCTTTTTTTTTTTCTCTTCCATCGCCTAGATCTCCGTTAATGCTTGCTCCCCTTTAGTTCAATCAAATATCCACAACCTCCATAAGAGGCTAAAAATAACACTCCAGCCCAGATTTGTCCTCATGTGACTGTGACCAACAAGCGCAAGTCCCTCACAGGAATCTGAAATGTGAGAACACCTTTTGTTGTGGTAACAGTTGAGTCAGGACCAAGAGTGCTTAAATCATCAGCATGTTTAGAGAAGTGTGTATATGGTTGTAGTAGGGATTGAAAGAAAGAGACTCACTAGGAAAAGAAGCAACAATTTACACTTTACCACGCCCACAGTGCATAATGAAATAATCATTCAGATATACACTATATTGCCAAAAGTTTTGGGACACCCCTCCAAATCACTAAATTCAGGAGTTGGGCTCGGCCCCTTAGTTCCAGTGAAAGGAACGCTTAATGCTTCAGCATACCAAGACATTTTGGACAATTTCATGCTCCTAACTTTGTGGGAACAGTTTGGGGATGACCCCTTCCTGTTCCAACATGACTGCACACCAGTGCACAAAGCAAGGTCCATAAAGACATGGATGAGCGAGTTTGGTGTGGAGGAACTTGACTGGCCTGAGTCCTGACCTCAACCTGATAGAACACCTTTGGGATGAATTAGAGTGGAGACTGCAAGCTGGGCCTTCTCGTCCAACATCAGTGCCTGACCTCACAAATGCGCTTCTAGTGGAACAGCCAAAAATTCCCATAAACACACTCCTAACCCTTGTGGAAAGCCTTCCCAGAAGAGTTTAAGCTATTATAGCAGCCAAGGGCTTTGTGCACTTGTGTGCAGTCATGTTGCAACAGGAAGGGGTCATCCCCAAACTGTTCCCACAAAGTTGGGAGCAAGAAATTGTCCAAAATGTCTTGGTATGCTGAAGCATTAAGAGTTCCTTTCACTGGAACTAAGGGGCCGAGCCCAGCCCCTGAAAAACAACTGAATTCAATGATTTGGAGAAGTCTCCCAAAACTTTTGGCAATATAGTGTAGCTGCCACAAACTGCAGCTCTAAAGAAAGCTATAAAGCGAATCTTATAAACTACACGTGATACAAGAACAAGACATCAAGAGATTAAAATGCAGGATGGGAAGTTTCAGGCCATGCAGTCCAACTTTGGTTTTGATCATTCCTGAACATCTGGGATCGTTTAGCAATAAGAATGACGATACAACCCAATTCAAATTCATAAATCTGATAACCATGTCATCGGCCGGAGTGTTTTGGCTAAAGTGTTTCTTGCAGAGCGATACTTCCTAAAAATATGGCTAACCAGCGTGAACAATAATCAAACCCTCTGTTCTGTCAACTCATGCAAACACACACTACATCAAATGTTATTTTTGAGATTATGTAATGAATGAGCTCTTCTGTGAGCCAGACCATTTAACAAGAACTCTGACCATAAAAAGGAGTCGTAGTACAGACTGGGATCTTAAACCTAACAGAAATCATGTCCTTCGTAGAACAAACGACAGAAGACATTTCTCTCACTCTTTTCCAACACTTACCGGTTTCGGCATCTTCACCTCCTCCCTTGCCGCTTATCCAGAGAGAAAAAAAGAAAACCCTGGAAGAGAAAACACAAGAATGAGCCATATTACCTTCCCCTGTTAGCCAAGGACAATGCTTTATCACTGTTTTTCTTAGTCATCATTTTGAGAAGGGGAAAAAAAAGGACTGAATTCATTGATAGAAATGTACAAGACGCCTCACTGACTCTGATCCCTGGTTCAACCCTGAGCTCAGGTTACTGTCTGCATGGGGTTTTACGTTTATCCCTCATTTCCTCTCACCTCACAGAAACATGCTGGTAGATGGCTGGGTTGTGAGGAATAGCGCTTAGATGCGAATGGGTGTGTGTGAGATGCCATGTTATGGACTGGCATTCCATCCAGGGTGTGTCTGCCTTACATCAAGTCTTCCTGGGAAGTGTTTTGGATTCTGATCACGAGCATGACACGGCTCTTATTGAAGACGAGTGAACAGTGTGAAAAAACATACAGGTATAGACCTAACTATTACTATTAAGGGTGTTTGTTGACTAGATCTGATCTTTTATCACATTACCATCAGTTACTTCATTTCTATAGTTAATGATCTCAGCTGCTTCGGCATCAAGAGAAAAATATCAAAAAAAGGAGGAAGGAGGAAATAAGAAGCAGACGATACACATCTGAAGAAAAAACAAAAGAGCAACGAGTGAGAAAAAGGAAGCAAAGAACAGTATAGAAATTTTTCTGAAAAATTGCTTGGCTTGTGAGATAATGATCTCCACACAACACTACATTGCCATGATATCCTTCTAACTTACTTCCTGTGGGACCAGGACTCATAAAACTAGAATGGACACAAGTGAGGCACCTTGTGGAGCAAGTCCCGAATTTTACACCCAAAGCAAAGCTGCACACTTAGATGATTAAGACGACAGCTAAACAACTCATAGATAAACGTTACATACTGCCAAAGAAATAAATAAACTGATACATGATCCTCATTTAAAACATTATATGACCAGGTTGTGATGCAAACATCCTGTATTCCTGCATAAACTCCCTCAAGCTGCATTAACTGCCGTCTGAATGGAAAAGGAGAGATATCTAAAATGTTATTACAGCCACCAAGAAGAAGTAATCATGTCCACACAGATCCATTTCAATCATATAATGCAGAAAACACTGACCCCAGATCTGGGGGTAACACTGACTAGCTGTTAACATCTGTAGTGACGGTGAGAGACAAAGAAATAAAAACGAGGAGGAAATAACATCCACTAAATTTGAGTGAATGCAAAAACGCTGTATGCTAAGAGACCATGTCCATTGTTAAAAGCACTATACAAATAAACTGAAATTGAAAAGCACACGCTTTCATGAAATCCAACATCTGGTTTCCTTTAACGATGAGACCATAAATGTATACGCTCCACGGCGTTAACGTGTCATCGTCAACACGGACATCCAACTCCACCATGAATGATGACTGTAATAACTGACTCCAGGTTTGTGTTTTACAGGGTTGCTGATTCGCGCACACGCACACACACACACACACACACACACACAACTATTAAATGTGAGCTGATTATATTTTTGCCACTTTGGGAGATTTAAAGCCAAATCTTTGGGGTAATATCAGAACAGTAAAAATAAATTTTTTTTAAATAATAATAATAATAATAAAAATCCCGGGCTTTGAGCATGTAATACACAATTCGAACCTTGTACTGAAGTTAACATGTAATCAATCTCCTAAAAGCAAACTCATGCATTCTTGTTTCTGTTCACAAACCTTCCTGCTTGTGAAGAATAATCTCACCTCAAAACTTCCACCCTCATTAACATGTACTGCAATCCACTTAAGCTTTTCTCCTATTTCCATCTGTTTGGTGTAAACATCCTGCATATGCTTAATTATATATGACTATATAGAGTCCTACGATATTAAAATCCTACTATCCAGATTCCCCATATTTCATCCTCATATCATTTCATCGCCATCATCTCCTCTGGTTTGTTCATTAGGGATCCTGCCATAGATTTCTGTTACTCTGCTTTCTCTCTCTCTCTCTCTCTCTCTCTCTCTCTCTCTCTCTCTCTCTCTCTCTCTCTCTCTCTCTCTCTCTCTCTCTCTGTCTGTACAAGGAAGAAAATAAATAATTGACTGGATGTTTTCCCAGCTGATTGTACAAAGCATTAAAAGTATTTGCTGAAAGATGACAATGGAGCTGCTTAGTAGATTAACAAAAATGATAGACACTGAACTCACACTGCTTACTCTATACACGTTTTTCACACTTTCCCTGTAAGGTGCTTGAGGAAAGACCGAGTTAGTGAATGCTTTGCTTGGAAACTTTGAACTGTTTAGCATAAACATTGAAGCATGAGGTTTGGTTTCGGGGTGCTCCGTTAACAAACCTTGAAATTTTACAATGCTTAAATGCAACTTGATATATACACAAATTTTATTTAAAAAAATAAAATAAAATAAAATATATATATAATATATATATATATATATATATATATATATATATATATATATATATATATATATATATATATATATACACACATATATACATACACACACACACACACACACACACAGATCAGGCATAACATTATGAGCAGTGAGAGGTCAAGTGAAGAACACTGATGATCTCATCATGGCACCTGTTGTGCCATGGGTGGGTGGGATATATTAGGCATTTTGAGACATTTTGTCTTCAAAAGTTGATGTGTTAGAAGCAGGAAAAATGGGCAAGTGTAAGGATTTGAGCAAGTTTGAGGAAGGGCCAAATTGTGATGTCTAGACCACTGGATCAGAGCATCTCCAAAACTGCAGCTCTTGTGGGGTGTTCCCGGTCTGCAGTGGTCAGTATCTATCAAAAGTGGTCCAAGGAAGGAACAGTGGGGACCCGGTGGCAGGGTGATGGGCGGCCAAGGCTCATTGATGCATGTGGAGAGCGAAGGCTGGCCCGTGTGATCCGATCCAACAGACGAGCTACTGTTGCTCAAATTGCTGAAGAAGTTAATGCTGGTTCTGATAGAAAGGTGCCAGAATACACAGTGTGTGACAGGTCAGGGCTGTTTGGCAGCAAAATGGTTACCAACACAATATTAGGCAGGTGGTCATAATGTTATGCATGATCGATGTATATATTCTTCTTAACCAGGAACTGCAGTGTATACAGCAGCAGACTCAACAACACGTGTCAAAAGAAATTAGGGCCAGTTAAATAGCCAGGAATCAATTTCAGGATGACGTGAGCAAAGATACTAATACAAATACCCTGATAAACGTGACACTGTGTATTTTGCCTTGACAGGAGTGGAATGACATTTCCCCTTATCTGAAATGTATTTTCTACTCTAGCCTTAGATAATTGTTAATCTGATGTCCCTATATCCTCAAATCTTCAAGGGTCGCCACAGTGGATTATCCGAGCCTCATATTGTGATTTTCACGTCGGATGCCCTTCCTGACGCAACATTCCCATTTTATTACCCCTCGGTGGTTAGGTTGGCTCCCAGGTCTTGTGGGATATATAGTGATTAGCACTGAACAAAAGTGGCCCAAGGAAGGACGACCGGTGAACCTGCGACAGGGTCCTGGCTGGATAAGGCTCAGTAACGGATTTGAGGAGTGAAGGTTAGCACATCTGGTCTGATCCTACAGAAGAGCTACTGTAGCACAAACTGCTGGTTTGAAAAAAAATGAATGCTGGCTCTGATAGAAAGGTGTCAAAGTGGCTGTAGCTACTGCACTGCGAGCTCATACACATCTCGCAGTAAAATTTCAGCATATGTAAAAGGGAAGTCTATCATAACTTTCGTGAGTACTTGATTCGGAAATAAAAAAAAAAAAAGTTCAACTGAGGCCTGGAGAAATTATGGAGAAAACGCTTCACATTGTTTTGCTTCACAAGATGAACAAAAAAAACTGATCTTTTTGATAGATTTGAGAAATCTAAAACGTTTCAGAGTTGTAGTGTAGAGAAGGAAAGCCATGTTTAACTGATATTACTGTTTCGTTTTGTAATAAGATTGAATCATCATATTTAATCACAGAAAAACAAGGAACATTCTGGTCTTCTTCAAAATTCCCCAACACTACGCACATTAACATGACAAAACACTCATTTAAATATGACAAATACGTGTGCTCTGTATAAATCACACGTTTCAAAACCACATGAGGCAGACTGCACATTATGAATATTAATAAGACTGCAGGCAGCCATTCCCATTTAAGTAAACCATGAACAGAAAGACACCAAAAACACACGTTTCTCATAGACAAAAACAAAAAATATCGACCAAAAGCATCTGCAAGTTGTTTTATATTTCATCAATCATATGTTAACCTGATAATAAAACGCATAATGAAGAAAAATCATCAACGTGATGGTGTGAAAGCCACAATTACTGTAACCACACGATGTTGATTATTTTTTCCAACCTGAAAGCTTTCATTCCTTTTATAACCACAGTGATTTGCTAAGGCTAATATTTTTTTATTTTAAGAAGACTTTATCAGTCTGGTTTAATCAGTTTACATATTCAATAATCAGTTAAGTAACCAGTTTACTTTAGACTTTAACATTGTAGGTTCCTGCTATCACTTATAGCAGCAGCAAACATCCCACAAAGGACCACTCTTTTCTTCTCTTTCCTTAAGTTAAATAATTAAATTTTTCAATTCGATTTATTCATTCATTGTCTACCGCTTATCCGAACTATTCTCGGGGCACGGGGAGCCTGTGCCTATCTCAGGCGTCATAGGGCATCAAGGCAGGATACACCCTGGACGGAGTGCCAACCCATCGCAGGGCACACACACACTCTCATTCACTCACGCAATCACACACTACGGACAATTTAGAGGTGCCAATCAACCTACAATGCATGTCTTTGGACTGGGGGAGGAAACCGGAGCACCCGGAGGAAACCCCCGAGGCACGGGGAGAACATGCAAACTCCACACACACGGCGGAGGCGGGAATCGAACCCCCAACCCTGGAGGTGTGAGGCAAACGTGCTAACCACTAAGCCACCGTGCCCCCCTCAATTCGATTTATTTGTATAAATTTTTTTTTTACCATTTTATCCCTAATGAGATTGCCTGCGGCGATGGTGGCAAGGAAAAACTCCTTGAGATGATATGAGTAAGAAACCTTGAGAGGAACCAGACTCAGAAGACCTCACCCTCATTTTGGTGACACTGGACATTAAATAATGTAAATAATATCCTTTCTACAACAGCATTCAAGAGCTCTTGAGGAACTACTAGGTCGGTGTAGTTTCTGAGTGCATTATTGACCTAGCACTAATTCCTTCCTGTCGAAAGCTGACAAATGCAATGGCAGAAATACCTTTTTGAAAAAGTTTAGCTCTGTTACAAACTCAACACTGGAAACTCCTTCTAATACAGTGAAAAAAAACATTGTTAACCTTCCACACAATCAACGCTTCCACTTGTTTACGAACATGAACCTTGCAATGTGAACAGTAATCAGAGCCGTCATTATGGAAAATTAATCACCACCATACGATGATCGTGACTGAGCAAGCCGGGTTGCCAGATAAGCATTTGTTTCTATTTAAAAATCACTTATTTAACATTGTGCATTAAACTGTTGTGATAATATTGTAATAAAAAAAGGTTTGGTAATTAAGTGAGGAAACATTAATAGTGACATTATTTAGAATGAGAAGATAATGTCAAATTAATGAGACACCACCAGGAGGTCTGCAGATCGAGCCATTACGCAGCGTTAAATGTGAAAACGAGAAGTGAACAATACGTCTCGACCCCACATTCCACTGAAACTTGTGTGTACAGTCATCCCTGTAATTGCCAGTCAAAAAAAAAAATTCACATCCAACCAACTGTAGCACATTCTGAGTCATCATGCGGTCTGACATCTGTCCATGCGTGAAATGACGAAAGCAAAGCTACATGCTCATTTACTCCATGCAGCCTGGGATTCACCTGAGATTACAGTTAACCCACAGACACCATCACTGTGTGCATGAATACAGGAATTATTCACTTTATCTTTCTGAAAACCGGCAGTTTTATACCACTGACAAACTCTGAATTTCCTCAGGAAAAAAGTGAAGAACTGACTGGATGTTGAAATGTTTGATTACACACTATATTGCCAAAAGTTTTGGGACACTCCTCCAAATCATTGAATTCAGGTGTTGTTTTTCAAGGGTTGGGCTCGGCCCCTTAGCTCCAGTAAAAGGAACTCTTAATGCTTCAGCATACCAAGACATTTTGGACAATGTCATTCTCCCAACTTTGTGGGAACAGTTTGGGGATGACCCCTTCCTGTTCCAACATGACTGCACACCAGTGCACAAAGCAAGGTCCATAAAGACATGGATGAGTGAGTTTGGTGTGGAGGAACTTGACTGGCCTGCACAGAGTCCTGACCTCAATCTGATAGAACACCTTTGGGATGAATTAGAGCGGAGACTGCGAGCCAGGCCTTCTCGTCCAACATCAGTGCCTGACCTCACAAATGGTCAGAAATTCCCATAAACACACTCCTAAACCTTGTGGAAAGCCTTCCCAGAAGAGTTGAAGCTGTTATAGCTGCAAAGGGTGGGCCAACTCCATATAACATTCATGTGCATGTAAAGGCAGATGTCCCAAAACTTTTGGCAATATAGTGAAGATACCACCTTCATACTAGAGAAAGAATGTAACCTTTTCTCTCACAGAATATTCTGAAATATTTACCAACATGTCAGTTCAGGTGGGATAATACACAGTTTAATATTACCTAGAGTTATTTCTACTGGTTATTTAATAGCTGAAAAATATTTCTGATTCAGACACAATGAAAATCCCAAAGATACACGACTAAATTACTCTGTCTATTTATATACACTAGTGCAACCCATAGAGCTGCTTATAGACATTCATTAGCCACATCACAATAACAGCTATCAATCAATACTGACAGTTCAATTAAAACTGTTAGTCACGGCATATCAGACACTTACCTCACTGTTCATTATACGCTTTTAAAATCCAGATTTAAACACATTACCATCTACAAGTTTATTCTCGTTACCCGATCGAGCAAGTTCCTTACTCCAATGGTTCTGATCTCCTTTGGCACCCTTTTACTGGCCTCACACTAAATCGAACAACAGCTGCCTTCTTTTCTCCACACAGGGGATGTGGACTGCACTGACAACCCTTAGGCTGTGTAATCCATTCCAGCAGAACCCACACTACGCTGATACCCATGTTAGCATTTTCATAACTGTATGATGTGTCAAATATCAGATGCACAACTGAATTGTGAATTGCTGACAACAATTGAATGAAACAATGATGTATTTCCGGCTAAGATATGAGCGTGAGCTTGATTTGTCTATGTATTGTGCACCACCTTTCCTCGTAAAACAAACCGATGAATTCTGACTACTAAAAATAAATAAAAAATTATAATAAATAAAACAAAAAATTAGGGGGGGGAGGCATGGTGGCTAGCACATTTGCCTCACACCTCCAGGGTTGGGGGTTCGATTCCCGCCTCCGCCGTGTGTGTGTGGAGTTTGCATGTTCTCCCTGTGCCTCGGGGGTTTCCTCCGGGTACTCTGGTTTCCTCCCCCAGTCCAAAGACATGCATTGTATGTTGATTGGCATCTATAAATTGTCTGTAGTGTGTGATTGTGTGAGTGAATGAGTGTGTGTGTGTGCCCTGCGATGGGTTGGCACTCCGTCCAGGGTGTATCCTGCCTTGATGCCCAATGACGCCTGAGATAGGCACAGGCTCCCCGTGCCCCGAGAACAGTTCGGATAAACGGTAGACAATGAATGAAAATAAAAAATTACAAACTGCAGCACTTCTGATCATGATATCCTTCAAAATACACATTTTTGAGCACATTAAGCTCTTAATAACCGAGTGTCAGCACAATCTGGAGATTAAAATGTATTCATGCAACAAAATTTCATCTGTCCTTATTAACTTAATCTCCAAAGATTATAAATAAAATACATAAATGATACATCGGTGCACACAGTCGTTTAGCATGAAAATACCGAAGCTAGCGTATCGTGAAAAGTATCGCGATGATGACTTGCGGGCCGTATCGCACAGCTCTACTCCCAAAATATGGTGTAAAATTAAACCGCCCGCTACATTCAACGTTACAAAGTAGGCCACTTACAAACCTTAAACGAATTGTAGGCCTATCGGAACTTACATTATGAACAGAAATATACGAGAGAAAGAAAAAAAACAGGGTTTGTTTACAATGATAGCTAAAGGAGGCCCTTAGGCTAAATTAGCCGTTAATCCGTGTATCTTAGCGACGCGGCTAGGCTTTTAGTTAGTATCCTGGGTGAAGAAAGTTGTGACAGCAGCAGCCATTCTGCCATATGGAGAAGCTTACACGGCTGAAACTTTGCCACTTATAATCCGCATTAGAATCCTACATTTCAGGCTTAGTGTTTTCTTCTGTGGAGCAGACATCTCCATATTTATTACACATATATATTGCGCACATTTTCTTCAAATATGCGCAAAACAAAATGCAAACTCAACAGTGTTTACTCTTAGGGCGGATGTTACACCGCTACATGGCATTACACAAATAACTGTCTCTGGTGTAACACTGAAACTGTCTTTCTGTGTCAAACGGGTGCGTTTTTTTGTTTGTTTTGTTTTCTTAAAATAAACATCTTATACACTACACTGAGGCGCTATGTTATAGCGTGTAACGGTTAAACAGTTTGTTAAGCACGCAGAGGTCGGAAATAACCGAACCGGCTACGAATGGAGCCGATTAAACATTTAAAAAAAAAACTCACCTCGGCTGAAGCACCGCGTCTTCCTAGAGCTAAAATAAACTCCAGAAATCCTTTGGAAATGAAGCACAGGACCAGAAAAATATCCTGATCTGCTTTTTAAGGGCCCCTATATCCCGTTGGCACGCTAATTCGAACAGAGGGGAAGTAGACGACTAAGGTTTAGCCGGTAAATATCCAGCGCAAGGTGAGAGAGAGAGAGAGGGAGAGAGAAAAAGAGAGAGAGAGATAGAGTGCAGCGGAGGCCCCGTCAATATGGCCGGCGTGAGCGAACATGAGGCGTGGTTCAGTCCCATCCATGAGAGAGGCGGGAAAGAGGAAGGGGCGCCTCCTCATGTTACTATTTAAAACTGTGTCGCAGCAAAAAACATACACATATGCCTTTTGCACTTTTTTTTGGATCGAGAAGACTTGAATAATTGTCATATATCCCCTGCTTGAAAACTTCACCTTGTTTGGATCAGCTAGCAAAAAATAGGGCAAGCTAATAAGCTAGTAAATGGTTTCTAATTATGCTAGCAATGTAATTAAAAAGCTGAAAATACCCTGCATGGGGACACCTTCAACATTGCTGTCACAGTGTTTGGATATCTCTATGCTGGAGCATTACATGTTCCCTTTACTGGAACTAAAAGGCCCAAACCCGTTTCAGCATGACAATGCCCCTGTGCATAAAGCCATGAAAATATGGTCTGTCTGGTTTATAGTGGAATAACTCAAGTGTCCTAAACAAAACCCTGACCTCGACACCTTTAGGATGAACTGATTACACCACAGATCTCCTCAGCTATCAGTTTCTGACCACACTAATGTCCTAAAATCCTCACAGCTACGATCCATCTAGAGGAAAGCCTTCTCAGGCAAGTGAAGGTTATTATTACAGCAAAGAGGAATGAGAATGTTAAATAAGCAGATAAGGGTGTGATGGTCAGGTGACCACAAACTGTTGGAAATATGGAGCATCTCCAACGTCCAGAAATGTTCTACCGGCTTGGCCTATGTTTTGAATTGTGTGAACAGGTCAGAGAAAGCTGGAATTTTTTTCAGTGGGACCAGGCTACATTTGAGATGTTCAAGATTATGACTTCAACTGGCAATTTATCGACTACACCTGCCCTCTCAGCCCCTTTAAAACCACATCCATAGATAGATAGATAGACAGACAGACAGACAGACAGACAGATAGATAGATAGATAGATAGATAGATAGATAGATAGATAGATACTTTATTGATCCCATGAGGGAAGTTCTTGAAACATCAAATTAAATTAAACAGACACACGTTAGTCTAAAACCAATAAATTATTCACTGTGTCATTGTGCCTCAAATCTCCTAAATTTGCGTTCTTTGTGTGTGTTTGGCGCTGAGACATCTATAGAAGTAAAATGATTAATATTTTAAATGCTGGTTAGTGTTGTGTATTTCAGTACAATAGCGACGCCACGTGGACAAACCAGGAAGTTTCAAAATTTCATAGGTGGGCGTGGTCAAAAATGGCGGCGAGCTGAAAAACCCGTGGAGGTAGTTTGGACAACCCTGAGGCCATCGACCATTGTCAAGTCCAATATACACGATGTTGCCAAAAGTTTTGTGACACCCCTCCAAATCATTGAATTCAGGTGTTGTTTTTCAGGGGTTGGGCTCGGCCCCTTAGCTCCAGTAAAAGGAACTCTTAATGCTTCAGCATACCAAGACATTTTGGACAATTTCATGCTCCCAGCTTTGTGGGAACAGTTTGGGGATGGCCCCTTCCTGTTCCAACATGACTGCACACCAGTGCACAAAGCAAGGTCCATAAAGACATGGATGAGTGAGTTTGTTGTGGAGGAACTTGACTGGCCTGCACAGAGTCCTGACCTCAACCTGATAGAACACCTTTGGGATGAATTAGAGCGGAGATTGCGAGCCAGGTCAAAACTGGGATGTGTGCTCTAACAGCTTCAACTCTTCTGGGAAGGCTTTCCACAAGGTTTAGGAGTGTGTTTATGGGAATTTTTGACCATTCCTCTAGAAGTGCTTTTGTGAGGTCAGGCACTGATGCTGGACAAGAAGGCCTGGCTCGCAGTCTCCGCTCTAATTCATCTCAATAAAGAGTTGAATTCATTGAAGCATTAAGAGTTCCTTTCACTGGAATTAAGGGGTCAAGACCTACCCCTGAAAAACAATACCTGAATTCAATGATTTGGAGGGGTGTCCCAAAACATTTGGCAATATGGTTTATCAGGATGTGTTTTAAGACACAGTGACACAAAACACAGTGCTTTAAGCTGCATAAGGGGAATCTCCATGTATATGTAACTTGGAAAACTTGGGTAATTGTATGAGCTGTTATTTATGATCTATAATTTCAACAGCCTTTTTATTTTGAATTCATTCATTGTCTACCGCTTATCCGATCTATTCTCGGGTCACGGGGAGCCTGTGCCTATCTCAGGCATCATTGGGCATCAAGGCAGGATACACCCTGGACAGAGTGCCAAGCCATCTCAGGATACACACACACTCTCATTCACTCACGCAATCACACACTACAGACAATTTAGAGATGCCAATCAACCTATAGTGCATGTCTTTGGACCGGGGGAGGAAACCCCCAAGGCACGGGGAGAACATGCAAACTCCACACACACACACATGGTGGAGTTGGGAATTGAACCCCCAACCCTGGAGGTGTGAGACAAACGTGCTAACCACCAAGCCACCGCCTTTTTATTTTTTTATTTTATTATTTTATTTTATTTATTTATTTATTTATTTATTTATTTACAACAGAATTATTGCTTCCCAAATTGCAGTTTATAAAAGACAACAGCACAGAGGGAAAAACACTTTCCTAAAATCTTTTATGTGCAACAGTTTGATGATTTAATCATTCACTTCAAATCTATGCTTACTGAGGGCCCCCTAGTTGCCAGGGCCCCAGGGCACAGGCCTGATTGGCAATCTGTCCTTGCCTTATGATTATTGTAATAAGAAAGTCACAAGTTTAATCTGTCTTCGAAGTACAATTACGATTTTCTTTAGAAGTCGTTTTGGTCTTTTTCTCCCAGAGGATAATGATACCTTTCCTGATGTGGGCTTAGTGAGATATATCCAGTTCTTTATTCTCTTAATCTTCTGCTATGAAGACCGGTAATGGGCTGGAATCAAAGATCTCTCTGAAACAATGCTGACTTTATAGATAGATGGATTCACTTAGATGGTAATCTTTGTTCCCTGGATAATATTGTGAATGACTTTTACAGCGTGGAAGCCCCTAATAGCAGGTTGATGAAGTGTCAGTGTGTGGTGCTTTAATCCAGGCAGACACCTTTATCCAGAACAACTTCCATTTACACTGAACACTCATAACATTATGGAGCAACACAATATTAAGCAGGTGGTCATAATGTTGTGCCTGGCCAGTGTATTTCATTCATACAACTGAGAAGGAAAAGGTCTTGCTCAAGGGCACAGCAGGGGCAGCTTCGTGATGCTGGGATTTAAACTCACCACCTTTTGACTAATAGTCCAACAGATTAACAACAGAGCTACCACTTCTCAAACATTAAGACATTGCTCTTAATTTTGGCTTTAAATGATATTACTCATACCTGAGAATGCCTTTAATTTAACATTAACTCCAGTAGGATGTGGTATTTTATTTCAATGAAACCCTAACACCTCTGTTCATATATTATCAAATAATAAATTGCTCTTATTTTATGTTACAGCACATAACAACTGACAACAGAGAAAAAAACGATCTGCTTCTGCAGCCTGCGTTTTCCATCCCATATTTTTTTCTGGCTCAAAGGCAAGTGCTTCTGTTCAAAGGCCGTGATCTAGAGGCTAATGAAAGACATGCCTTGGATTTTTACTCAAGAAAATATATATTTTATATATATATATGTATATATATATATATATATATATATATATATATATATATATATATATATATATATATATATATTAATTTATATGTAAATATATAAATAATATATGCATTATGATGATCTACTGAAGCTGATAGACGATCTGCATGAAAATCTAACTAGGGAGTGAGTGGCACGGTAAAAAAAAAGGGAAATAATATGTGACCTGAAATGTTTATTCAGTTGTGATGAACAGTAAATTTGACAGAACAGCATTTAAATTTCATGTGAAGCATTTACTGTTTACAACCAAACATTTCAGATGACATCTTGTGGGGTTCTGCCAAAATCTTGCTTGTAGCCAGCAGTGTAGGGCTCTGGTACAGGTAGTAATCTCCACCAACAAACACTTTCACACCATCAGTGTGGCATGTAGCGGCATCAATCTTAGGGAAGGGCAGCGGAGCCTCGTCCTTCACAACTCTCGGAGTCGCTTCCAGATTGATATCGAGCATTTTCTGACCTGTGTGAAAAATTCAGTCATGTCTAATACATTCATGTGGTATGAACTGAAGCTGGATGGGGATTTATTCGAATTAATTTGTTATTAATGAAGACTATTGAAAAGCATCGCTTGCTTTCAATATGCTGTATTCAGAAGAGATTCATGTATAAATACTAAAAATTTTGATATTAAATTGACACATACCTTGTATAACATGTACAACATGTTTATCACATACAAATGCAGCATCCACTGGTCCCTCGATGCCCAACTCCTCCCTTAGAGGTTTAGGATAGCCCTCTATGAGTGTGTAATGTGCTGCTGATTTATAGATATAGATTTGATCACCCTGTCAAAATATATGACAACACTTGACATTAGGTCGCTAATTACAGTAACTATACAAATGAATGATTACCCATAACTAATATTAGCTCTTACTAATAAATACTACTAGGTGCAAAGCAATGAGTCACTGAATATGCGGTTACATTCATGAAGTTAAACTCCAAGCTTATTATTACTCATATTATTTATTTTATTAACTCAGCGATTAAAGTGAAATTAAACAGACATGCTGAGAGTCACTACATTAGGACCACTGGATCTTAAGGAATTTAAGATGTTAAATGTTTACAACCTGTTGGATATTATAATACAGAACTATATAATAAAGTAATAATCCAAGAACACATATCGTTCATTCTAGTATGCTCCATTTAGACTGTACTGATGGCATCAGTTCATTTGTATATTAATAATCTTTTTACCAGAGCTGTGTTTAACTCTCGGATCTCTTCTGATTGGTCAGAAGGTCTTGATTTATTTTTTGTTGCTATATTCGATAACACTCGCTCTGACAGAAGTGCTGGCTGCAACAGTTATATATTCATACACTATACTATACACCGATCATAACATTATCACCACCAAGATGTTAGCAGCAGATCTTTTAAGTCCTCTAAGTTGTGAGGTGGGGACTCCATGGATCGGACTTGTTTGTCCAGCAAAAAAGGAAAACGTGATTCGTCAGACCAGGCCACCTTCTTCTATGGCTCCATGATCTGGTTCTGATGCTCATGTGCACATTGTTGGCGCTTTTGGTGGTGCACATGGGTCAGCATGGGCACCCTGACTGGTCTGTGGCTATGCAGCCCCATATGCAACAAACTGCAATGCACTGTGTATTCTGACACCTTTCTATCAGAACCAGCATTAACGTCTTCAGCAATCTGAGCAACAGTAGCTCGTAGCCAGCCTTCGCTCACCACCTGCTTCAATGAGTCTTGGACGCCCATGACTCTGTCGCCGGTTCACCACTGTTCCTTCCTTGGACCACTTTTGATAGATACTGACCACTGCAGACCGGGAACACCCCACAAGAGCTGCAGTTTTGGAGATGCTCTGATCCAGTGGTCTAGCCATCACAATTTGGCCCTTGTCAAACTCGCTCAAATCCTTACACTTGTCCATTTTTCCTGCTTCTAACACATCAACTTTGAGGACAAAATGTTCACTTGCTGCCTAATATATCCCACCCACTAACAGGTGCCATGATGAGGAGATAATCAGTGTTATTCACTTCACCTCTCACTGCTCATAATGTTATGCCTGATTGGTGTATATTTACTACATTAATGCACTATTTATTATAATCTAATGATAAATAAGTTTTTATACAGAGTCCTGTATAAGAAGATGGGCCATATAACCTTAGACTAATAGTAAACAGATTCAAATTATTGTTTGTTAGGGCAGAAGACGTTATTCATTTTCTTAATAACAAGTTTTGTGTAACTGTAAACAGATATAAAGTATGAAGCATCATTCTTTAATTGGTCAAGAATTATAATTGTGACACACGTGCTGCTAAAAACTTTGGAATGTTCTGCTATTAGAGAATAATCAAAATTGGGTTGTAACAGTATCTAGTGACCTGTCATGTTTTATTCTTTACATAATAACTATCCATCCATTTTCTGTAGCGTTTATCCTGCACAGAGTCACAGGGAACCTGGGAGCCTGTTTCATTGGGATGTCTCGGGGCAGAAAGTAGGGGACACCCTGTACAAGGTGACAACCCAGCCCAGAGGACAATCACACACACACTGACACGCTCATTCACACACTAGAAACAATTTAGAGAAATAAATCAGCGTAAGACACATGTTTTTGGACCAGGGAGGGAGCTAGAGTACCTGAAGGAAACCCCTGAATTCAGTTCAATTCAGTTAAATTTTATTTGTGCTTTTAACAGTGGACATTGTCTCAAAGCAGCTGTACCAAACATAAGAAATAATAAATAGATAGATAGAGAGATAGAGAGAGAGAGAGAGAGAGAGAGAGAGGGAGAGATAAAGAGAGAGAGAGAGAGATAGAGAGAGAGAGAGAGAGAGAGAGAGAGAGAGAGATAGAGAGAGAGCGATAAAGAGAGAGAGAGTAGTAGTAGTTGTTTGTGGTTACTTAGTGGTAAACGCTAGGGACGACTGACAAGAAGGTTGTGAATTCGAGTCTTTGGTACTGCCTTGAGTCCTTGAGTAAGATCTTTAACCATCAGCCACTCAACTGTACATTTCTTTGGATGATACCAAATGAGAAGATGGCACTGTTAAAACTACTGAAAGCAATAAAAGTAATTTTTTGGCTACAATGAACATTCCTGGTCTCTAAGTGAAGATGGAAAGCAGTGTTTTTTGTTTTTTTTACCTGGATGATGTAAATCTTGTCATCATACGAGAACACTGCATCCACACGTCCTGAAACTTCCTTCCATGATCTTGCAATGGGGAAGGGATGAATGCCATCACGAATTGTGTCCAGTCTAATGTACATCGTCTCTGAAATTGCAGTAAGATTGATAGTTGAGATTGCATATGAATTCTGATGTATTCCGAATCCACGATTCTCTCCAGCACTGTTGTAGGAAATGATACTCACCTATAAATGCATAGGATTTGCCAGTGCTGTCTGTAGTGATGGCATCAAGTTTACAGCGAGGTCTACTGTGATTAGCCCCGTGACCTACAGTGCAAAGTCAAAAATAATAATACAACAAAGCCTTGATTTATTAAAGGGTTGAGTGCTTAAAAATGTACAGTCTGATTTGATTTGCATGGAGGTGTTGCTTTTCAGTCACATATACCTTAAGTATAAAATACACACTCTTATTTGCAATGTTATTATTTTAAACATTGTGAACAATTCTCCTGATTTCCTGTAGGTTAAATTGTGTTACAGCAGGTTATAACTTTTATGATGTAGAATCACCATGTGGATTTTTTTTTAGCTTTATGTTTTATGCTTTATTTATAACATTATACTTGGCTATGCTAGGTTCTGGAAACTTAAATTGAGATCATTCATTTGAGAAGGTTTACTCAGCTTGTTCACAATGAAAGTTCATTAATATAGCTGGCAAGTTAACACACTCAACTGAGAGCTAATGCAATGTTAACATTGTTGAGCCTCAAGGTTTGTGCATCAATCAAAGTTTAAGCAAATATCTTGCGTTAACTGTCATTCTTGCATTAAGGTGAATAGATAGCAGCTTTTTCACAGCTAATATTAGATTATTCAATTTCTACAGCTATCAGTTATATAGGTTGTTGCAGTCAAAAAGAAAAGTTAAATGAAATGAAATTAATTAATTTGGCTAGTTAGGAAGTGTAAACACATGTAAATTACAATTAATTTGAGAACGTTTAGTTTTTTTTTTTTAATTTTATTGCAAGTTACCTAGTTAGCTAGGCACAGCAGGCAACGTTTAGTTAGCTAGCTGCAAGACAGTCTCCTGCCAGACACCATTTTAGTCATGCTATCTACATAAACAGCGTTATCTAATATTAATGCTACTGCATGTCTAAAGAGATTATAGTATTGATTTAACACACCACCAGTTTTTTAGTTTGGAAAAGCTATAAAGATCAGATATCCCTTAAAAAATAAAGTAGGAAATTTGGTAAACACTTTCAAAGAGATCTACCACGCACCAATATTTGGGCATCTCATGAAGTAGCGTCTAGTTTCCTTGGGATAATTCCCTTCAACCTCTCCAGACACGGGATGAAATCTAGTGAAGTTGTGACTATGGAAACAGTAGTAGTGCTCGAGCCAGCGGAATGCAGATGTGCAGACAGGCAAGTTATCCCATGTCTTCTTCTTCACGGTCTTGGTCTTGATATCAAAGTTGTACACGTCATGTCCTGATGATTAAATGTATAAAAATATGTCACTTTATCTGTAATTACAGCACCATTTCCACTTCTTGGATTTATCTTGTTATATACAGTCGAGTCTAAAAGTCTCAGACCACATTAAATATCTGGGATTTAAAAAAGAAAAATTGTTAATAAAAAGAAGGTAAATGTGTAATATCTGGAATCTTTAATATTCATGATTCTGCACTATTTCTAGGTCCCTATTTAAGTCCAAGCATACTGACCATATTAACTGCTTTGTACAAAATGTCAAAATTATTCTCATTCCTAATGTCATGTTCAGACACTCTGATGGATTTGACCTTGGATGGATCATAAGATTTGGCACACACTGTGGAGTTTATGTCAGCTCGAGTACACACTGTAAAGCTGAAAAGGTGGAAATAGGGGACAAACTGAATGGTAAGAAATTCATTTAAATATTTAATAGATTCTACTTTACACACATATTTTCAAAAGTATATTTTGTAATGAAAATTGTTGTATTTTATTAGAAAAGAATGTAAAATGACAGACAGACAACATTTGAAGGTCTAAAACTTTTAAAAGCTGATCTTTAAGACCTGGAAACCTATGTGTATGAAATATGGCTGAGAAAACTAACTAGTCACCATTCAATTTAATACAATGACCAATAATCATAACTTCATTAGCTTCCCGAATTGTAATCAGCTGTTTCACCATAAAACATTAAAAAAACCACAATAACCACATAAATTAAATTAAATTAAAAGCTTTTTTTTTTTACTTCTAGCTAATGCGTAAATATACATGTGTAGTTGCTTAGTTAATGAAACTTTTAAAATATTTTTTTTAATGGAAACAAAATCATAATTTTGGTCTGTATTAAGAAAATGTATGTTGATATCAAAGAACATTTACAGATTATTAGCCCTTATCCAGAGCAACTTACATTTGACCTCATTTTCATACAACTGAGCAGTTGAGAGTTACGGGCCTCGCTCAAGGGTCCAGCAGAAGCAGCTTGGTGGATCTGGGATCCAAACTCACAACCTTCCAATCAGTAGTCCAACACCTTAACCACTAAGCTACCACATTCCCAAGAAGTACCTGAGATAGACATAAAAATGAAAAAAATGGATTTACCCTTGAAGAACAGGACCGAGTCTGTGATGCACTCTCCTTTTGGACACTCCACTGCTGCATCCAGGTGACCGGGAACACCTGGAAACACCTGCTGGATCTCCAGAGGGAAGCCTTTCTCCAGAGTGTGGTTGTAGTAACTGAAGACTTGGTCATCCTGTGATATATCGATATTACTTTATCAATTTCATCGTAAATACTTAAAAAGCAGGCTCATTATTCTTCAAGGTGCTTGACTGAAGATATAAAACATAGCAGACACATGAGAATGAGAATGTGTCGTGAGATGAGAAACCAAACGATATCATACCAGAAAGAAGAAGACATGGTCATGGTGTTTGCTGTCTTCCTCGTCTTTATTGTGCATGCGGAAGGCTGCATCGACATGACCCAGGTGATGATATTTATCTAATTCCTGGAATGTAAGATTTGCAAGCTCAGAAGGTCCTGAAAACCCCTTCCATAAATGGTCACCTGTGGAGATTAAAGTCAAAGTCAACAAGGTTTAAGTTTCCTTTTTCCCATTTTCCAACATTTCATGAATGAACTTGAATGAAAAGGATTTATCTGACAATTATGTGTGTTTAATGTTTTGATTTTAAGAAGGCCAAAACAGATATTTTTCAACTTATATTTAAATTGATTTCATTGATATTTTGGTGTAAATTATTTAGTGATGTAGAAAAACCACACTTACAATATTATGACAATTTTTTCCCAAGGAGTCAGACAGAACTTTAAAATGGCCCAAGGTCTTGGATAGTTTTTAGTAGTATCAGTATTATATAATAATAATAATAATAATAATAATAATAATAATAATAATAATAATAATAATAATAATAATAATAGAAAATAAGAAAAATAAAAATATTCCACTTTATTTTCTCCAGATTTTCTCTTTAATGAGGCCGTGAACAATAATCTAGGAGTTAGAATTAAATCTGTGTGAATTAAAGCACTATGATCTACCACATGATTCCTTAACCTCAGTGCTAGGAGCCCTGCACACTTGTTCTGGCTCATTAAGTCTCTGTTAGATCATGTGTACCAGCAGTTCTCTACTCTATGTAGCAGTGGGTCATCAAGACAGAAACTGATAGAGAACATACACAGATCAGGCATAACATTATGACCACCTGCCTAATATTGTGTTGGTCCCCCTTTTGCTGCCAAAACAGCCCTGACCCATCATGCACTGTGTATTCTGACACCTTTCTATCTGTCTGTTGGATCGGATCACACGGGCCGGCCTTCGCTCCCCACGTGCATCAGTGAGCCCTGGCCGCCCATGTCCCTCTCACCACTGTTTCTTCCTTGGACCACTTTTGATAGATACTGACCACTACAGACCGGGAACACCCCACAAGAGCTGCAGTTTTGGAGATGCTCTGATCCAGTGGTCTAGACATCACAATTTGGTCCTTGTCAAACTCGCTCAAATCCTTACGTCTGCCCATTTTTCCTGCTTCTAACACATCAACTTTGAGGACAAAATGTTCACTTGCTGCCTAATATATCCCTCCCACTAACAGGTGCCATGATGAGGAGATAATCAGTGTTATTCACTTCACCTGGCACTGCTCATAATGCTATGCCTGACTGGAGTGTGAGTACAAGAATGAACCATCATAACTGAATCACATTCTGACACAATTCTGCCATGGTGCCTCGTACCCTCCGAACTAGCTGGATGTTCAGCTTTCTGTACTATATGATTCAATTTCTTCTGCTGTTCAGGATCTCACATGGACCTCCTAAAGATTTGGATTTTCCAAATTCAGTTAATTCCCAGCCTTGCTTCAGTGTATAATCTCACAGAAAGAAGTACAGTACAATCAAAAGGAACTGAATTAACCTTTAAAAAAGAGTGCGCTTCCTTTCTCATCAGCGGCTATGGCGTCAAATTCGATGCCCTCACAACGGTCATATTTGGCACTGTAATGGGAATCTTCATCAGCTTGTGGATTTACTTCAGGATGATCTAAAAACAGCATTTTTGTAAGAAATAAACGTCTATTAAATTGTTCATAATGTTAACATAACAAATATAGATTAATCCTTTCATAGAACGAGGTGTAATGATCTCTGGCTATAAAGATTTATTGATGAAGTACAAACTTATATACCTACCTACAACATCATGGGGGCTGTAATGGAAAGAGAAATATGTTGAAATTCACATTTAGATATTACTCATCAACTAGCATCTTCAGTGAAAATGATAGGAAAGGGTCGCAAGTAAAGAATGAGGAATGCAAGTCTGGACCTGGGAGTTTAAAGGGTTAATAATAGTGCTAATAATTTAAATATAGTTAATAAGTTAACCGCTGAAGTTATAAAAAAAAACCCTGAGTTAGTGACTTTGACCATCCGTTATTGATCTAATGCTGTACTCTGTACCCAAAACAACTCTAGACCGATATGAGATTTAAAAAAAAAACAACTAAAGTAAAGTCAAATTGAACTTTCTCTACTTTGCAGAAGATACTCACGCTGGTGCCGCGTAGCTCCGAGCCACAACGAAGCACGCATACGTAAACACCAAGAGCCGCTTCATGATCAGGCGTCTTCTCACTCCAGGTCAGTGCTGAGATGTAGAATGCACTTTGACTGAAGCAGTGCCAGACTTATATACTTGTTCCCCACACAGACAGGGTTGGGGTGGAGGACTGTGTGGGTTTATCAGTTTCTGGACAATCTAGGGTACATGACATGATTTACCAGCAAAGTTGGAAAGAACAAGAGTGAAAAGTCCCATGTTACAAAATTTTGCGATTGGGCAACCAGGTCGCAGGATACTAAATTGTTCCAGAAAAACATGATCTGTTCCAGAATGATTTGAGTCATTGGTCACTGGTTATTAGTTATTTTTTGGATAATTAATGACGTTAATAAAAAAAACTTTAATTGTGTGGAATTAGACTGGCAAACTGGTGTTCCAGCTTCACAAAAAATCATATATCAAAAGCAATATCCTCAGACCGGACAAACCAAACGAACACGTTTGCATTGCCGCTTCAATTACAGCAATGAAGTAGAATGTAATGTGTCTAATAAGCTTAAAATGAATCATAAGTAGTTGCTGAGCCACAATGCCCGATGCTAAATTAAGGCTTTTAACACAACATTCGGATTAAGATGAAGTTAATTAACGTATATGAGTTGTGTTTGCAAATTTATTTTGTATATCCATTTGGTTAACCATTCATTTTTAGTCTGAAAGACCAGCAGAGCTTGGTGATTCTTCTGTTCTTATATACACACACTAAACCCTTCATGCCCATTGACCAGAAGTGGCTTTCTAATGTTTCCAATTTGGCACACCAAACAATCTGATAATGTTATTCTTATTTAAAAGCAGTTTTTTTTTTTACCATTATATAAATAAAAGATATGAATCAGGCGAGTATGAGCATGGGAATGGACTCTGACCTTTCTATCAGCAGAAATTCTGGTGAGCAGAAACTCTGTCCTGAGCAATATTCAAGTTTATAGTAAAGCTGGCTTACAGGCTGTGTGATTAAATGCTAATAATAATATAACAAGAGTAGCTTTCACCACCTTCATTCTGTCATTCTCTCAGAGGAAAAAACGGTTGGAGAGCTCTGACTTAAAGTTATTACCATGGGTTTTTGTCCAAGTTATCTCTTTAGGAGATTAACCTCATGTGCAACAAAGGTATAATTTAGAATAAACAGATCGTTTCATTTTCCTAGATAAACATAGGAATAATGGCGCCACATGGAGGTGATTTAAAACCTATAAAAGGGAAAACAATCCCATTATTTAATGACCCTGAGGACCTGATCAGCACCTGATCTGCTGAAATTTGGTATCCAGAAAATGAAAGCATTTAACAAGGACGTGGATAAAGAGCCATACGTCCTCCTGTACCCAGAATCCTCAGAGGTGGTCCATGTGCCTGGGACAGAAAGGTCATTCCTATATGTCTAGAAAAACACTTCAGAGGGGGTTGGTGGATCTGATTTTTAGTTCTTTTTTTTAGGATTTGCATATTTTACATTAATGTGGCTTGTAATAATGTGTTGTTGTGTTTTTTTTTTAACTGCAGAAGATGCTAGCTCAGAATTTGATTCTGAAATTAACATCAAAACTAGGAGAACAGCCGAATTCAGTCAGGCTGACACGGTGGTTAGTTAATGAAACACAATGACCATAGACCCTGAAAGGGGTGTAGCTGTATTGAAATGGAGTATTGCGTACGTGTCTGTGTGCTTCTTTACTCTATGAACAGTAAAAAAACTTACTCCCTGCCACCTAAACACTAACAGTCTGCTACCATACAGATGTATTAAGGTAAGAATAATGCCAGCTATACAAATTGTTTGCTTTTCTCATCAGATATACCAAAGTACACTCAAATACAAAGAAGAGGAAGTGTACGTATTAATTTGTAATTGTATGTAATTTACACCAATCAGGCATAACAATCAGTGCAGAGGTGGAGTCAATGAGGGTGTATTAAACCCAGCCGTGAGACTGAACAGGAAGCAGGAAGGAGTCACTTGCTTCAGGAAGCAGGAAGGAGTCACAAAAAAACCCAGCAGGAAGGAGTCACTTGCTTTTCAGGATTTACTCTCCCCCCAATTTTACCTCTAGGTCCTTTTTCTTTTCTTCAGTTTTCTTTGTTTCTTTTTAATCGATTTTTTGTTATGTTTATTTATTTTCGTGTTTATTTTACATTTGCTTTTCCATTATTTATCTTTTGAATGCTGTTTATTTTGTGTCTGCACTTTTTGTTCTCTGTTTTCTTTTTTCTTTTAATGTCTACACTTCTCTTATTTTTTCTGTGAGCGATTAGTTTTCCTGTTTTCTTCGAATATTTCTTTTTGTTCAGTTCGCATGCCTTGACTTACATTATCATATCATATACACGGACTTGTCCAAAGACCTGGAGCTGCTACTCTGAGTCTAATATCCACAACTGGGTTATCACAGCTTTAAAAGAGTATGAAGGGGACAGTCAAAATATCTGTGTGTGTGAAGGTTATTATTCTATTCCATTGTCTATACTGCTTATCCGATCTGTTCCCGGGTCACAGGGAGCCTGTGCCCATCTCAGGCGCCATTGGGCATCAAGGCAGGATACACCCTGGATGGAGTGCCAACCAATCGCAGGGCACACACACACTCATTCACTCAATCACCAGCTTTCAGACAGATAGGCATCAGCTAGTGAAACTGGGGAAATTCACATCAAACAGCCGCACCACCAGCACTGGCGCCCCCCAGGGTTGCATCCTCTCCCCACTGCTCTTCTCCCTTTACACCAGTGACATCCAGGACGGTGATGAGTCTGCTTACAGACAAGAGGTTGAGCAGCTGGCTGCCTGGTGTAGTCTTAACAACCTGGAGCTCAACACGCTCAAAACAGTGGAGATGATAGTGGACTTCAGGAGGAACACCCCTGCACTCCCCCCAACAATAACAACAGTATTTTTATTTCTCATCCTATTTTTTTTTTTTTTCAAACAAATTCCTTGTATGCGCAAGCATACTTGGAAATAAAGCTCTTTCTGATTCTGAATATGCAAACTCCACACACACGGTGAGCTGGAGGAAGACTCGAACCCAGGACGCTGGAGGTGAACAGACTAACCACTAAGCCACCATGCCGCAGAAGGTTATTATGTGTGGGTTATTTCAGATTGTACTTAGTTCAGTTTTGATGAGTCAATATTGACTTAATCGGAAAATGACAGAAACATAAAAGGAATTCTGAGTAAATAAAGGAACTAGTGTGACACAAATGACTAATAACTAACTCAGTAGACAAAAAGTAATCTAGCTTAGACAAAAACTCCTCGATTCCAATATGAATGGCAATATAACTTTTACATTTTAGGTATTACTACTGTAAGGATCTGTAATGTATTTGTGGCTCAAACTGTATGTGTTTGAAGACAAGGTTAGCAAACTACTAAAGATTCAAGGTGCCACAGATACCAAGCTAGCGGACTGCAATATTAAATGACTGAAAATAGCTTGTAAATGGCTACAAGAAATGTCTCATTGAGGTTATTTCAGCCAGGGTGTGCTAACTTTTTCCTCAGGTGAAATACTCATTTTTGGTGATTTCTTTTGTTTCTTCTTCTTCTTTCGGCTTTTCCCTTCAGGGGTCACCACAGCGAATCATCTCTCTCCACCTATCCCTATCTTCTGCATCCTCAACACTTGCACCCACTAGCTTCATATCCTCATTAATTCCATCCATATACCTCCTCTTTGGCCTTCCTCTTTGCCTCCTGCCTGGCAGCTCCATGTCCAACATTCTCCTACCAATATACTCACTCTCCCTCCTCTGAACATGTCCAAACCATCTTAATCTGGCCTCCCTAACTTTGTCCCCCAAACGTCCAACATGAACTGTCCCTCTGATGTACTCGTTCCTAATCCTGTCCAATCTTGTCACTCCCAAAGAGAACCTCAACATCTTCAGCTCGGCTACCTCTAGCTCTGCCTCCTGTCTCTTCCTCAGTGACACTGTCTCTAAACCATACAGCATGGCCGGTCTCACCACTGTCCTGTACACCTTCCCCTTGATTCTCGGCGATATTTTCCTATCACACAGAACTCCCGACACCTTTCTCCACCCATTCCAACCTGCCTGCACTCGCTTCTTTACCTCTTTCCCACACTCTCCATTACTCTGGGCTGTTGACTCCAAGTACTTAGGTGATTTCTTTTGTTTAATAAGTGAAAACAAAGTGATATTTTGTCGTATACATGCAATTACATCAGTTTCATCTACAGGTACAAATTAAAACAAGATCAGAAATTGACATGTTGACATTTCTTAATAAAGAACTGAATATTCAATGGGGTGTCCTAATTTATTTTTTACATGACTGTATGTACATATGTATATATGTATAAAATTGACCTAGTATTCATTGTTTATTCAATCTACGAATAGTCAGACCACATGAATGAGTCAAAATTATATTACAGCATCTTATAGTTTGTGACATGATATTGCAAAAAAACAAAGAGCCATACACTACACTCATAATTACCCACATCAGTAATCAGTGTGTTCTTGATGTCAGTAAATAAATGAATGTCAGTTATCATTAAATGATTTATTCTAGAGAACATTACAATACTTTATCAGTGTAAATTGGCTTACAATCCAAATACTGAAGACTTACCCTGAACCCTAGAAGTGTCATATGAAGTGTCATACTTGGAAGTGGATATGGATATGAATGTTGGTGGTGAGGTTGCCTGGATTGGTAGCTGGGCAAGAAGTCAGTTGTTAACTAATCCTGGAAAAACAACCGTGAATGACACTGTGGCTGGGTTTGATGGTAGCCACAAGATCATCTGTTGGTTCGGTCAGCATTCTGCCTGAAAAGCAAGCGTGGTGTTCCAGAGAGACCCAGGTGGCCACTTTGCTACTCCTTTATGAGAAGATATATCCTTCAGGGGATTCTGGTGAATATTCCACTTTCCCTCACTCCAGGACAAAGAATAATAAAGAAGGGCATCTACCTCAGGTGGCAGAAACCAGGAGTGGACACTTCAGACTATTTAGGAGCTATTTATGTTAATAAGGCAGGGTAAATACTTGAGTAAAATAAATACTGAATAAATTGGTTATTTTTTTTTATCAAATCCTCCAATAGAATATCCTCCTCTAATAGAATATAAATATAAATGAAGCTGTTTTTTTCTTAAAATCCATGATGTAGGTGCTCTGTGCAATGTTAGATCAAGTTGATCTATTTTTGCTTATCTGTGTTTGAAGAACCTGAGAAGAAGTCAACTCAACATCAACAAGTAAGGAACATGATAATTTTGTAGCCTCAATTACAAGAACTCTTCATTTATTAATTAGAGATCAAGAATTGGCCAGAGAAAGTCACAAGTCGTAGAAAAAATGGACCCAGATATTCAGAACATCAAACTTTTTTATTTAATGCTAAGAGATACAATAGTGTTTAAATCAAATCCTGTTAAATGTATAAATCAGCAAACGACAACAAAAAGACAATATGAATACATGAATAATCATATATTTCAAGATCCTATTTTCTTGCTATGTGCATATTATAACATATTCTTCTGTGATATCTTAGGTACGCCCAAACAGTCTCTAATACACAGATCATACATAACATTATGACCACCTGCCTAATATTGTGTTGGTCCCCCTTTTGCTGCCAAAACAGCCCTGACCCATCATGCACTGTGCATTCTGATACCTTTCTATCAGAACCAGCATTAACTTCTTCAGCAATTTGAGCAACAGTAGCTCGTCTGTTGGATCTTGATCACACGGGCCAGCCTTCGCTCCCCACGTACATCAATGAGCCTTGGCCATCCATGACCCTGTCACCAGTTCACCACTGTTCCTTCCTTGGACCACTTTTGATAGATACTGACCACTGCAGACCGGGAACACCCCACAAGAGCTGCAGTTTTGGAGATGCTCTGATCCAGTGGTCTAGCCATCGCAATTTGTCAAACTCACTCAAATCCTTACGCTTGCCCATTTTTCCTGCTTCTAACACATCAACTTTGAGGACAAAATGTTCACTTGCTGCCTAATATATCCCACCCGCTAACAGGTGCCATGATGAGGAGATGATCAGTGTTATTCACTTCACCTCTCACTGCTCATAATGTTAGGCCTGATCGGGGTATGTCTAATAACTTTGTATGTAAGGCATATTTATGCTCATACTTCATACTGGTTTCTGACAAAACAAAACTTATAGCTGAATGATTCAGATTATGTAATAATGAGAAAACATCTTGACTATTTTCAGTAGTTACAGAATATAAAATTTATTAATAATATCAGAACATTAAAGAATTATAAAGAAATAATATTCACAATAAATAAAAAAAACTTACACAAACAGTATATACCAAGAAACTTCACTTCTTTAAATATAGCTTTAAATATATTTTTTCAATATTTTAGTTTAATGGCTAATTTAATATAGCAAGTTTGTACATTTCTCAAACTCATGTCAGAAAACTGCAATTAAATCACTCCACAAGCATTACTTGTAGCGGAAAATCTTAATGCAATGGTTCATGCTATCTGAGACCACAAGGTGACCTTCAGGCAGCAAAGCAAGTCCTCTAGGGCTGCTAAGGCCTTGACTAACAATATCCCGACCCACACCAACTGCAGGGTACAGCAACACACGATGCTGCTTACCCCAGTCTGCAACAAGAACATTTCCATCTGCATCAATGCATATACCCCAAGGGCTGGTAAGCACAGGTCCCATTCCAGAGCATACACCCAAGGTGCGAACGGTGTTCCAACCAGGTTCCAGCACCCTTACACAAGCTGCCCGTCCAGTTTCGTTGCCCCTCTCAGACACAGCCATAAGGCCTGTAGTGAGACATGCTGCCACCAGATAGGGCCTGTGAAATCCTGTGACTATGGTGCGCTCTATCTTGGTTCCTGTTTTAGGGTCAAGTTTGAGAGTTGTCAAAGTGCCACGCCGAATATCAGCAATGAGAAACTCATCTTGCCTTGTTACGGTGACACCTCTTGGAGCCTCAAAGTCTTGCTGAGTACCAGAGCCCCCAAAGGTCTGCAAGAGGCGACCGTGACGGTTAAAGACCAGCACAGCACGTTCTGCAGCACATGTCAGTGCTATCAAGCCCTTGGAGTTAGCAGCAACATCAAAAAAATTTCGAGAGTGTCGAGAGGTAGAGTCAGCTGCTGGTAGAGTCACCTGCTGAACGATGTTCTTCTGTAGGTCTGTTACCTGCACACGGACATTTCCACAGTCCACTACAAACAGCTGACCTTGAGCTGTGGCATGAATTCCACTAGGCAAAGTAAAGTCAGTGCGTCCTGAGCCTTGCTTACCAAATTTCTTTACCAGAAGTCCCACTCTTAGTGTTCGTCCCTCTTCTGCAACCTTTGCCAGGCCTGAGCCTCCTCGATCTTTTCTGCTCCTGTCTCTATCATGTTCAGATTTGACTCCTCTTCCTCTTCCTTCTATTTCAGACATAGACAAAGACCGAGATACTCGTTTGGACCCCTCACAACTGTCTTTCAAATGCTGGTCTTTTAAATCCAGTGTTTCGGACCTTTTAAGGCCTTGAACCTGGGGCCTAGATAAATTGTTCTGATTGAACTTCTTCTGAATCTTGTCTTTTCCATTCATTAAATGACGACCCCTGGCAGATAGGTCAGCAATGGAGATAGAATGTTGGTTTTCTCCTTTTAGGGAGCCACTGTGGCTACTGGCAGACCTGATAGTGTATGTGTAACTGGAGTCCATGCTGTCTGCTGGAGAAGGAGATCGTCTTGGTCCACCAAAGCTTTGACCATACTGTGGTTGGTCTTTGCAAGAGAGGTCCACACAGCTATAACTCGATTTATGCCCTGGAAAAGATGTCATAGGAGGTGACATTTCTCTTTGGAATTCATAGTTTTGTCCATAGTCCTCAGGTCTACTTTCTTCTGGTGGACAGGATGGTTCTTGGCTGGAAACGGGAACAAGGACTCTTTGTTTCCAGTGGCCTTTGGAAAAAGAATGACTTCTGATTTCAGATACAGGGCTTTCTGCTTCCAGTTCTCCTTGGCTTGTCACCGTATTAAATGCAAGAAACAGGTCTTCTCCACGTGAGTCAGAACCAAGCAATTCTGAGTCCTCATCCTGAGAGGATTCTGGGTTATCATGCTTACAAGGCCAAACTTTACACGTTTTGGGACTGGGTATCTTTACCTTCTGACCTAGCACATCATCTTTGGCTGTTGATAGCCGAAGCTTTCTGACAACGCGGCTACTTCCACTGTTTGTTTTTGATGATTCTTTCTTTTCACCGCTATTACAAGGGGCACAAAGCTGTTCTGATACAGCCACATGATTGTCAAGTTCTATCTGGCCAGTGTGGAGAGCACATTTTTGCCCCTGTGGTCCGCAGACTCCAACTGGAAAAGTCAAGCTATCCTCGTGGACAGTAATCTCCCCAAACCGAATAACATTTGACTCAGGACTGGGTTGGAAAGTGACTCTTTTCAAGGAAATAGAGATCTCCCATGGTTGCATCAATTCTTTAACTCCTCTCAGTATCTGACTTTTGTTGGGACCAGTGGGGCATCTACCCCACATAAGAATTTGTTCCTTAAGCTGGCCCATCTTTCGCAGCTGACGATCAACCAAGGACTGGCCTACTCGAGCTGCTGCTGCATTTTCTCTTTTGAGCTGTTGCAGTCTCTGTTGGGCTTCTCGATGGGCTTTCTCCACCCTCTCCAGCAGATGGCGTTCTTCTTTCTGAGCATCAAAAATTGCAGAATCAAGGCTCTGGTTCACTTCATCCACTTCAGCTGTTTGTTTCTCTGTAAGTCGGTGGAGTTCTTTCTCACCATGTGCTAGGTCACATAAGGCCTGGGTTATCCATGTAGGCAGGGAGTTTAGGGGTTCAGAGCAGCTGTATCCTTGCTGAGATATTGTCCCAGGAGAAGCTTTACTATTGAAATGTGATCCAAGTAACATCATTATGAGAGTTTGTTGACTTTTTTTTAAGATGTCCAACACTGATGAAAAGAACAGAACAGCCTTTAGCTAGATGACACTATTTAGCAATACACATACATGCAAATGTATGAAAAATAAGTGTTATATAATGAATAAAACACATGTCTTTTTCAGTTAAAAAGACAAAAACACATCTTGGAAAGTTCCAGAGATATAACAATCTTATCATTGTTCATCATAACAATGATAAGATATTTTTTCTTGTATAACAACATTTTAAATCTGTTTATTATGAGGCTTAGATTATGTATCATGTCTATTGTATATGAGCTGTTACTCTGGAAACCGAAGCCTATTGAGCGCATTAATATAAAACTATTATTTTTTTCAACTACAGCTGGAACTACTGCCATACCCAATGTCTTTTCAGTCGGAGCAAAAGATCCGCTAATGTTCAACCAAATTCACTGGGATAGTAATGCTCCAAAGTAGCTTTTATTTGAGAACACTAGTCCTCTGTTCAGTAAGTTGCACACTCTTCTCTCCTAACCACTACTATCTGGGACACTCTCACACAAATGTACTTAACTCCATAAACTTGATCATCAATCTCATACGTGTTGCTTGATGAGTGAAACAAATGATCAACTTGTGATCAGCATTTATGTGGTATAAAATTCTCCATTCTTTCTCACAAAAGCCTAGTAATTTGCTGTACAGGACTCTCTCATGCCCTGCATGCCCTGCAAAAAACAGGGCTTCTCTGTGATGAAAGGTTAATGATATCAGTTTACCAGGGAGCTCTGACAAACAAATTCGCTCTGGATATGAACATCAGCTCATTCATTCTAACCTAAATACCTCTGATGATATCACAGGATGGACTGTTTAAGAGTTTTAACACCGTTTCCTCCTTTTCATGAAATCTGAGACATGAATATGAGAGATAAGAGCCATAAAGAATGACTCCTACAACTGGCAATAAAGAAAAAGTGACAGCTACACTTTATGTTTTTCGAAAAATGTGCAATGAACGCATTTGCAAGCTACATGAACCTGAAAATGAATAATTTACACATTAAATGGGTCAATTATATATTTTTTTAAGTATTCAAGTGCCACTGTGTGTTTGTGCAACAAATCCACTCCTTCAATGTGGCCACCAGTGGCCTATCAGATTACTGCACATTAAAGATGAATGAGGGCTCGGGTTGCTAATGTAACAAAGAGTCTGCATAGCATTAGTATGAGGATCAACAGAAAGAAATATAAACATTACTGCACCAGTGGGGTGCATGCTGTTACTGGGATCCTAGGCAATAGTTCAAATTATGTATTGTAGAACAGCGAAATGATGACAACTATTTTGCTAAATTAGTTTATATTCACAAAGAGCTGATTTTAAAAAGGATGTGTGCATATCACATCTATTTGCCAGCTGTAACAAAAGCATTTCATGCACACGCATGTCATATAAACCATAGCATCTTAAGAAAGTTCATAAGAAAACAGGCTTTTCTTACACAAGAACTTGGCACACAACCTTATAAGATTAATGTTATGTTATTCTGATTTTCCTTTTTATATACAAACACACACACACAACAAAATCTTGTTATTAATTAAGCAGATCAAAACGTTCTTACCTGAGCAAAGGTGTTCATCACATGCCTTATTCTGTCTCCGGTCCTGAGTTTACATGAGAAAGCCCTCCCTCTTTTTTCCTTTCTTCTGCATCCTCCCACAATCTCTCATGTTGCAAGCCCACACAGCTCCCCTCCACCTGTGGCTTCACATTTAGAGACATTTACCCTTTCTGTTCTGTCTAACCACATCAAACATTAATCCTATTCATTTTTTGGTCCTTGTGATGCATCTTTCACATGATTCTGTAATCATCATGATGATTAAAGACACTACTCTGTGTTACAGTTTGTGAATGAGCCTTTATTAGCAGGATGTTACCTGAAACTGAAAGGCATAGTTTAAAATATTTACAGAGACAACAGCAGATCAACAGGAATGAAGGTCAATTAACATCTGCTATGCAGACTCTAGTATTTTCAATGACTATCCACTAGATGTCATCCAATATCAGGAGTTGTTTAATGCCTCAGAGTTACAGTATAATACTACTGCTAGAGTACATTGATACAAGTAGTGTAAGACCAACAACAAGAGTGCTGTAGGAATAATACAAAGAGTAAAAGCTTCCATTCATGAAAAGTCAGATACAGTACACTTACATTTCTAGCATTTGCCCTTCTCCAGAGCAACTTACATTTTTAACCGAGCAACTGAGTGTTAAACACCTTGCTCAGGAGCCTAACAGTGGCAGCTTAGTAGACCTAGGATTTTAACACACACCCTTCTGATCAGTAATCCAACACCTTAACCACGAAGCTATCACATCCCAGCTATGCTTCTATTCTCACACCTGAGATTTTTCTACATAATGAATTCATTTTCTCTTGTATGTTTATTTTGTTGTTGTTTTTAAGTGATTCATTCATTTCCATGGATTGTTCATTTTCAGTTACCTCCATGGTTGCGGGTTCGAGTCCCGTTTACATCTCACTGTGGTTTCCTCCAGGCTCTCCGCTTTCCTGTCCGCATCCAAAGGCATGTGCTGTGAGCTGACTGGCACATCTAAACTGTCTGTAATGTGTGAATAGGTGTGTGAGTGTGTGTATGTGCCCTGTGATGTGTTGGCACTCTGTCCAGTGTCCCCTGGGACAGTCTCCAAGTTCTCCATGACCCTGTGTAGGATAAGAAGTACAGAAAATGAATGAAATGGATAGATTTTCTCACATTATTTATTTTTAAACATTTGATCCCATATTGTTCACATGATTTCACATGTGATCTGTCTGTACTGGGCCATGATAGTTGGAGTAAATGCTTTCATTACTACAGTATCTTATTGTAAAGAGATAAGGGAATTTGTCCTGGAGTTAAACCATGATAATAACAGCTTTATGATGGTTTTAGGATTTAAACTCACAAACTCTCAATAACTAGCTGCTTATTTAACCGCTTATTATTGTTCTTACTCATTACTTCCAGAAGAGGGCATCTGCAGGACGAGGTAGTATTAGAGCTAGTGCTGAGTGGTCTTTTTTGTTTGTATGTTTGTTTTTGTTTTGTTTTGTTTGTTCTTATTGGGTGTCTGCCATTCAGTGGATTTTTGGTGGTGTTTCAGCATATGTACCCTGCTTGGTCTGTCACGCTGGCATTCACAATCACATATAAATATGACTTTCAGTGAGTTTATAATGATTTGTTATAACATCTTGTTATACTGTATTTCTCTTGAAAGTTATGTAGAGTGTTATGAAACAGCTTTCTCCAAGCAATCCAACTCACTTTTTAATGATGTTTTGCGAATTTTTGTTACTCTGGATTCAGCCAAGGTTGTGAAAGGAACCATTAATCAGGTTAGATGTTTTGTCTAAAAGCACAGAATAACGTATTTAGAGCATTCGTGATGATGAATGTTATGAGGTTAGAAGGTAATAATTTCTATCCGTCGTTGTTGATGTTGTTGTTTGCTGTGGTGCCTTCACTGGTGTCAGTAGGTCATGGCTCTGCGGTATCATGTTCATCCAGTATGTAGCTGTTGGGGTGTTAGACAGGGATCTCTCTTAAAAAAATGACATAAAACCTTTAAAGCATTGCAATCCGTGCCGTCATTCATTATTCATCCTGCAATTATTTTATCCATCTGGTTGGCTTCCTCTTGAGCAGGCAAGGATATTCATATGGTTAAAGAAAGACACTTTGGCATCATTCTGCCGAACAAGATGAAACGGTTTGTTCACCGAACTAAATTGGCATTTCTGTGTTTAATATCTCGTTCTCAGTGTGCAGGAGGTTAGACCGCTTTGCTTATACACAATCTGGCTTTTTCATATTACAAACTAAACTATTTGCACATGGATGTTGACTCCAAAATTATCCTTTTCCATCTGGTCAGTGTGCCAAGAGCAAAAATAACGTTCACATAAACATGTTTAGATTATTTCCTTCGATTTTGTCGGCGAGTCTATATCATGCATGTTTTATGACATTAAGGGAATGTTGCAACGCAAACACAGAATTCTGGCACTGGTAGAGTTTGAGTTACACTTTATTAGCTTAACCAACAAGGCTACTGTGTACTGTGACCTATTGAAATTTCCATTTTTTTAATCTTACTGATATTTGTATATATTGATCTTCAAAATATGCAATAATATGCTCTCAATAAAGGGGGGCACGGTGGCTTGGTGGCTAGCAAGTTTCCTCACACCCCCAGGGTTGGGGGTTCGACTCCTGCCTCTGCCATGTGAGTGTGGAGTTTGCATGTTCAGTGCATTGTAGGTTGATTGGCATCTCTAAATTGTCCGTAGTGTGTGAGTGTGCCCTGTGATGGATTGGCACTCCATCCAGGGTGTATCCTGCCTTGATGCCCAATGACGCCTGAGATAGGCACAGGCTCCCCGTGACCCGAGAATAGATTAGATAAGCGGTAGACATTCATTGAATGAATGTTCTCTATAATCTTTTCACTTTCATTTTTTCACTGTGGATCTGTGAACAGGTGTTAAGAGTAAAATACTGGACATTCTGGACATTTCTCATCCGATTATATTTACATCTTAGCAATTTACCACCTCTTCAGAACCTGTACACTTTCAGGACCCTGAAGCGGGTAGTTAAGATTGTGGCTGACCCCTCTCACCCTGGATGCGATCTTTTCGAGGCACTCCCCTCCTGCAGAAGACTGCGGTCCATCAAGACAATAACCTCACACCATAAAAAAAACATCAACTGGCCTCATCAACAACATGCAGGACCCACCGCTGTCTCTTATCCATCTACAATGCACAAACCCCCTTTGCTGTGTTCATATGTGTCACATTAATGTACACAACTCAGACAGCCATACTGCTCCTGCATCTTTATCTTACCTTCCTACCTTAAACTGCGAGTTTTGCACTGGTCACTTCGCACTGACTGTAGCATTGGTAAATTAATTGTTTGCACTGGTTCACTTTTAATACATTATAATACTGCACTATTAAACAGTTTAAGTGAAGTGAATAACACTGATTATCTCCTCATCATGGCACCTGTTAGTGGGTGGGATATATTAGGCAGCAAGTGAACATTTTGTCCTCAAAGTTGATGTGTTAGAAGCAGGAAAAATGGGCAAGCGTAAGGATTTGAGCGAGTTTGACAAGGGCCAAATTGTGATGGCTAGACCACTGGATCAGAGTGTCTCCAAAACTGCAGCTCTTGTGGGGTGTTCCCGGTCTGCAGTGGTCAGTATCTATCAAAAGTGGCCCAAAGGGAAAAGGAACAGTGGTGACTCGGCGACAGGGTTATGGGCGGCCAAGGCTCACTGATGCACGTGGGGAGTGAAGGCTGGTCCGTGTGGTCCGAATCAACAGACGAGCTACTGTTGCTCAAATTGCTGAAGAAGTTAATGCTGGTTCTGATAGAAAGGTGTCAGAATACACAGTGCATGATGGATCAGGGATGTTTTGGCAGCAAAAGGGGGACCAACACAGTATTAGGTAGGTGTTATGCCTGGTCGTTCTTTTATTAGGTGAAATGTCAAGTCTACCCAAATGAGCTCTGTTTCCTATCCTGCATCATAGCCTACAGACATGACCACACCGGACTCCTCTTCCCACAATGCACACTCACTTCCACGTTCACAGTTACCGTAGTTTGGACAACTACTTTTTTTCATGCTTTGACTTATCATTAATACCCCTGGTCATTGCTGATCTCCTGACCATTGGCTGTTTTTCCACTTGATTGCCTTATGATATGAAATTGTTGCGTGAACTATCATTAATATTCACTAATCTATGCAACCTACTGGCGTCCATGTCGGCGTCTTTACTGTGACATGAAATCACGTAAAAAACATCTATTAAAAAAAATTCTCTCGCGTTTGCTCATCCTTCGTTGTTGGTGTAACCGCTGTTTCATATTGAATGTTATTTTCTGTTCTATTCAAATTTTCTGTAATTTTTTAAAATCTTTTTTTACAATTTCTTGTCTATGGTAATCATTTATACTCTACACAGGCTTTTGATTAACATTGGGTTGAAAAATGCTTCAGTATTCCTAAGCTGCACAACATTTTTCCAATATATTTCAATGGCATTTTATTGGCATATCGCTTTCTACAACCGAAATTGTCACAAAGCAACTTCAACTCCAGATATAGACCAAGTTAGATCTTGAATGAGGAAACCAGAGGTGACAGGGACCCAAAAGGGAATGTTTTCCAGGTGACACAGAAATTATAAATCAACTACACAATTGTGTACTCTTAATCGTAACTCTTAAGTGTGTTGAAAGGATGTTCAATAGCAGCACAATCATTTCTATGTTCAGATGGCAGGATCAGAAACTCACAGCCCAGTGCAGCAGTCTTGACATGCAGCATATGGTCCAAAAACTGGGAGCAAAAATAAGTTTTTCTGTTTATTAAGCAGAATTAATGGGCTTTATTTATATACTTTATTTCATATACTGCACAACTTGACAGTAGGATTTCACATTGATTTGTGTCTCATTGTTTCTGCTTGAAGAATTTTTATTATTATTATTATTATTATTATTTATTATTATTATTACAATTAAAGTGTATTATAAAATGTTATATGGGAATATATATATATATATATATATATATATATATATATATATATATATATATATATATATATATATATATATATATATTATCAAATAGACAATATATCTACATCAAAAGTTCATTACAATTAGAAATAAAAATCATGGAAAATGCTGAATTATGAAAATTGAGACACTGATAGTCACAAATTGGTTATCTTAGCTCAAATCAGTGATTTATAAATCACTCAAGAAACATTTTCTGAAGTAAAGTCCGATCAGGAGTACTGTATTCTCACCAGAATAAACAATGAACATATTTCACAACTAGTGGCTCTCACGATTTTCCAACACCATACCTCACAATATCCACTTTCACTATCCATGCCTTCCTATCCTCGTGTCCCTTACTCCTGAACCCCAACCCCGTTCCCTCCTCCGCATCTGTCCGTCACACGTGTCTGCCACTCATCCCACCCTCTATAAAGCTCATCATCTTCCTTCTGTTACTGACAGGGAAATGTTACTGCTGTCTGCATCATTATATCCAGAACACAAGATAAATGTTCGAGCAACCAGAAAAGCAAACCGAAGAATTTCACCTCACGTTTATTGGATATTGCATAGGGGCAATTACTGAGAATATTTGCTTGCCACGGCCAATTTTGAGTATTGTTTTCCAGATTATTGTCTTGTTTCAAATAATCTTTCCCAAGCACCTGCACCGCTGACGATTCAATAAACATGTTGCCTTATTGCCTTACGTCTTTGACAGTGAACAATGAGGCAATGGGGCAAACAAATATTATGCCTGATGCCAAGGGGGTCATGCAAAATGAATTGTTAGACACCGCAGATAGGCAGCGCTGGTTAGGTAGGCTAATAGGCCTAGCATTCATTCCAAAAATACCCAGAATATGCCTTGAAGGACAGATAAATGGTTTCAGTCTTTCTAAATTTTGAATGCAGACCTCACTTTCTCATATCTTCACAGGCAGCAGAAGGACTGTCAAGGTAGTCAAATTAAATCCTCCCCCTCAACGTGAACTTTTTTTCTAATTCTTATTCAGAGCATATAACATTATAGGAACAATCGCAGAAACAAAACGAGCTGGAACTACCGAGTCGGGAACAGATGGCCCATAATTGCCTCGTGGAGGAAGCCAGGGAGTCAATTTTTACAGGTCTCGAGGGAGTGGCAGATGCAAAAAAAAAGTGCAGGTGCATTTGGGTTTGATCTGAGACGGCCTAAAGGAGGCATCTGAAAAAAAAGCAAAACGTTAAAGGGGAATTTAACATAGCTCGGTGTTCATGATCAAGGTGGTCGCTTGAGTTTGGGGCCCCGCAAGAAAAAAAACAAAAAAAACAAAAAAACAAACGTGACGGCAGCGTGAAACCGCAACAGATGCGGCACGAATTAGTCACATCACCGTGCACAGATAAATCAGGAGCACGTCAGTGAGAAAAAAACAGCAACAGAGACACGACACATTTTCCCCTCATGTCGTTACAATTTCACATGCAAGGATCTAACCGTATAAAAAAAAAAAACGCTTCGGGTTGAGCCGACAAAATCTGTGATCTTTTTTTAACGGGAAAAAAATGCACAAGGCCCCTTGAGGTCACCATGGTGTGTTATTACTGTGATCAGTACACAAATCAGTAGCAAGAATCAATGTTGGGCCTCGATAACTGTTTGTTCATTTGTTTGTTTGTCTGTTGGTTTGTTTCAGGTAAACTGCCTAGGGTTAGGGTTAGGTTATTTCTTATAACTAAGAAATTATATATAGAAAACTACATACGCTAAGAAAGTATAACTTAGCATTTATTTTCAAGTTAATATGTCTGTACCTTGATTGACCTATAGCTAAATATTAATATATACAGTACAACTTACTTCCAAAGAAGTGCTTATTTATTTACTTTTAATGCCACTTACTGAACTTGGGATTATGGAGACTTTCTATGGCTTTTATACATATGCTGCCTTTCTCTAGATGGCTGATAGATAGATAGATAGATAGATAGATAGATAGATAGATAGATAGATAGATAGATAGATAGATAGATAGATAGATAGATAGATAGATAGTGTGTTTATGTATTTTTAGAGACTGATGTTGATGAGTTTTATTATTTCTACTGCAAGAACTCAATGTTACTTTCCTGGTTGTCGTGCTTTTCTGCTGAGATTTATACATCATCTGTTCATATTGAATTTATTTTAATACCAAATGGTATGTTAGACAGAAAAACTGAAAAAAAAACCCTCACAAACACAGCACACACTGAAGTGAGCTGATTCAGATTCAATTTGATTGACTGCCGTCTATTGTACCTCATTTCATGTTTCTTGTCCTTCAGAGATCATAATCGAAGCTTAAACAATACAAATGAATCATTTAATTGATTCCTCCATAGAACAGGCCTCGCACTGGAGTGCTATGCACTACTGTTATGAGCAGTGACAGTGCTGGCCATATTGTGAATGAAAGCAGCCCAAGGCTGGTCACTTGTCAGTCTCCGTCGATACTAGTCTCCATCACAAACGCCATAAAGAGCGCTTTTAAAATTCAGCCCGCATCCTGAATATGCTTTGTTCCAAGCGCTGCCCCTTTTATAATCCCAAACTTGAGCGGCCTGGCAATATCAAACTAATAAATTACATCCTGCCTCCCCTATAACTCCCTGATAAATAAAAAAGAGGCTCCACTTTCCTCGTACAGCTGTGACCCAGGGTTACCTAGCAACAGGTCATGCCCAGATGAAAAAGCACAAGGTGGAGATCCACCTAGGTAGCTGGGAGGGAGGCAGTTGTGTGTGTGTGTATGTGTGTGTGTGTGTGTGAGTGTTGGGGGGATGAGGTGGGTGTACACCTTCACTCGCTGACCCTTGACAGATAGAAAACGCACTCAGAAGAAACGTTTCTCGAAGTGACAGTGGTGTGAGGAGAGGCCTGAGCTCATCTGTGGCATGACTTCAAAAGCATATTATCAAGCCTGGGTATGAGTGTGCTTGTGTGTGTGTGTGTGTGTGTGTGTGTGTGTGTGTGTGTGTGTGTGTGTGTTTGTGTGTGTGCTGAGTAAACCAGGTTGACTGCAGATAATATAAGCTTGTGTTTATCATTTGAAATAAATCACCTGTAATGGTTTATGCTTTCAGTAACAATAAAGCATCACTCGATGCTAACACATTACACCTCAATATGCAAGAATAAAGGTGTGTGTATGTGTGTAATGCATTATATAAACTCTAACCCCATATGACGTTACTGTAACTTGTGACATTTGCACTCTTTGGATTGTAAAATGATCCCCAGGTCTAGTCGGTGCACTCTGCATTATTTACAGCTAAGTGCTGATACGATATTTATTATCTTCCCTATTAGCCAAATCAAAGGGAATCAAAGCGTGTTGCCTCCAATAACAAACCGCCTCTGTCGCCTCACGTGTTGTCTCAGTGGAGCCAGGCAGCTGTGTGAGCTTAGCGCACGCTCGAGGTGAGCCCTCACACAGCACACACATAATCAAAGCCTAGTTTATATGCAATATAAAAAGAAGTAAGATGCATGTGGCTAAGATGACTTCAGCTATTACCATAAAGATGAAATGTAGATCTGAAACAGTTATGTCTTTAGTAGAGCAGCAGGCTTCTGTGCCATAATTCTTCTTTCAGAAAAAAAAAGAAAGAAAATAAGTAGGAAGCAAGGAGAAGCCTGTGTGTGTGTGTGTGCAGGGTTTGGTGACCATTATCTTGATTCATAGATGTTCCCGAGAATCCACCTTCCTCCTCGTTACCCGTTAGGACAAACAAATGTGTTGTTGTTGGTTGGGAAACACTGCATCACTGTGTTTACTGACTGGAGATTAGTCACTGAGAACAGTGAGGCATGTTTTTGTGTTTTTATGCTGTCATATTTTTTGTGCAACAATGCAATGATGACATGGAAATTTGATCAAACTCAAATATCTGATTAGATTTGGAAATTAAGCTCCAATCACATTACAACTACAAATTATAATTCTGAACCGGAAAGAAATTTATATTACGATTAAACTTTATAGAGTTTACTTACAACAATACTTTTATACATTATTCACTATACTGGACAAAACACAACGTTATGACTCGAGGGTGTTGACTGTAAGGTTTCATAGCTGCGGTGATCATAATGAAAACATGGAGTGTTTCAAACAGAACTGAGCAATAATGCAAACTGGGTTTAATGGAAACACTGGGTAACAGAAACATTGTGAAATGGAAATGTTGTATAACAGAACATTGTGTAAAGAACATTATATACTGGAAATATTGTGTTGTTATTACAGGAACAGGACAGAATAAAAACACTATGAACTAGAAACAAGATATAATAGAAACAGAGAAAAACTGGGTAAAGGAAACAGGGTGTAATAGAAACTGGGTGTAATGGAAACAGGGTTTAATGGAAACAGGGTGTAATGGGAACAGGGTGTAATGGGAACAGGGTTTAATGGAGGCAGGGTTTATTGGAAGCAGGGTGTAATGGAAACTGGGTGTAATGGGAACAGGAATTAATGGAAGCAGGGTTTATTAGAAACAGGGTTTAATGGAAGCAGGGTTTAATAGAAACAGGATGCAATGGAAACAGGGTTTAATAGAAACAGGGTTTAATGGGTACAGGGTTTAATAGAAACAGGGTTTAATGGGTACAGGGTTTAATGGAAGCAGGGTTTAATAGAAACAGGATGCAATGGAAACAGGGTTTAATAGAAACAGGGTTTAATGGGTACAGGGTTTAATAGAAACAGGGTTTAATGGGTACAGGGTTTAATAGAAACAGGGTTTAATGGGTACAGGGTTTAATGGAAGCAGGGTTTAATAGAAACAGGATGCAATGGAAACAGGGTTTAATAGAAACAGGGTTTAATGGGTACAGGGTTTAATAGAAACAGGGTTTAATGGGTACAGGGTTTAATGGAAGCAGGGTTTAATAGAAACAGGATGCAATAGAAACAGGGTTTAATGGGTACAGGGTTTAATGGAAGCAGGGTTTAATAGAAACAGGATGCAATGGAAACAGGGTTTAATAGAAACAGGGTTTAATAGAAACAGGGTTTAATGGAAGCAATCTAGCCATGGGGGTCACAGTCCAGTGACTTCTGTGCCGGTCCCAAGCCCGGATAAATAGAGAGGGTTGCGTCAGGAAGGGCATCCGGCGTAAAACATTGCCAAATTTAACCATGCGAATCGTCAGTACGAATTTCATACCGGATCGGTCGAGGCCCGGGTTAACAACGACCGCCATCGGCGCCGTTGACCTACAGGGCGCCGGTGGAAATTGGGCTACTGTTGGTCGAAGAAGTAGAGGAGGGAGGAGAGTGCGCAGACAGAGAGAGAAGAGGAAAGGTAAGGGTGTAGGACTGAGAATAGGAACTCTGAATGTTGGTACTATGACAGGGAAAGGTAGAGAGCTGGCTGATATGATGGAGAGAAGGAAGGTGGATATACTGTGTGTACAGGAGACCAGGTGGAAGGGTAGCAAGGCTCGTAGTATAGGAGCAGGATTCAAGCTGTTTTATTATGGTGTGGATAGTAAGAGAAATGGGGTAGGTGTGGTCCTGAAGGAGGAGTTTGTGAGGAATGTCCTGGAGGTGAAGAGAGTGTCAGACAGGGTGATGAGTCTGAAGTTAGAGATTGAAGGGGTGATGTTGAATGTTGTTAGTGGTTATGCCCCACAGGTAGGTTGTGAGTTAGAGGAGAAAGAGAGATTCTGGAGTGAATTAGATGAGGTGATGGAGAGTATTCCCACGGGTGAGAGAGTGGTGATAGGAGCGGATTTTAATGGACATGTTGGTGAGGGGAACACAGGTGATGAGGAGGTGATGGGCAAGTTTGGAGTTAAGGAAAGGAACTTTGAAGGACAGATGGTAGTGGACTTTGCTAAGAGGATGGACATGGGTGTGGTTAACACTTATTTTCAGAAGAGGGAGGAGCATAGAGTGACTTACAAGAGTGGAGGTAGGAGAACACAGGTAGACTACATCCTATGTAGAAGAGGCAATCTGAAAGAGATTAGTGACTGTAAAGTGGTAGTGGGAGAGAGTGTAGCTAGACAGCATAGGATGGTGGTGTGTAGGATGACTTTGATGGTCTGTAAGACGAAGAGGTCAAAGATAGAGATAGAGAAGAAAACCAAGTGGTGGAAGCTGAAAAAGGAGGAATGTTGTGAGGAATTTAGACAGAAGTTGAGGCAGGCTCTGGGTGGTCAGGTAGTGCTGCCAGATGACTGGGAAACTACAGCAGAAGTGATCAGGGAGACAGGGAGAAAGGTGCTGGGTGTGTCATCTGGAAGGAGGAAAGAAGATAAGGAGACTTGGTGGTGGAATGAGGAAGTTCAGGATAGTATCCAGAGGAAGAGGTTAGCCAAGAAGAAGTGGGACATGGACAGGACTGAAGAGAATAGACAGGAATACAAGGAGTTACAGCGCAGAGTGAAGAGGGAGGTGTCTAAGGCCAAGCAGAAGGCATATGACGAGTTGTACACTAGGTTAGACACTAGAGAAGGAGAGAAGGACTTGTACAGGTTAGCTAGGCAGAGGGATCGAGATGGGAAGGATGTGCAGCAAGTTAGAGTTATTAAGGATAGAGATGGAAGGGTGCTCACAAGTGAGGAGAGTGTACAGAGGAGATGGAAGGAATACTTTGAGGAGCTGATGAATGAGGAAAATGAGAGGGAAAAAAGAGTAGAAGGGGTGAACTCTGTGGAACAGAAAGTAGATAAGATTAGAAAGGATGAAGTCAGGAAGGCTTTGATGAGGACGAAAAGTGGGAAGGCAGTTGGTCCTGACAACATCCCGGTGGAGGTCTGGAAGTGTCTGGGAGAGGCAGCAGTGGAATTTTTAGCTAGTTTGTTCAACAGGGTTTTAGAGAGTGAGAGGATGCCTGAGGAATGGAGAAGAAGTGTGTTAGTGCCGATCTTTAAGAATAAGGGTGACGTGCAGAGTTGCAGTAACTATAGGGGGATAAAGTTGATGAGCCATACAATGAAGCTATGGGAAAGAGTAGTGGAAGCTAGGTTAAGGAAGGTAGTGGAAATTTGTGAGCAGCAGTATGGCTTCATGCCCAGAAAGAGCACAACGGATGCAATTTTTGCTCTGAGAATTTTGATGGAGAAGTATAGGGATGGTCAGAGGGAGTTGCACTGTGTGTTTGTAGACTTGGAGAAAGCGTATGACAGGGTGCCAAGAGAAGAGCTGTGGTACTGTATGAGGAAGTCAGGAGTAGCGGGGAAGTATGTCAGAGTGGTGCAGGACATGTATGAGAGGAGCAGGACAGTGGTGAGGTGTGCTGTAGGTCAGACAGTGGAGTTCAATGTGGAGGTGGGACTGCATCAGGGATCGGCTCTGAGCCCCTTCCTGTTTGCTATAGTGATGGACCAGTTGTCAGAGGAGGTCAGACAGGAGTCTCCTTGGACAATGATGTTTGCAGATGACATTGTGATCTGTAGTGAGAGCAGGGAGCAGGTGGAGGAAAACCTGGAGAGGTGGAGGTTTGCGCTGGAGAGAAGAGGAATGAAAGTCAGTCATAGTAAGACTGAGTACATGTGTGTGAATGAAAGGGAGGGAAGTGGAACAGTAAGGTTACAGGGTGAAGAGGTGAAGAAGGTACAGGAGTTTAAGTACTTGGGGTCAACAGTCCAGAGTAATGGAGAGTGTGGGAAAGAGGTAAAGAAGCGAGTGCAGGCAGGTTGGAATGGGTGGAGAAAGGTGTCGGGAGTTCTGTGTGATCAGAAAATATCAGCGAGAATCAAGGGGAAGGTGTACAGGACAGTGGTGAGACCGGCCATGCTGTATGGTTTAGAGACAGTGTCACTGAGGAAGAGACAGGAGTCAGAGCTAGAGGTAGCAGAGCTGAAGATGTTGAGGTTCTCTTTGGGAGTGACAAGATTGGACAGGATTAGGAACGACTACATCAGAGGGACAGCTCATGTTGGACGTTTGGGGGACAAAGTTAGGGAGGCCAGATTAAGATGGTTTGGACATGTTCAGAGGAGGGAGAGTGAGTATATTGGTAGGAGAATGTTGGACATGGAGCTGCCAGGCAGGAGGCAAAGAGGAAGGCCAAAGAGGAGGTATATGGATGGAATTAATGAGGATATGAAGCTAGTGGGTGCAAGTGTTGAGGATGCAGAAGATAGGGATAGGTGGAGAGAGATGATTCGCTGTGGCGACCCCTGAAGGGAAAAGCCGAAAGAAGAAGAAGAGGGTTTAATGGAAGCAGGGTTTAATAGAAACAGGATGCAATGGAAACAGGGTTTAATTGAAATTATGTGTAATGGAAACAGGGTTTTAAAGGGAACAGGGATTAATGGACACTGGGTGTAATGGAAGCCGGGTGGTAATAGTAACAGTGGCTAATAGAATCAACCTACTGTTGTATTCTGTGTAAGTGTTGGATACAGGGCGCTAATGAGTGCACAAGAATTGAAATGACTATTACTATGAATTACTATGTGATATATGAAGATATAGTCATGGTTAAGCTAGTCCAAAACAATAAACTGAGTTTCGTTCTACATGCTCGTCTGATTCTACCTACCTCATCATTACAGTTACTATGTGACTATTGCTTACTTCCTGACCTCGAACACAACACCTGCTCTACTACGTTAGTCTACAAGCTGTCTAAACTATGCATTGTAAATGCAATTCATTCATGAAGAGAGCCAGGAAAAAAAGTCCAAATAACGGTTTTGATGTGTCACCTGAAAAGCATTTCATCCAAACAATTGTAAAAATTCAATCTAGACTGAATTCACTTTATTCTTGTGCAGAACATAACCTAACGTCTAAAACGAATTTCTTTATCGAACATAATTCTGTTAATGTGACAAATCTATACTAATCTAACTATAACCATAAACCTGTATATAATGTTCATTTAAAGGGATCCCACATTCACTCAACAGTACAGTAGCAACAAAAGCCTGAGGTGCTGGGGGATGGGAGAGAGAGTTACAAAGCAGACTCCTGTCAAAGCAAACCCCTGAATACTGCCCTATGGGCACTGCTGAGCCTGATACAGGACAAAACGCCGACACCTCGCTTCTGAGCTTCCAGCCAGATGGATGCACATTATTCTCTCCCAGAGGAGCAGCCCTTTAAAAATGAGCTTTACATACTGTGCCCTTTCCCAAGGAAGAAGCCTTTTTACATCTACAAACCTAAAGTTTTCTGTCATACCTCAGATCTGAGATGTTAATACAGTGGAGTTGTAGAAATTTGTACCATCCTTCTTGTACACTATAAAACAGAGAGTGTCAAATTAATACTTAAAGAATTCATTTTAACCCTAGCTATGAGAATATATGCTGCAACTCTATCGAGTGTAAAAGGTACAATGTTTAAAGTGTTGAATTTACAGTTAATACAACACTTTGTAGTGTTGAAAAATGACACTGAGAGTGTAAAGTCTTACACTTGTACTGTTGAAAAATTTACACTACGGGGAATTTAACACTCCTGGTGTTAAGAAAGTATTGTTTTCGGCGCGAAATTTACTTTTACACTATTAGAAAGTAAAGTGTTCATGTACATCATTGAACCTAAAATCAAAACCTCAAGTCTCAAGACAGATGTAAAAATGAAAAAGAAAAAATCAAATATTTATTTAACACATGGGCGAAGTGGCTACTTCAAAACACACGCCAGATGTGTAGAGGTCAATTAGTCAGTCTAATGAGGTGGTGTGCAGAATATAAATAGATAAGATTAGTGGAGTAACAGAGGTTTATTTTTGTTGTTGTTGTAGTTATGACGTTATTTATTCCAATGAAAGGCACATCTCTGAATTTAGCTTGAATAGGTTCAAAACAGAGCAGGCAGGTGAGAGTATAATCAACATCTGCTGTGTCCCCCAGCAAGCAAGAACATGCATGTAAAAAGTGGGCACGAGGCCATGATAACACAGACCACCCCCCGCCTATATCCGTGCGGAGGCTGAGTCAATGGGCATCCATCACTGATGCTAACAGCTCTGATTAAAAATACATCAACTGCAACTGGCCTCCTGATGGCAGTGCGTAGTACTGCGCATAATTAGAGGGGCCAGGGAGCTGTGATGATGAAGGGCAAGGCACACCTGCTCTCCGTTAAATCGCGCTTCTGTTGCTAGAGCTTTGCCTATTTCACCCTCAGCAAATTAATTAATATCAAATCAAGGGAGGCGGATGCTGTTTATATTTACGGCCCCAAGTTTGTTAAATCGCTAGCACCACGTGCCAACTCTTGCACTTCTGTGCTTCTTCTTTTGAATTTCAAAGTGCAACTTTTCATTTCACGGTCCACTTATGCTTATTCGTTAACTCGCTACATATCCTTCTCTCTCTCTCTCTCTTGTTATCTCATGTTCTTGCTGTTTCTCCCTCTGGTTTGGGTGTGAGAGAAAAGGCTATAGAAAGCTCACCGGGCTAACACTTGCGGTGCTGCGTCCAGCCTCACCCAATTTACACCTTTCCCTCTCCTGTCAGCGCCACGCCATTTCCCCCGGTGAACAGAGCCATGGCAACTGTCATCCCCTCTCCTTCCATTTGTAGCACGTGGGACAGGAAGTTGCCCACAGGAAGTCACAAGTAGCAACATGAACATGCACAAAGGCCTTGACTTTCACTAGAAGTGAATCCGGGTGAAATCCCTACAACCTTTATTGGAGGCTTAAAAAAATAAATAAATAAAAGGCATCCTAAAAAGCCATCCACAGCGACGCCTGTTTAAACAACTTGATGGGATTAAAGCGGAGTTAAAGTGTTTGGTAGTCGCCGTTAATTGAAGCGGATGGGATTTTTAATAAAGCATGCAGAGGCAGCAGCTGACAAACAGGCCTGCTGGCTCTTTGGGGAGATGCCGCTTAATGGTATCAGATATGTGCTCTGCCGGAACCCATTGCGTTGCGCTTTTTTTTTCCTCTCTCATTCACGCTTACCTTAATCGTTAAGGTTTTTTTCCACTTGAGTTTTAATTACGGTTCATGTGCAGGATTACATGGGGAATAAGGGACGGGCAGGCAGATGAGCAGGAGAGCGAGAGAATCAGCGTGACAAGCATGGCCTTGCGTCATCTTTATCAAACAATGCTCATCATCACAGGAGCAGTTATTTCCATTCTCCCAAATCTCATAGAGTAGGTTGTTGATTGTGAGTGAAGATCCACTGATGCCTTGAATTGGCACTTTGCTTCATTGAAACAAATGGACTTTACAACAGAATGGAGTTTACAACAAAATATTGGCAGCAGAGTTGTAATATATATATATATATATTATATTATAGCACAATGTAAATTATTTTTTAAATTATGCAACTGAGAAGCTGAATGTTTAAGGATCCTGTCACTGCAGCTTATCAGTGCTGGGATTGTTACTCACAACCTTCTGATCTGTAGCAAAGACATGACTAAAACTTGTATCTATGACAATTAAAAAAAAAGAAAAAAAAGCAGCCTTAGCTCCGACTCATGAACTCGGGATGATCTCGTAAAGTTCAAGTTCAGCAAGTGACGTCAGACCCACTTGGGCTGCTGACAGCATCAGTAGTAAAGAAAGTAGCATTTCTTTACTTGTAAATGTCTTATACTTTAAAATATTTCTTTTACATCAATCAACATTTTGATTTTGGTATTATGGCATTTTGGTATTTTAGCTTGTGAGATTTGTATGTCTGATATACGGTGAGCTGGCTAGATTGTTGATAACCAAGGATGAACATCTATTTCATTCAGCATCTATTCTTTTCTCCCACTTTGAGCTCAGCTGCAGTTTCGACTTCCCACTTCTGAGATTATTGGAATATAAACTTAGATCAAAGAAGGTTAATGTTCACCTAAAATAAAAGGCACAAAAATAAAGATATTTTTTTTTGCAGACACAAAAAAATACACCTAAAATATTAGCTATCCCACAATGCATCGCATTTTCTTGTATTATTATTATTATTATATATATTATTATATTATGGTATTAATGTATTACAAATGCTATAATTGCCCCATCATTTACATTACCATCCTGTAAACTGACACAGTTTTGCTGCAAATACTGTAAATGTGCTGCTACCTATTTTTACAGAGTGTGAATTTATTAGGTTTAAAATTTAAAATGCTGATAAAACTGGATTCATAGGCACTGCTGTCAAACCCCTTAGACCATGTTTCTCCTAAAGCTGCATTCTGATATTTAACTCAAATCGTGTATACTGGGTTTGCCTTAAGGAAAGATCATATAAAAGCAGCTGGTAAGAAAAGTCACTTTAATATTTCACTTTTACAATGGCATGGCCAGTCCTGCAGGGACAAGACCTCATATCATGGGACAATTAGAGAGTTTCATTTCCCATCATATCAGTCACTCAGCTCATGAATAAAAACAATTAAATGCTCATAAGTCATACAATTGAGATCCCTCCCCAGTCCTTTGCATCTGGAAGCCAAAGCCACCTGGGTATATCCTTCTTTATCTCTACAGTTGTGGGGAGGGAACTGGAAAGAGAGGGTGAAATGCAGGCGCTGAGAGGTGGAGGGTGGAGGGTTAGGAGGGTGGTGGAGGGGGTGAGAAAGAGTGAGTGACAATGCAGGACTCGTTACCGAGCTCAAGCCGTCTGCAGAGCAACTGTCAGTCTTTATTATGGAGTGGAGGGATAGTGTAGCTCGCAGGTATGGAGGGATGAAGCAAGGACAGAGAGAGAGACAGAGAGTGAGAGAGAGAGAGAGGGAGAGTGACAAAGAGAGAAAGAGAGAGGGTGGAAAGAGGGGTGGCAGCTGTGGAACTGTGTCCTGGTCTCCTCCAGCAAAACACCAGCTTTCCTACTGTGTTGAACTCATCTCTCTCTCTCTCCCACAGGGAAGGAATAGAAAGGAGGAGGTCTGTGCCAATCATCAGAGCTGTCCGTCATGTACGAGATACACCGATACCATCATCTGCACTCTGTGTCATGCTCCAGGCGGTAGTACTGACCAAACTTATTCCATCATCATGATTTTACATTCGGAATAAAACAAAAATGCACAGCAGTCTTAAATAGGAGTAGAGATGTTCACCATGAAGAATGAATTCGTTCTTTAATTAGTTTGTTTATTTATTTCTTTATATGTAAGGTTCTTTGTTTATTGTTTGCTAGCCTGCTTGTTTGTTTCTATATTTGCTTGTTTATCTGATTGTATCTTTGTTTGCTTGTTTGTCTCTCTGTTTGCTTGCTTGCTTGTGTTTGTTTCAGTTTTGTTTATTGTTTGTTTCTTACTTATTTGTTTGTATTTGATTGCTTGTTTGCTTGTGTTTGTTTGCTTGCTCATTTTTTTTTATTTTTTGTTTGTCTCATTTGTTTGTATATTTGTTTGCTTGCTTGCTTGTGTTTGTTTGTTTGTTTTGCTTTCCTGTTTTATTGTTTGTTTTTTTGCTTGCTTTTGGGTTGTATGTTTGCTCATTTGCATATATGTGTTTGTTGTTTGCTGGCTTGCTTGTTTGTTTATGTTTGCTTGGATTTGTTTGTTTACTCGCTCATTTGTTTGTTTGTTTTGATGCTGAATATTCTGGGGGTTTTGGGGGGTTTCTTTTATTTCTTCTATTATTTATTTTGTGCATAGTAAGCAACATTTTCAAATTGTAGCAGTTTCTATATTTGACATTGTGGAAGGAAAGAAGAAACCTTCCCAGGCTCCTCAAGACCTCAGCATCTTCATAGCTAGTTACAGACCCAAGACTATGCTCTTCAGTAGTGTAACACACTTTCTAACATGTAACTTTAGGTCATTACAGTAACTGACACTGTTTGCATTAAGGTTTTGAGGCACACGTGTGCATGAAAACTAGAAATGTAAACAAACAGGATTATGAAATCTTTATGAGAATCAGACAGGCGTCTGTGCAGGTGAGCATCTTTCCTTCAAGTGCATTGTCCATGCAGTCCTTGGGTACAACTTGGATTACATGCTACTTAGAAATTTGGACAAACTGGACAAATCCCGAATCCCAGCACCTGCCCCAACCTGCACGAGCTGCCGGTTTCAACAGGATGAGAATATCTGTGTGTAAATCTCAATGTAGATTTATTGACTTTGTGAAATGCAGTAAACCATCAGAAGGTTCACAGACCTCATTCATAGTGTGAGCGTATGCTCTAGCAGCTTGTACGGTTTAGCAATGTAAACACTGGTGAGCCGTTGTTTACCAGACATACACACACTCATGCACAAACACAACACACAGGCACCCACACCACACACACACCTAACTCACTTTATTAGCTGGGTCAAACACAATCACAGCACAGCCACACAGGGTTAGCTAATTATTGGTGGCAGCTGGCAGTGAGGGCTTCCTTTAGGGGCTGGCTGCTGGGTAATGTCCATGCGAGAATGTGTGTGTGTGTGTGTGTGTGCGTGTGTGTGTGCGCGCGTCACCAAATAAAATATAAATATGTGACAGGAATTTGTGTGCATATACAGATATTTGGCCACTGTGAAGAAATTTTATTTGCAAGTTTTTTGTTCATATTTGTAAATTTCTTTTTTTTTGTTAGTTGCTTATTAGTGTATGTATGTTTGTTTTCTTCATTGTTTTTTTTGAGGTGTTTATTATTTGATTGTATTTGCTTGTTTGTTTCGTGTTTTTGCCTGCTTTTTAATTATTAGCTCACTTACTTGTTTATGTGCTTGCTTATTTGTTTATTATATGTTTGTTTTTCTTGCATGCCTGATTTTTTTGTTTGGTTGTTTGTTTGCTTGTTTTGGTCACTATGAAGAGTTTATTTGTTTGTCTGTTTGTCTGTTCATATTTGTAAATTTCTTTAATAATTCACTGGTTTATTTAATTATTTAATTATTTATCTGGTTGCTCATTGCTTGTATGTATGTATGTATGTATGTATGTATGTATGTATGTATGTATGTATGTTTGTTTTCTATATTCTTGTTTCATTCAGGTGTTTATTATTTGATTTTATTTGTTTGTTTGCCTGCTTGTTTATTCACCTGTTTGTGTGCATGCTTGTTTTTGTTTGTCTGCTTGTTTGTTTTTGTTTGTTTGCATGTTTGCCTGCTTGTTTGTTTTGTGTGCTTTCCTGCTTGTTTATTCTTAGCTCGCTTGCTTATTTGTTTGTTTGTTTGTTTGTTTGTTTGTTTGTTTTTTGTTTCAAAACTAAAAAAATGAAAAAATATATAAAATTCAGCTTTTAACAAGAAGTGTAAGTAAGTGTGTGTGTGTGTGTGTGTGTGTGTGTGTGTGTGTGTGTGTGTGTCTTTTTGCCAACAAATAAAATAGAAATATGTGACAGGAATTTGTGTGCATATACAGATATTTGGTCGCTATAAAGAATTTTATTTATTTCTTAGTTAGTTTGCTTATTACTGTTTTTTTTTTTGTTAGTTTGATTATGATTGCTAGTTGCTCATTGCTTATATGTATGTATGTTTTCTTCATTCTTGTTTTGTTCAGGTGTTTATCATTTGATTTTATTTGTTTGTTTGTTTGCCTAGGGGGATTGGTGGCTCAGTGGTAGGTTTCTTGCCTATCATGTGGAAGGCCTGGGTTCAAACCCCAGCCACTGTCCTAAGCACGGAAAAATGGGAGGGTTGCGTCAGGAAGGGCATCCGGCATAAATCATTTGCCAAGTGGCGACCCCAAAGAGGGAGCAGCCGAAAGCAACTTACTTATTTGTTTGTTTGCCTGCTTGTTTATTCACCTGATTGTGTGCATGCTTGTTTATTTACTTGTTTGTTTGTTTGCTTGCATCTTTGTCTGCTTGTTTGTTTTGTGTTTGCCTGCTTTGTTTTATTCTTAGCTCTCCTGCTTGCTTATTTGTTTGTTTGTTTTTCTTGCATACCTGATTTTGTTTGTTTGCCTGTTTGTTTACTGAAACATGGCAGCTTTTATATTCAAAACTAAACAAATGAAAAAATATAAAAAATTCAGCTTTTACCAAGAATTGTTTGTGTGTATGTTTCTGTGTATGTGTGTCTTTGTGCATGAAGCATGAAGAATACGCCTCACACTGTTGTCTACAGTAAACTGTCTGACTGCATATTAATTTGTGGATATGTGGAGGCGAGCTGGAATTAATAAAGCACACGAGGCATTAAATGAATGCAATGTAACTCATTATTCAGTGTGTGTGTGTGTGTGTGTGTGTGAGATCCGAACAATAGTATAAGTAGCTTTTATGTTTCTATAACAAACAGCCTTACCTGTGTTGATGCTGTATTGATGGTATTGATGTAAGTTATTTGATGAGCGAGTGATGGTGAAACATTCGATCCTTCACACAAATTGATCCAAGGCTCGCTTGTCCACTGTGCTCTATTTGATTTAAGTCTCAATTTACGCAAGGAAAAAAATTGCAATGGCCAAGGAAAGAGAATCCTTCATGACCAACTCGCAGTGCTGGATATTCTGTAAATTGGACGGCACGACGACGAAAAGTAATTTCCATGAAAATCAATATTAATATCTGTCTGCACGAGTGGAACATTATGCTCGCACCCTTAACCTACTGTGGGTGAAATATGAAAGGGAGGAATACGAGGGGAAATAAAAAAGAAACCCATTCATCGGGCACACTAATTTTGCTTCTGATAGCGACCACTAGAAAACAACATTTCTCTCCTCCTTCAGCAATCAAATTGGAGGGAAAAAAATACATCAAAGTTGACAGGTTTGAATGGGGAATGCAAACTACTCCAACATGCCCGAGAAAGAGAGTGAAAGGAAAACAACTGAGTATGACAGGCGGAGAGGGAAAATGTTTTCGTAATAAACATTACCTGTGCCAAACTCACACTGAGAAGACACGAGAATGAGAATGATGAATTAAAGAAAACTATGAAGTAACACCTTATTATACCTGGCATAGAGCAGAGATCAGTACACAGAGGGTTTTGCTTTTGCTGAATGATGTAACTGAGGCTGAATTGCAACTTTTTGCCTTTAGAAAGCACACACACACACACACACACACAGGCACAGTCCAAATGCCTTCACTCACAGAGCAATTCTGTTCTACTGTGCTTTATTCACAAAGGTGTTCTTGAAGCTGATTGGTCAGGAGCTGTTGATTAATTTTCTCTGATAGCACCTCGGATGGGGGGGGGGGGGGGGTACAGTGGTTTGGTGGTTAGCACGTTTGCCTCACACCTCCAGGGTTGGGGGTTTGATTCCCGCCTCTGCCGTGTGTGCATGTGTGTGTGTTCTCCCCGTGCCTTCGGGGGTTTCCTCCCCCAGTCCAAAGACATGCATTGTAGGTTGATTGGCATCTCTAAACTGTCTGTAGTGTGTGATTGCATGAGTGAATGAGAGTGTGTGTGTGCCCTGTGATGGGTTGGCACTCTGTCCAGGGTGTATCCTGCCTTGATGCCCAATGACGCCTGAGATAGGCACAGGCTCCCCGTGACCCGAGAATAGATCGGATAAGCGGTAGACAATGAATGAATGAGCAGCTCGGATGGTGGTGTAATCTAATATGTTTATCAATTTTACTGTACACATGGATTTGTACAAATCAAATCAAATCAAATGATTGTGATGAGTAGGTTTTCTGTAAGAAGTCATTTATGTATTTATGTTATGGAAGGTGTCGCCAGTGTCAATAAGATATCTAACATTTTAACTAATTTTCTAATGATTTTCTATTCAGATTTTACTCTTTGCCATTCCTAGGTAATGTCAAGATGTGTGGGTTTTCTTTGTCTGATTAACTTTGGTCCTTTTATCATTTCTTGTGTGTTATTAAGGTATAGAAAGGTGAAGGAACGACTGTTTATAGCTGCTATAATATAAGGGATCTAACTAACCCTGTTACTAACCAGTTTCACAGATGTTCCACAACACTAATATAACTATAAATGGATGAAAAGATCAATAAAATGATTTATTCCTTATTCAGCAGCAGTTCTGGTTGCGAGGCAAATCACAGGTTTATATGTGTATATGTTTCTATAGTAACCGCACATTCACCGTGTTCATTGTATGAAGGTCACTACATATAATCGAAGCCTAAAAGTGAACAGATTTCATCTGCAGCTATTTAACAAAGAATAAGGTTTAATAATTTAGACAACACTTTTTGTAAGGAACATGTAACTTGTCTTGTGGTTGTTGCACAACATTACAGGTAACTATACATTATTTAGAACTGTGATGAGTTATTGTTAAAGGTAATAAATTAAAAACGTTTGAACTGATAACAAAATTGCTGTGGAATAAAACATGTTGGGTTTGTTGTTGGCGTCATGCCACCTCAGAATTGATTGTTTTTTTTAGGATTGTTGAAGCCAAAAATGCTGGATTTTTCCACAAAATCTGTGATTATTTTCTAACTGGTGCTTGAATTGCACATTGCTTGTAAGTATGTATGTTTGTTTTCTTTGCTTTGTTTAAGTGTTGCTTGTTTGTTTGTCTGTATGTTTATTTGCTTGCTTGTTTATTCGACTGTTTGTTTGCATGCTTGTTTATTTATTTGCTGGTTTCTTTTTGTTTGTGTGTTGTTTTTGTTGTTGTTGTTTGCCTGTTCATTTATTTATTTTTGCTCACTTACTTGTTTGTATGCTAGCTTGTTTATTTTTGTGCTTGTTTTTGTTGTTGTTTGCCTGTTTATTTATCTATTTTTTGCTCACTTACTTGTTTGTATGCTAGCTTGTTTATTTTTGTGCTTGTTTTTGTTGTTGTTTGCCTGTTTATTTATTGTTTTGCTCACTTATTTGTTTGTATGCTAGCTTGTTTATTTTTGTGCTTGTTTTTGTTGTTGTTTGCCTGTTTATTTATCTATTTTTTGCTCACTTACTTGTTTGTATGCTAGCTTGTTTATTTTTGTGCTTGTTTTTGTTGTTGTTTGCCTGTTTATTTATTGTTTTGCTCACTTATTTGTTTGTATGCTAGCTTGTTTATTTTTGTGCTTGTTTTTGTTGTTGTTTGCCTGTTTATTTATCTATTTTTTGCTCACTTACTTGTTTGTATGCTAGCTTGTTTATTTTTGTGCTTGTTTTTTCTTGCATACCTGATTTTTTTAATGCTGTTGTTTGTTTGCTTGAATGGTTTATTTGACTGTTTGTTTGCATGCTTGTTTATTTATTCGCTGGTTTCTTTTTGTTTGTGTGTTGTTTTTGTTGTTGTTGTTTGCCTGTTCATTTATTTTTTTGCTCACTTACTTGTTTGTATGCTAGCTTGTTTATTTTTGTGCTTGTTTTTGTCGTTGTTTGCCTGTTTATTTATTGTTTTGCTCACTTACTTGTTTGTATGTTAGCTATTTTTGTGCTTGTTTTTTCTTGCATACTTGATTGTTTTAATGCTGTTGTTTGTTTGCTTGTTTGTTTGCTTTGAATTGCTTAGAATTCAACTACACGAATTGGTGAAAGTGCAAGCACAGGATTTTTTCTTATAAACTCTTACCAGTGAAGGCACATAGGTAATTACTTTCTATGAGAGTTGTACTCATGTTGACACACATGAATTGAAGAGAGCTTTAGCTGTGATGGCATCACTTGACACTCCTTGGCCCAAATCTGCAGAATATCTGCAGAAATTTAGAAGAAATTTTAAGCTCCTTCAAAACTATGTTGTATTTCTTACTTATCTAAGGCCCATTGTACTGTATGTACTGTAGAATGTCAAGGCTGTACCCTGAACCTACATATTACAGCTGTGGTAAATAATAAAATAATCCAGAACCTCAGTATGGTGTGCTGTATACTGTATCCTAACCCAAATGTCATGAATGTGTGCACAAGTGTACATCATAATCCATATTATACCGGATTTTTTGACACATTATTTTGTGTATTAACATATTTGGAAGAGTTACAGACCTTGAAAAACCCCCACATTTGCTTACCGCCTCCCCCAGAGCAAAATGTCTGATATACTGTTTGGATTTATCGATCTACTTCATCCTGGTGAAATGAGATGCAGATAGCCGTGTCCCGTCTGTACAAGCCATAATCATGATTCAATGTGGGCTATTCTGACCTCGCTATTGAATTTTGGTATGTCTGCATAAATATAGATCAATGTCTTATTAGCGTTCGTAGTGAGAACATTCGTGTAAAATATTCCTCACAGTTTTGTAACTCGTTGAATTGCCTGCATTGAGTTAAATGTTTAACCTGAGTATTTTTCTCCAAAAAAAAAAAAAAAGACAAAAACACATGTTGGACCAGGAGCAGGAATGAAATCTCTGGCAGCAGTACAAACTTTCGTTCTTTTAAGAGAATAACTTAACTCTGAAACAGAGGACGGTCTGGGGATTGAGGAATACTCTAACAAATTTTTGTGTGTGTCTATATTTGTTTGTGTTGGTGTATGTGTGTACACTTTTCATCTTTGCACTTTCCCTTTCTTGCTTTAACTTGCCCCCACTTCTCAAAGCCCTTGTAGCCATGGCAACAATGCTGATCGATCCAATGCCATCTGATGCCAAACCCCTAGAATTACTAAAAAAGATGAGACGGGGAAGACGGGAGATTTTGGTTTTTAAATGTGAACCAGTTTAAGAGGCACCTGAAAATCAGAGAGTGACTCATTTTTAATGTATGATTTACGGAAATTAAGAAAAATGCATTTAATTATGAAATAGAATCAGAGACATAACCAGGCTGGAAGGATTGGCAGTTGTCATGTGTACAACAGAAAACATGCAGACAACGAAGTCCTTAAAAGCACCCGCATGCACACATATACTCGATTCCTCCTGAAACACAATCCAAATGCCATGGGGATTCAGATACTCTGTGTGTGTGTGTGTGTGTATGTGTGTGTGTGTGTCTTGCAGTGTCTCAGTATCTGCATGCCTGCAAGACTCAAGGCTCCTATCACAGCGCACGTCACATGCTGTTTCTTCATCTGGATAAGAGGCCATGGAACTGTCTGAACTCTGTGAACTAAACCTGCATGGAGCTGTTTTAGGATAAGACAAGACAAATATCTGGTTTGTTTAAACGCACGATCAACAGTGAAGTAGCTTTAAAGCCGATGAAACACATTACAGGTTTGACGGTTTGGACTGATATCACATATGACTTGATTTCACAAGAGAGATGCATCATTACCAATATTTTGTATAGACTCAATGCTGTGCCTGTTATACCGTATGTATATATACCAGATGTTACTATGTGAAGTAAGGCTGGTGTAATGTACTGTATGTTAACACAGTAATGAATAGACAACACAAAATAAGGGCTGATCTGGACGTATTTCACTATTTAATAATGCAAACAGTGCTGAGAAGAGGAACTCCAGTGTCTTCTTACAATAAAAGTAACCTGCTAAAACATCTTAAACATAAAACGTAGGACGAGACATTTATTGCTAGCACCACATTGAAGGAACGGTGAGAAAAATGTCTACTGACAACCCTTAGTGAGGGAAAACAAACCTTAACATGTATGTTGTAATTGACAGGAAGTTAGTATTTCTTACTCAGTGAGAGAGTTTAAGATAAGAAAAAGAAAAAAAATGACAAAAAAATACAACATGCAGTGAAATGCTTTATATGACTGACCATTGTTATAAAACTAGAGCCAAAATAAAACTAGGCAGTAAAATAGAATAGAATAGAATGGAAATAAAATGGAGTAAGTTGTTAAATAAATGAAATTAGCTGTAAAAAAAAAAACAGTCAAATTATTGACAAGTACACCGACCAGACATAACATTATGACCACCTGCCTAATATTGTGTTGGACCCCATTCTGCTGCCACAACAGTCCTGACCCATCATGCACTGTATATTCTGACACCTTTCTATCAGAACCAGCATTAACTTCTTCAGCAACAGTAGCTCGTCTGTTGGATCGGATCACACAGGCCAGCCTTCGCTCCCCACGTGCATCAATGAGCCTTGGCCGCCCATGACCCTGTTGCCGGTTCAACACTGTTCCTTCCTTGGACCACTTTTGATAGATACTGACCACTGCAGACCGGGAACACTCCACAAGAGCTGCAGTTTTGGAGATGCTCTGATCCAGTGGTCTAGCCATCACAATTTGGCCCTTGTCAAACTCACTCAAATCCATACGCTTGTCCATTTTTCCTGCTTCTAACACATCAACTTTGAGGACAAAATGTTCACTTGCTGCCTAATATATCCCACCCACTAACAGGTGCCATGATGAGGAGATAATCAGTCTTATTCACTTCACCTCTCACTGCTCATAATGTTATACCTGATTGGTGTATATCATGTGAATGCACTACATGGCTGATATGAATATGGTGGTGTACAACATTGCTGTGACGTCCCTGATTAACAATAAAGGCGCATTCACATTTGCAAAATAAGTTTATTCTATTTACCTTCTCATAACTAAGAACTGAATGCTGAAGTTGGAGAAATGATATTAAACTGAAGTGCACTTCTTTCTCTTGTCAGTAAGTCATACGGAAACACAGCTGAGGCATGTCTGGTTTCGGCAAATAACAAAAAACATGCCCTTGGTCTTGGAAAAAAAACTGATATATCCCTTGTAAAGAAAGACATCTCATCTCATCTACAAACATAAAATGTGAAGAGCCTCTGATTGTTTTTTGCTCCAGTGGCCTACTGGAGTCTGGTGCTTTCAGATTCTGGTAACCAGCTACGGTTTACTGGAGATTTAATGCACCTAATGGACCTAATGGTGATGTATGACTCTGTAATGATGCTTTACTTAAGGCGGTCTGCAAGGAAACAAGGAGGTGCTGATATATACTGTGGGATTAAAAAGTCTACACAGCCCTGTTCATGAAAAAAATCAGAAGTGAGCACTTTAATAACTCATACTGTCTTAAAAACACCATTTGCTTGTAAATACAGCACTGAGTAAGAGTCTACCAACTTGGGTTGGATATATTCTTCCACTCTTCCTTGCAAAAATCTTTCATATTAATCAAAGAATTAGAGGTGATCGTCTGTGCAAAGCCCTCTTCAGGTCATTCCACAGGCTTGTGTTAGGATTTAGACCTGGGCTCTGACTTGGCCATTCCATAACGTTGATCCTTTTTTTGTGAAGCTGTTCCTTTGTTTGACGTGGACTTGTGCTTTGGGTGGTTACTGGGTTGGAAACCAAAATTGTTTTTTAGCTTCATTTGTCTAGCTGAGGCGTGTAGGTTTGTGCCAAAATGGATGCTGCCACCAACGTGCTTCACCAAGGGGTATTTAGTTTATTGAGGCATAAACTGCATTCTTTTTTTTTGCAGCAAGCATATCCTTTAGAATTATGACCAAATAGTTCTACCTTGGTCCCATCAGATGATAACACATTTTAGTGAGAAAGGGCTTTCCTCGAGTCTCCTAATGTCTCACACACTGACGTCAACAACAGACTCTGTTTCCAACAACTACAACACACACACTTACATTCACTGTTGTTCTCATTACTTTGACCTGTTTTAAATATACACTGATAAGGCATAGCATTATGACCACCTGCCTAATATTGTGTTAATCCCCCTTTTGCTGCCAAAACAGCCCTAACCCATCGAGGCATGGACTCCACTAGATCTCTGAAGTTGTTATGTGGTATCTGGCACCAAGATGTTAGCAGCAGATCCATTAAGTCCTGTAAGTTGGCCCATGGAGGCCCCACCTTGCAACTTACAGGACCTAAAGGATACTTTTGATAGATACTGAGCACTGCAGACCGGGAACACCCCACAAGAGCTGCAGTTTTGGAGATGCTCTGATCCAATGGTCTAGCCATCACAATTTGGCCCTTGTCAAACTCGCTCAAATCCTTACGCTTGCCCATTTTTCCTGCTTCTAACACATCAACTTTGAGGACAAAATGTTCACTTGCTGCCTAATATATCCCACCCACTAACAGGTGCCATGATGAGGAGATAATCAGTCTTATTCACTTCACCCGTCACTGCTCGTAATGTTATGCCTGATTGGTTTGAAATGACTGTGTTTTCACTTTTATGTTGCATAATGTACACTTTGTTCTGTTTAATCTGTGACGTTACCAAGCCTATTTATTAAAAAAACATTACCTGGTATTTGACTCTTTGCTTCAATTTTTGGAGTTTGTCTTTGTTACGCCTAGTCCTTGTTACTCTTTTTTTTAACTGTCTTTGCATTTTCTCTGCTTGATTTATCCGTTTTTGGAACTAATAAACACTTACCTGCAGTTTATCAGTAGGCCTGCTTCTGTGTGTTCTGACAGTAATATTACTGTAACACAGCTACATTTTCACTGTGTTTTCATGAACGACAATGTGGTAAGCTGAGTGACTATTTAGTCCGGTTTTCTGGATAGCCTAGCTCACGTTCATGCGTATGGTATAGTGGGATTTGTACATTTGGAGCAATGGCATAGTTAGCTCTGCTTGCTGCACCAGACTCATGATATCATATCAAGTTTGGAATAAAATACGTCAGGTTGTGCAGTTTTAAGAAAATAATCAACAGTGAAGCTGTATGAAGTATGCCCTGAAGTTGAAGTTTTTATTTTCTAATATCAACAGCCTGTGGTATTATTATATCTGTCCATATTTTGTACTACATTCTGTAGTGCCTACGAGTCGAAGGTCATCACAAGGCACAATCTCACACACACTCACACACTATGGACATTTTAGAGATGTCAGATGTTACAAGAGCAGTTTATAATAATAATAATAATAATAATAATAATAATAATAATAATAATAATAATAGAACGAGTGAGTTCATTATTATATCGGAGAGTGTGAAACCAGAGTTTCTCAAAATCATAAGCACGGGTTTGGGTGTGACTGGATCACGTTTGTGCAATGCATTCGATTATTTTCCACCCAAATATAAAACCACCTCTGGTTAAAAGCATGAGATTCCAAGTGGGAAATGTTTAAAGAAAACCATTAGGCCAGTATCTAATAAGATGAGGAGCAATACCTAACTACATTGAAATATCTAACTGTATTGAAACAGACCCAATAAGCAAAAACAAAATCAACTCCTGCTAGAAGACACATCTGTGCTAAAGCCTTTAGTTCAGGTTCTAGTCTGTGTATGTCTTTAATGTAGGATATTGATGCTACAGTGTTGAGTAGGTGACATTGTGGTCTTGGAAAAGAAAGTGATTCAGTAATATACTGAAAGAACAGACAGGTATATCATTAGAGTGGATAAGAGTAGTTGTATATCAGTAATACATATGAGTAATTACACAATTGGAGTACCATTTGTGTCCCACATTTCTAAATATATACGTAAAGTTAAAAGGCATTTTAAACATATAAGTAAAGCATATGTTCATGATTCAGATAGCTTAAAACATTTTTAAAAAAATCCTGCATATAGGACTTATTTTACGAGCCCAAGCCTACTCTAGCTACCTTGAAATATAACCATTAAAATCTTTATTATTTTTGAATATATATATATATGTATATATATTGAATATATGTGAATCCATTTGATATCCCAAGCTTGAAACAATTGTGAAATTTATGAAAAACAAACATTTAAGCTCGACAGTAATCATCATAGCTAAACATGATCACCCCTGCGAGATATTTAGAATTTTACGAAAGTCACATGTTCAACAGGAAGTTGCATCATTTCATCTTTCTAAAGTTCACGGGAAGAAGAAATGTTATTTTATTCCATTTTTTCCCTCATGTAGAATGATGTTGTGATGCTGACAGATGATGTTCACTTTAAAAGCGTTACCTTATTTTGCAAATTCTATTTTAAAGCACATTGTTAACTTAAAAAAATGTCCTTTTTTAATAGTTGCAATGCCTAAATGGTCCCCCACAGAATCAATCACAAAAATGACTGTGCAATTGTCTAAAACAATATTTTTAGAGTGTATATATGTGTATATATAAAAGAGCTTTCTGTGTGACCTACTATAAGGCTCAATGAATTTCAAGGATATGAATGTCTACCTCCGTACATCACCACACTGACGGCGCTAACATAGTAGCGAAGCAGCTCCAAAGCCAGTAATAAACAACAGGGAATAAACAAACAAACAGGAGATTATGCTCAGATAACGTAATTGGTAGTGCTAAAGAGGTGCGATTACGCAAAATGGTGTGAAGGAAATCAAATAGAGAGAAAGAAGAGATGAGGATAAAAGGAAGGCGAGCGCAAAATGTTATTAGGGGAAAAACAGATGGCCGAATTCAGCAGACCCTGGGGAATACAGGGGACAACTCGCCACACCTACGGTTATGAGCGCCAAGTAGGGTTTTAATAAGTGTGTGTGTGTGTGTGTGTGTGTGTGTGTGTGTGTGTGTGTGGGGGCCAAATGCACTTTTAGAAAGTAAATCAGAGCTGCATGAGTGATGTCCTCAAAGAGAGAAGAGAAGTCTCTGCTGAATGATGAGCACCTCGCATATGCAACATAATACACTCACAACTCACAACTCACGCACTCACACACACGCTCACTCACACACACATGCGCACATACTCAGATGACAGGCAGAGAGTGTAAATGAAGGATTTGGGGTTCCATCCCGTTACATTATGCAGCAGATGGCGTACAGGCCGAGCCAGGCCGGGGCAGTCCCAGGGGTAACACACGCTGGAGGGGGAGGGGAGAGGGGACAAAGCTGCCCTCCTGCCCTTCTCTTCACTTCTCCTCTCTTCTCTTCTCATCTCCTCTCTCATCTTCTCCTCTTCACTCCTCCCTGCTCTTCTCACACCTCTCCATTTCTGATTTCCTTTTGTCACGCTCCTGTCTGAGGCACAGCATCCTTTTACTTCTTCACTGCTCCTTACCTTCATTGCATCTCTTCTCTTTTCTTGTTGCCTCTCCTCACAATTCTGCCCTGTTCTGCTCAGATAACCTTCTCTTTAACCATCCCCATAGCTTTTCCCTTTTCTCTTTTGGCTTTTTCTCCACTCAAGTGAAGCTGCACCTGAGGACCACTGCAGAAGGTTGTGAAGTTGAAGGACCAGAGAACCCACAGGAGTTTGGGGGTGTGTGTGTGTGTGTGTGTGTGTGTGTGTGTGTGTGTGTGTGTGTGTGTGTGTGTGTGTGAGAGGTTGTGGATGGATAAATTGTAGATTTAAAAAAGTCAGATGACAGAAACAGACTTGGATATGCATACAGTGTGGTATGACAGAGAGAGATAGAGAGAGAGAGTAAGAGAGATAGATAGATAGAGAGAGAGAGAGAGAGAGAGAGAGAGAGAGAGAGAGAGAGAGAGAGAGAGAGAGAGAAAGAGAGAGAGAGAGAGAGAGGGAGAGAGAGAGAGAGATAATTACAGTCATCAACAGCATGGTTCTGGTTGTTGGTTTTAGAGTTATGCTGATTAGCGTCGTTATGTTTATGATCACTTTTGCTGTGCAGGTTCATTAGTTTAGTGCTGCTCATTACAGGCCACTGCTGTACCTGAAACAAGGGCACACAACAAACACTGAGTTACACCTATTGCTCAATCACTGCCTATATGATAATAAAGTATCTGCTGACATTTAGAGACCAGTAATCACCATACCATACACAGATATGGGCCTAGTCTCATTTTCTCTAAGCACTGGAAGTTTTCAAATACAGTGAGTATAGTGAGCATAGTGAGTATAGTGAATAGAGAGATGTAATTGTGAATACGTACAGTTATTCACAATTACATCTCTCTAATCTTAATCAAGGTCCCACAGAACCCTTTAACAATGGCTTCACTTTCAGAAACGATTTCCATTCGAAACTTTTCATGAAGCTAGAATCCTTCATTGAAAAAAGCTTAGAATTTGAACTATTAGAAAGCCTTAATTTACATAGAATATATTTTTTTATATGCTAGTCTTTTAAGATTATTTCTTCCCACACTGTACAATAGGAGCCTGAAAAAATCTTGGCTGAATTCTCTAACACAGTATGCAATAACGTGTATTCTACTGTCAGCTCATGCGATAAAGATTCTCTAACGATAGACCAATGATGAAAGAAAATGACTGCATTCTGCAAACATCAATGGAGTCACATAAGCAGAAATGTCCTTCACAAAAGCAGAAACTCTGAGAGTCATAGCCAGAACAATTATACTCTGAGATTGGAATACAAAATTTATGAAACTGACAGAAATTTGTTAGCAGCTTGTAAAGTCACTTAATCAACTGGAGATATACATTAGTTTGAATTCATTCCAATTTCCTGCATTGTGAATTCTGCCTTGCGGGGCATGGTGGCTTAGTGGTTAGCACGTTTGCCTCACACCTCCAGGGTTGGGGGTTTGATTCCCGCCTCCGCCGTGTGTGTGTGTGTGTGGAGTTTGCATGTTCTCCCTGTGCCTCGGGGGGGTTTCCTCTGGGTACTCCAGTTTCCTCCCCTGGTCCAAAGACATGCATTGTAGGTTGATTGGTGTCTCTAAATTGTGTGTGTGTGTGCCCTGCGATGGGTTGGCACTCTGTCCAGGGTGTATCCTGCCTTGATGCCCAATGACGCCTGAGATAGGCACAGGCTCCACGTGACCCGAGAATAGATCGGATAAGCAGTAGACAATGAGTGAATGAATTCTGCCTGACGTTCTAGTGTTTGACTTTAGCATGGTATTTTTTCCCACTTTTCACAGCTTTTAGCATTCAAGATTATATCAGTATTTCCTTGCAGTTGATCCTTTCTTGAAACAACATCAGAAGAACTCTGTTATTATGGTAAGCTACTGATGAAGGTGCTACTACAAACCGTCACAAAATAAACAACAGAAACTGTTGTATTCTAGCTCATACATGGACTGTCCAGATTGAGCACTGTCCAACAATGCTCTGTTGTGCAACAAGCAAAGTTCCCACGGTTGAATTGTATGATTTGCTATTATTTTTTCTGTTATGTTACATGGCGTAGGTAGGAATGATTGTCAACTATAACATCAGCCAAAAAATCTGCGTATGGGAATGTTTTATTAGCAGATGGATAAATGACGATAAATTAGGTTTTAGTTGCGGTTTTGCTCATCGTAATATAAAAAAAATCTCAACAACAAATAACATTCTAAATATATTATTTGTCATACTGCATATTACACTGGTTATCTTTTTATTAGTAACTATACTAAAGAAAAAAAATATATTAATATTTCTAATTTTCTTTAATGTCACCTGTGAGTTTCAAAATGGTTTCAAGTTAAACAGGTGCCTTCCAGTAGACCAAACGTTACCTTGAAACAATGAAGGAATAAAACATGCTGGTGTGTTGTGTTACAGGAAAATAATCAACAAGAAAGGAGCGATCTATTATCTTATAACAACATATTCTGAGGTGTTTTATTCCACATCAATTTGACAATGCTAAGATTTGTTTTATTTCCTAAAGAACATGTGTGATTTAAAGGGAAACATACTGTATGTTTTATCCATTTATAGTTACATTTAATGTTAACTCTAAGCAAAATAAGTCAGTTCCTGTTGTCAGTGTAAACAGTCATTCCCTCAACAGCTTCTCTTTTTTCTCTGTCTTGAACGTAATAAGAAAATATGGTCGACTCGTCTTGTTACCAAGAAAGTGCAAAGCCTTCCACTTGTGTCAGGAAATATAATATTTCAGCTTTACCTCTGACTGTTACGAACTGACACTGGAGACTCCTTCCATATATGTTAAATTAACATGTCAATAATTGCGTATGATTTTCAAATTAGTTTATATAAAGCGTCTACACTCCTGATGCAAGTCCCTATATGCAATGTTGCTATAGAAACAATAATAGATTCGAATGAGTGGATCAATAGTAACCTGTGCTTTGGCTCACAGCCAAACTACTGTCATAGCTGCTGTTATGGAAAATGAATCACGATGTTCTGACCAATCTGGATGAAGCGCAGCCGAATAATGTAATTGAATGTAATGAATTGCTTAGACTCAAAATTGCAGGGAAACATTCAATTAATCATGTGGCCACCTCGTTATCCCCTTCACACACTTAATTTCTATAACCTTTTCTTAGCAACACAGTTGGGGAATTATATTATATTATAGTACTGAGATTGATCCATTGTTTTTATGACGAATCAGCCTGAGCTACATTGCTCACATGAAAGCACATTCGAGTTTATGTCATGTTTTTGTGGCACTGCTTATCAGACGGGAGTGAAGTATCTCCTGAGGCTCCTCCAAGAACAGAGCTGTCTGCTGTCACAATCCCCATGTTCTCACAGTGTTAATAACACCTCCTGCTTCACCATACACTACCATAACACAAAAGCCTCCAAACATCCTGTTTCATGTGAATGTGTACTTTTCACATGTGTTAAAGTAAAAGGCCAAGCTTTTGATTATTTCTAATTTGAATCCCACGGTTTGGCATACTTCCCTACACACAACCTCCAAGTTATGCGATTTCAGGTTTGTCCTGTTTGGCTTGTATGGTACCTCATTGCCCATTCTATCCCTTGCCATTTTATTTGCAGCAACGGACATATCAAATCTGAACAGAGCAACCAATGCCAGTGCCATGCAGCCATCCGGTTTGCAGTCAAACAGGCAGTTTGAGTGCCAAGAGGCTGGTTGGATTCTTGTAATTCAGGAGCTAATGAATGAGCCAATGCACAAACAAGTTCATTAAAGCAGAGACACTCAAGTCCAAGTCCACCCAAAATGGCCTCCCCCACTCCATATACTACCATGTGGTCACCCTGGATGCTCGTCCCAGCACCAGGGTGGATGCCAAGGGAGCTGTGAGGGGTCAAATTGCACACACACACACACACACACACACACACACACACACACACACACACACACACACACACACACACACACACACATCACACACACACTCTTGTGGTTTTACTGGGGCATTGTGGAGTCCTGGCATGGTTGTCAGTCTAATGAACCCATCAGCCAGCTGGAGGAGCAAAAGAGGAACGATTTAAAGAGCCGAGCAAAACCGGGCATCACTGCCATACAAACACAGGCCAAGAGGTGGTAGAGGAGGGAGCGAGGGAGCTAGTGCAAGAGAGTGGGTGAGGCTGGGTTAGATGTGAAGAGTTAAATGAAGAGAAGCAGCATGAACAGTGACCCAGGGTTAGGTGGAAAATAGTTAAGAGGTTTGAGTGTGCCAAGACTCAGCCCTCTTAAAAGGACTGATTGAAAGGCTATAGAAATTGAACAAAAGGTTGAGTGAGGGTTATTGGTATCGGGTGGCCAGAATGAAATGGATTAATGATAGACAGAAGCACTGGACTGAGACACGAGTAGGAGTAAAAGTGGGAAAGAAGGAGACAATTCTACTGGCAAAAGCGTTAGCGAGCAAAGAAGAAGGGAGATCAGGCGTTGTTGCACCCAGATGCTCAAGACATCTGCACATACCTGAATCACTAGCTGGCTAATGGGGCTTCTTCTCACCTGACTCTGTTACCTGCCCAACTGATGTTTAACATCTTTGTCTGTCTGCTTGTTTCACCCTGTGCTTTGTTGGCGTGGTTCCCTCTATACAAGCCAAAAATTCAGCAGTAGCATCTGGATCCAATGCAATTTCACTATGAAATAGCCCTATGCTTTGAAGACTAGCTGTCATTAGCTCTTCATCATACATCAATGCAAAGATAGATGTCAGTGTTGTGGTACAATATTTAATTTCAGTAACTGTTTAAAGCTAGTCAGGGATTTGGAGCGTATCCCAGGAACACTGGGCAAAAATCACAAATCCACCTTGGGTAAGATGCTAGTCCAGTGTTTTCTGTCATTATGGCTTTTTGAAATTCCCAAGCTTTTACAATAACTGATATTCATTCTCACAGTAGATCTGCCCATCCATATAGTCTTCCTTCTGCCAAAACAATTGGTTCTGGAAAGAGTGGGAAGGTAGTACATTAGGCTTATTCATTAGTTCATCTTCAGTAAGTTCTTTATCCTGGTAAGGGTCACAGTGGATTTGGAAGCTTTTCTTGGGAATAGTCACACCATGCTATCTCAGCACATCATGCACATTCACCAATGTCATGTCACCACTCCATCTACCACCATACAGACACAGGGAGAAGATGCAACATGCCAATAACCTTAGCTCAGGATCAAATCCATAACCCAGGAGCTGTAAGTGTTCAGGTAATAATCAGGGCTGAATAATATGTATGATGGTCTCATTGACACGATTGTACAGCTCCAACAAACAAGGATAAAGACAAGTTAACCATTCTCACTTTTCATAAAATTGAGTTATTAATATGGTTTATAGAAGTTTTATTTGGTCCCATACATTGAGGACCACAAAATACAGTTTACACAAGCGACTTGTGAGGTAACATCTGCAGCATTTAGGTTCTCCATCATGAATAAATATGGCTATATAGAATAAATCATTTATCCAGCTATTAAAAACATTATTACATAAACATTTAACAGCCACACCAATAATATTGCTCAAAATGCTAAGCTGTTGGACAAAAATGAGATAATGTAATAAGCAGATTTGTTTTACCGAGCCACAGCAAATCACTGACAATCGCAATATGCCTCTTTATATATGCCTCCATGTGCGAGTGTGTGCACGTCTGGCTGCATGTATGTACTTGTGCATAAGGGAGGGGGATCCCTGCTGGGACTACAGATGGTGCAGAAGGCTCGGTGATGGCCACATTTTCACTTGGGACCGCCGGCCCCCTGCTCGCTCTCCCACACCTCCTGTTCACTACTGGCCAGCTCCAGTGTCATTGTCGAAGCCTCCTGCCACACACATACACACACTGCCAAAAGCAATGAACAGAAACGGCAAAGGTGCCAAGTTGTAACACAAATACAAAACAGTGTTTAATAGCTGGAGTTAGAAATAAAAGTGTGATATGTACTCTGGAGTACATCTCGGACTGGGTGCAAACTCATCGACAAGTCTTGAATCCAACTATGGAGTGTGAAGATCCAAACCGAGAGCTTGGACACATCCCCAAAGGTTGACACTACATTATCACTCAGTTTTCAATTATTCACTCCCAACAGATGTGTAAACAAGCCCCTGCTTTGCAGACCCCTCCATACTTTAGTGTATAGCATTGTGCATTAGTTTTAAAAGCAAATTAGGTAAAAAAAAGATCTGCCTTACTCTGTCTTGACAGTCGTGACAGCTTCCTAGCCTACATGTACTCATCCCTTAATCCCTTATTCCTTTGTGCTCACAGGAACCAGTAAGTGAGACAGGAGGCAGGTAGAACACAACAGAAACCATGAGGACACTTCTCAGAGTTTGGAGGAGTTTGAACAAGTCTTGTTAGCAATACATCAGGTTCATTATGGATTTGCATGGTTACAGACAAGTGTGTTGATCTCAAGGAGTTTTGGCTCCACTGATAGTGTTTGGGACAGGAAGTAAATGCCTGAATAGGGGTAAAGCCAACATTGGTAACATTAATTGAAAGCATGGGTCAGTATTCTCGTTATGACCTTTGATCAAGGTGCGAGTGATGTCCTTGTTGCGCCTCGGTTACTGGACTATAATTGCCACAGTCAGAAACAAGCCATCTGGAGTTGGAGTCTCAGGATAGGTGGTTTCTGCGTGCCCCTACTGACACTACACAATTAGAGTGACCCCATGTGTGCTCCCTGTCAGTGTAGCATTCTTCCTCTCGTCTGACAGGTCTCCAATACCACCACCGACACACACACGCATACATTCTTGGCATCCCCCACAAAGTCTCTCCATGTCACATCTTTCTTGACTTAGGGCTGAAGGCGACTTGTCCATCAATCATCCGCTCCCTCCATCCTTTTCATCCGTCTGTCCACCCCTCTGATGCGCCCCCATCAGCCCTCCGGCCTAAACCTCTCCACTCTCCCCGATTCTCTCTACTGCAAAGAAGCCTTTACTAAGCCTCACCCTGGACAAATACACACACTAATACACATAGAGACAGACACTCCCCATGCAGTGGCTCTGGGCCACGATACCTCAGTGGAGCCTCCTTCATCGTTTTAATCAGCTCGTTAGGCACGGTCGGTCGCCACGACACACTCCCTGACCACCACCACCACCACCGGCACATGAATACACTTGCACAGTCATGACCTAGACCCACTGCAGTCCCTGGGTGGGATATGCAGCAGGGGCAGGGTAACACCAGGGTCATGATACAGATCCAACTGATGCCAGGCTGCTGCTTGGATGCCAAGCATACACAAGAATCACTGATGCAGTGATGTGGAAAGATTTGAGTAGGAAAAGTACAAGAGAAGTAGGTTTAAAATCTAAGAAGTCTGTTGGTGCTGTTGTTGAAGATTGGGTTTAGGATATTGAAAGAAGTGTATTGTTTGAATCACTGTAGAAAACATTTCAAGAAAACACTTTTCTTACACATTGACAAATTTATTTTGTGCAATCCATGCTTTAATCTGGGATTATTTTGTTTAAAAAAACGCATCAAAAGCTGTACAGGGTCTGAAGTCCACAAAAAACCTCAAGCATCAGTTTGAACTAAAGGCAACTTTCAATTTCATTTTTTCATTTTTTCAGCTCATTTAAACCATTTATCCTTGCAGTAATTGTTTTACCGTAGAAAATACTGTTGATTTGATCGCTTTTAATCACTTTTAAATCCATACTTTGCAAGGCTAGGTACCAAACTTTATTCCCACCTAAACTTAGTGTCCATGAAGCACTCTGTTCTGTATCATTTATCAATACCACAATTGAAAAAATCATCAAGAAAGTAGGTTTGAATTGATTAGCAAGTACAGACCGTCATTTTAAACATTATTCTTTAACGCCTGGGCTAAGATTTCATTTGTTAAATATAGCTTAACAATATCCAAACCACATGCAATACATTTAATCTATCATACTCTGATGTTGTGAATAATTGTAGATGTTTGCCAATGATAAAGCTGCAATTAAAGTGTAGATAACGGTTAAACTCTAGTCAACACATCCAGACAAAACATCTTATTTGTCCCAAGCGCCGTATAACACAATCTCAGAAGAATAAAAATACTAAGCTATACATGTCTTTGTTATGTTTTTGCCTTCAAGGATAGACCTTTCATTCCAAAGGATGTTCATCTGGAAATGTGGACCAGGTGTAGTTATATTCTAGAAGCTTTAATAGTAGAGTGCATGCAACTTTTTAGGGAAAAAAAAAAATAGTTGTATGCTGGATGTTTACACTATAGTTTAGTAGAGACGTTTAGTTGATGTTTCTCATCAGTGATGTTCAAAAAAGGAGAATTATGATAAAGTTAGCTTGCATCCTGTTCCTGACACCAGAACATGAAAAATATTTGTCCTGCATTGACTTTTACAGTTTTTCTGAATAAATTAAGATCAACAGATTTTTTTTTTTTTCCAGATATGCTACAAGATTTTATTTATTTATTTATTTATTTATTTATTTTGCTTCACGCTCAGCATCCTTGTCTATGGACCCTTCGAGGGGTGAGAGGGGAAGAGGGGTAGAGGGAGAGATGGAGAGAGGGGTAGAGGGAGAGAGGGAGGGGGGTGGAGAAGTGAGGGAGGTGTGGTGGAAGAAGGGGCGGTGTTAGACAATACCGCCCCACAAATATATTCCATCTCCCCGTCAATCGGGACAGCGTTTCACTAGGAAGTAGTATTTTTATTCCGCTCTTCTACACACGTCTCTGTCTTTATTTTTGCATAAGCGGACCCGACAGCGCACTGGTTAAATAGCATAGGAAGGAAGCGAATATTCCGCTGAAATGATTTTCCATTCGAGGATTGTTTACTCTGCTGGCATTTGGTGCTTGTGATCGCCATCTCGTCCAGGAGATAAGGCATTTCTGCACTTTCCCCATCATCTTATCGCCACTGCCATCTCTATTGTCTGAAGCCGGGGGTCAGGAGACGTCACGTTTTTTTTTTTTTAATCTATTCCACTTTTTTTTAAGTCGATTATTCCGGAAAAAATAATCTGATCGACTAATATACACTAATCTAGCCGGCATATATACAGATTAAAGATAGTTTTGCGGCTCTAGCAGCTGATTTGTGTCAGATTGTATCAGGGTCGTGAGTAAACGAAGTGATTTGCAGAGAAGATGTTGCATGAAAAAAGCCACGGAAAGACACACGAGTAAGGGAAAGAGTTGGAGTGAGGACTTCAAGGCCATCAGGACTTTTTTTTTTTCTTTTTTTTTTCTTTTTTTTTTTTTTTGGGGACCTGTCACCATATTACGGTTGGTTGAACTAGAGTTATGTTTTCAGCATAAATTATATATATATATATATATATATATATATATATATATATATATATATATATATATATATATATATATATATATATATTTGCAAAAAATATATTTCATCTATAAACATATTCTAGATCTTGATGTGCGATCTATTAAAGAAGCATTAAAACAAATCATTTAGACAGAGCGATATAAAAATAAATACAAGAAAAAAACTGGGAATAATACAAAAAAAAAAGGGGAAAAAAAAGAAAAACTGCTCCACAAAACGTTTTTGGATGAAAATTCATTTTGTGCAACACGTTTACAATTTACAACAGCATGCATATCATGTGTATCATTCTAAATACGGTTTATTGGTGAGGAACATTGATGCTGATCGAAACTCGGAGTTCCGACAACAGATGTTAACCTTTTGAACCTCTTTATTATTCCGGTTCCGTTTTGTCCTGTCACACAACACGCGCCAAGTGTTATAGCGTGACAGATGGATGATTTTAATTACGGAATAAGATTGCAAAATTATCATATTTGCAATGATTTCGTTTAGTCCTCAACAATACCTATATGCATAAATATGCATGCATTAAAACCCCAAGTTCATTTCATTTTAGTTTCTATGAACACTTTGATGATCTTTAAAAAAATATATATATATAAAACATCGATATGCACTAAAAAAAATCCAACTTTATAAGAAAGCTTCAGGTGCATTAGATGTTTATTTCTTTAGAATGGAACAGATTGAAATGTTTAAGTTGCGTGCGTTATTTCTTTTACTTCATTTGAGTCGTTGGTGTTTATTAGGATTTTCTATATGACATTCCATATTTCCGTCAAAACTGTAACTTCAGATTTAGTCAGGAAAAAAATAGCATACACAACTTTCCTTGTTATTTTTCAAAGGGTTTATTGGTAAAACCCATGCAACAGATTCCTTATCGGAAGAGAGTTTTGGAAAGCTGCGAACTCCTAAACAATTAAATCGTAATTACACAGGAAGTGTAAGAGTAGAGTGAATGTTTTATTCAGATTTTGATATATTTTATGTATCGTAGACTATTTCTGTAAATTCAACAATGCAAAAAAAAAAAAAAAAAGTTTTAAAACGTTGTATATCCTAGCAACACCAAGATGCCTTAATATCTATGAGAGTTTTGTGCATGTCTAAAATGACGTAAATATCAATGCACGTTAACCCGGTTTAGTCCACTACTTCTAATTACCATCTAAATCTATTGCATTTATCCTTTCAGGCGCTGTTAAAGTTCAGAACAGCTCAATCTTCCGGTTAAAGCGCACAGAAACAACAACAATAAAAAGGGTGTGAAAATGATGCTGAGCCCAGACCAGACGGATCCCGAGCTGCCATGGAGTCACTCGGACGCCGAAAGTGTGTTAAGTGACATGAAGGCCGGTTGCATGTCCGAGGAGCTGAACACGGACGCCGAGGGGAAAGGCAAAACCCTTGCGCAGCAGCCGCTCACCCGCGAGGAAAAGCGACGGCGCAGGCGCGCCACGGCCAAGTACCGCTCGGCGCACGCAACCCGAGAGCGCATCCGCGTCGAGGCTTTCAACGTGGCTTTCGGCGAGCTGCGGAAGCTGCTGCCCACCCTGCCTCCTGACAAGAAGCTCTCCAAGATCGAGATCCTCAGACTGGCTATTTGTTACATCTCCTATCTGAATCACGTACTGGACGTTTAGTCGGGAGAATGGACAACATTTTCAAAAATTGAAAAACAATATTGAGATGACATTTTTTTTGTTGATATAGACTTAGGTACACTTACCAACTTACTCGATAACTAATCGGCCAAGTGTTAGACAGACTTTAGGTATTTAGGCTGAATGCTTTTTTTTTTTGGATGGTTTTGATTTGAACGTAGATCCGCTTTAATGCCCCTTTAAACATATGGTGAGTGCTCCAAGAGTCGTGCACCATTTAGAAACAGACTGCGGTCCCTGCTGTAGGCTAGACGTCCAAATAGAGATGCAAAAACGCCGAGAGGGACTTTAAACTCACTTGAATAATCTTACAACAGTGTGGACAAGCGGAGAGAGCATGCTATTGACCACCAGTTGCACTGAGATTGAACATAAACTAGACTAGTTTATTTTATTTTATTTCCAATGAGGAAACAAAGTACATATAAGTGCCACTTAGAACCTATTTTTTATTTATTTATTTATTTATTTATTTATTTGTGTATCTATTTATCTATCTATTTATTTATTTATGTATTTATTTATTTATTTATTTATTTATTTATTTATTTATTTATTTATTTATTTATTTATTTGTGTATTTATTTGTGTATCTATTTATTAATTTGCACTTTTCCCAATCAATTAATTAATTAATCTATTGTTTTCTTTATTATTATTAATATTTTTATTTTAATATTGTACAATAATGCTGGGTGTTTGTAATGTAGTCTATCGCGTAAACGACGTTACCATATGTGTTAGACTGTGACGTTCAAATTTTCACACACACACACACACACACACACACACACACGCACGCACGCACACGCACACACACAAGAAGTTTAAAAAGAAAAAGATATGACTGCACTTTTTGGTGTTTATTTATACTTTATATATTTTGTGATGGAAAAAAAAACATTTCTTAGAGATTAGGCTACTCTGAAAAGAAAAAAAAAAAACAGTTTATTTTTTCCCCTAGTAAGTCTCCAGTTATAAAGTAATGTTAAACTCGTAAGGCTGCTATGTCAGCTTTGAAGGAAAAAGTAAAATGTAAAAAACAAAAAACAAAAAAAGTAAAACACATGTTATTGTAATACATTTTCCAGCAGTAATTCCCCTTATGGTTGATGTGATTATAATGACTTAGTGAGAGTTAAGGACTTCTTGATACGACCAAATATTCGGCAAGTCTTTTTATTCTTTGGTGTTTTACGTGTCGCAGTTTTGAAATATCTGATTTCTGTAGGCCTGCTCATTATAATACAATATGTTTATTTTTTAACGGGGGAAAAACATATCTGCTATCCAAAGAATTCTTGTCTTTTCAGGGTCTTGCCCTTATTGCTTTATGCACATATTTTGTAGTAGAGTTGCTGTGACAGCTGGTTTTTAACAAAGACATTTTTTTCATATTTTACCGGCGGGGTGTTTTTTCGAAATAAAACAACAATAAGATAAATTGCAAAATGTCTCCTGCCTTTTCGTATTTAAAAGAGAGAGAGAGAGAGAGAGAGAGAGAGAGAGAGAGAGAGAGAGAGAGAGAGAGAGAGAGAGATCACCCCATGGTGTGTGTGCCATTTGTGTCAGCTGAAACATTTTGCTGGAGCTCCCTGATCCACAAAATATGTGAGTAAAAATAGCCAACGTTTGTGGGTCAATTTATTAATTTATTTGTAATTCATTTTTATTTTAGTCTCTGGAAAAATCATTCATCAAAATAATCAGCTCTGGTTAATGTTACAGCCTTTCCTGTTTCTCCTCCAAACTTAAAATGCTCACTTCCACAAAACACCAACATGGAAATGGAAATGGTCCGTCATCTAGATTTAGCTTCGTAGTGTGACTTTATTTTATTATTAATTTTTTTTTTACCCTGCAAGTGTTTGCTCCTTGTCTTCCTCCCTCTTGGCTGAAAGGCCATTTCCCCAGAGAGGGGGCAGGTGTTACTCCAGACGAGCCAAGACAACCAAATTACTGGCCGTCTGGCACCTCCCGTGGGAAACACACACACACACACACACACACACACACACACACACACACAGAGAGAGAGAGAGAGAGAGAGAGAGAGAGAGAGTGGAAGATGGAAATTTATGTGTATGAGAGAGTCCTGTATCATCCATCCTGTTAAAAGGTTTCTAAATGTTTCTATGAATGAAATTGACATTTTAGAAGCTTGGAGAAAGAAATGATTCGGATGCATCGCATCTATATCAATGTCAGGGTTCATCTTCTGATTGTTTTTTTCTTTTGTGAATATGAAAGATGATAAATATTTGATGCAGGTTATGCAACACGGATGTAAACATGGTGGTGTGACCCTGAGGGATGCAGGCTTTAAAGTGACAGCACTTACATTTCGGAACGGAGAAGTTTGGTGACATATATGCAGTTTCCAATGAACAAACATTTAATCTTGTCAATCTTGAAAGCGCTTGTTGGGTTCATTTAAATGGGATACTTCATATGTGGAGAAAAATGGGTTTATACTCTCTAGGGAAAAAAAACACATAAGGAGTCTTTTGGCTTGTCCTTTCTGGAGCAAAGCTTAAATTAAGAAATTGGTCCAGAGTTTCTACCTTTCTAAAGCTCAACTGTATAAAACTGATAGTCATCACATGTCCAGAAATGCACACTAAGCAGATAATTATGTATATCCTCTCCCAGGTATAGCTTCGGGACATTTTGTGTAGCTGGACAGAGGTGGTGCAGTGGGAACCTGGTTTGGTCCTGAACTCAGGATACTGTTTGTGTGGAATTTAACAATCTTCTCCATGTATCCTTTGTGTTTTCTGGTTTCGTCCCACTGTCCAAAATCATGCAGGCAGGCAGACTGTTTAAGTTAAATTGCTCATAGTTGTGAATGTCCCATCTGGGCCGAGCTCTCCTGACTTTCTCCCTGAGGTCTTGGGATTGGCTCTGGATCCACCACAGCTCTGACAGGGATAAAACAGTTACTGAAGATGAGTGAATGGTTGGAAACCGCTCTCAAAGCTTTAATCCAGATTCTTGAGAGTTTTACAGTGTTAAATTCAGGCCATAACAATACAGACCTGTCTAGAAACAGGTCCCACAGTGCTGAGATGGATTTGGAGTCACTAAATCAAATGGTTGGAAAATTTTGTACACATACAGAATAAGTGTATAATATACACCGATCAAGCATAACATTATGAGCAGTGAGAGGTGAAGTGAATCACACTGATTATCTCCTCATCATGGCACCTGTTAGTGGGTGGGATATATTAGGCAGCAAGTGAACATTTTGTCCTCAAAGTTGATGTGTTAGAAGCAGGAAAAATGGGCAAGTGTAAGGGTTTGAGCGAGTTTGACAAGGGCCAAATTGTGATGTCTAGACCACTGGATCAGAGCATCTCCAAAACTGCAGCTCTTGTGGGGTGTTCCCGGTCTGCAGTGGTCAGTATCTATCAAAAGTGGCCCAAGGAAGGAACAGTGGTGAACCGGCGACAGGGTCATGGGCGGCCAAGGTTCATTGATGTGGGGAGCGAAGGCTGGCCCGTGTGATCCGATCCCACAGACGAGCTACTGTTGCTCAAATTGCTGAAGAAGTTAATGCTGGTTCTGATAGAAAGGTGTCAGAATACACAGTGCATGACGGGTCAGGGCTGTTTTGGCAGTAAAAGGGGGACCAACAAAGTATTAAGAATAATGATCATTGTATATGTACAGTTGACATATTTTCTCCCACTCTCTCTCTAAATACAATATATATATATATATATATATATATATATATATATATATATATATATATATATATATATATATATATATATTTTTTTTTGAGAGAGAGAGAGAGAGAGAGAGAGAGAGAGAGAGAGAGAGAGAGAGGCCCTATCACTCATACCAAGCATATGAAGTGCTTCAGAACACGTAGGAGGTGAAATCAACTGAATGCCATCAAATTTCCTTCAGCAGAAAGTTTCCAGAAAAGCTGTTTTCAAAATTCTCACATAACAAAGTTGCAGTGCAAGTCGAAGTTGAATTTATTCCATTCCAGATGAGTCAGATCATCATTATTGTTATGTGAATGCTGTTGTGTTGTAATAAGAAACTAGTAAAAAAAAATGTTGTTCAGCTTTTCTTGGTTTTTGAATCGATGACTGATGAAGAAAAAAACAAACATCATTTAGGATCTGTCTGATCTATGTTGGACTAGCACTAGGACTAGTGAATAAACCTGTATTAGGATAAAGGATTAGGATATGTTTCAATTGAAGCGGTTGTGTTGTAGTTTGGATGTATTGTGCATGCAGCAGTATTGTAGTTATTGTATGTAACAAAATCATATATGAGCAATGAGCAAGAGCCAGTATTTGTTTGTAGCTTTCTTTTAATTCTGATAATACACTAACACTCACATACACACACTCTCTGATTCACTTGCACATACACAAGGCCACCAGAGAGAATTTAAGAGTGTTTCTCTGGTAATCCAGGGCTTTTCATGCTTTTAACAGGGTAGTTATGGGTATGAAACTGAGAGGTTTTAAAGGAGTTAATCATCCATGTGCCACTGCATTTCTTTTTTAATATTTCAGAGAACAGCTCTAGCTGTAAACAAACATAGACTTAGAGTTTCTTTCCAGATAGATAGTCAGAATCATGGTGTTTTTTGCTTGAATTATACATTTGAAAGGACACTAGACTGCACAAAGTGCTTAAAGAAGTCTACTGCAAAGCAGAAATGTTGACTTTGCCTCTCTGCTTGAGATTTCAACTTCAAATAAAAATCTGTTTAAAGGTGATTTTCTGTTGAAATTAAAAGATCGAACATAATTAATGAGTCAGGGAGAAAGAAGTACAGAATAATATAATGTCCCAAGGTTTCTGTGAGCTATCCTGACAATGCTGTAATAGTAATTCACAGCCAGCTGTTTCAGGGGTCTGAAGCGGCAGGATATTTTTACGCATACTTCATACGTCAGCTCAGATATGTCAAATGTCATCCCGCACCCATCTTGAGAAACACGAGAGGTCTGAGGAGTGAGATGGTGGCAGACAGGCAATCAGAGAAGAGAAAGTGTAAGAGTGTCAGAAGGTAAATAAGCCAAACAAGAAAGAGAGTGAGAGTCAATATCATGCGATAATGAGAGAAAGGGATGAAGGAGTTGAAGCTTTTTTTTCTTGCTGAACAGACATTCCTTGTTTTCAAATCTATTGGAACGCAAGTGATAGTCATTCACTCATTCATCTATCCTCATTGTGCAATTTGTATTGTTAGCAAGTTGTGTGTTTTTAGCTAGAGAGCTCATCATAGCCAACATTATGACATGTTTTTTGTGTTTACTTGAAGATTCGGATTTTAATTTCAGCTGTATCGGATGAGAATATAAATATCTATTGTTTTATTTGCTACGGCTAATGGCCAATGGGTTTGACAAGCTGCAGAACAAATGACACAGATTAAAGTGATAAAAGTACACACAATGGAAGTGACCGGGAGTGATAGTTCCGTTTTCTATGCAATATTTTAGATAGCTAGCTCCAGTTAGTTGGTTCATTTGCATCTGTTGCTGTTATATATGTGAAGAGCTGTTAGTGAAGATTGCTTTGATTATTAACAAGCATTTTAATCTCTTTTAACTTTGAACCAATTAAGTGAGGTAAAGCTAAAGAAATCTCTCTGAAACTCTTCCTTTGCAAGCGCCACCATACGAGAGATGAAAGACTGAAAAGATGCTAAGGCCTAGCCCCAAACAACTAACAACAGCATACAGCATTTTGTCATAGCTCAGTTGTTTTTTTTTTGATATTGTGTTTTCTTAATGTTAGATGCAGAAAATCCAGTAACAAGGAATAATAGACTGTGTAATTAAAATAAAGTGTGTTTACTGCATGAATAATGATTAAGCAATGTCTATAGTGATATATAACTTCTCATCTGCTGTTGATTACAGTAATCAATCAGCACTCAAACATGTTTCTGCTTTTAACTGTTAATGCTTTCCTTCCTCTGCTTCCTCATTTGGCCGTGTATGGCTAGCCATACATCTATTCCTTCCATTCCTTCTCAACTTCTGTGTGTATTCCAACCCAAAGCTCCTGCCAGCTGTAGCCCTGCTGTGGGCCGTAGCAATCTGCCAGTGTGGCCAACGCGAGTGTGTATGTGTGTGAGAAAGAGCCATATTGCACCTCTTTTCACCGTGGATTATGTAATGGCAAAGGCCTACAAGTGACCATATGTCAGAAAGTGTACAGACGGACCCACAGCCATAATCACCATTGTCTCTTTTTTGGGAGTATGCACTCTGTTCATTCAGGTGGACTTGTGCAAAAACCTGAAATGGGCCAACAGACACATTTCCCCTTTGTTCCTATGGGGAGCGTCTTGTCTTCTGGCTAGAGGAGAAAACATGACAACAAGGAGCCATATGTCCACAGGTCTGGAAAAAGCATCTCGGTGCAAAGGGGGGTGAGATGCAGTTCTCCTGTCTGTGCACCTTCATTATAAGTGAGCTCAGTCTTCAATGCCTCTGAACCCCCCACCCTTCCTTTTCCTTTTCTCTTGCTCTTCATAGCCATCAGAGGTGTGCTACTGTTGTAGAGCGCGGGTTCGTACGTGTGTGCGGTGTGTGCCATACAAGCAGCAAGACACAAAGGCAGATCCATGTGTTGAAATGTGGCCCCCGGG
>JAUCMX010000025.1:8289861-8497361 GCA_033459395.1 Hemibagrus guttatus | reverse complement strand
AAAAGAAATGATATAAAAAATAAACCTGCATGATATTTAGAAGATACCGCCGCAGGATGGAAAAGCACCTTTAATGCAAAAATGAATACAACTATACAATGGGTTATGAATTGAATTTGATGCATGGCATCAAAACCACCATAAAGCTGCGGTATGACAAAGCTTTAAACTAAATACAGTGTCAAAATACTATACCACTAATGCTAATAGACCTACCTTGTTAGAGTCGTGGACTTTCTTATGGTTTATTCTGCTTATTTCTTGCTCTATCTTGACCGTGTGAACATTTGAGCAACATTGTCAGAGAGGAGCACAGAGCATGATGTAAATATAACATTCCCTAATCCATGAGCAGGAAATTAACTACATTTGCTAAATTTATATAACTAGAAATCTGTCAGGGGAAAAAAATGTGGTTCCTGGTTGCAAGTAAACTAAATTTACTTCGTAATCATGCATAAAAATAAGTATGAATGTAGCAAAAAAAAAGTGTTTTATATTTGATATTAGTAAAATATTATTAGAATATCGCTGGGTATTGGACAGCTGTTTTGCAGTAAGCAGGTCATTCTACCTCATCACAGAGATTTTAGATAAGGTTGAGATTTGGGGACTGTGCAGGCCACTGAAGCAAAGCAGACTTGCTGGAATGTTCCTGGAAGCATTCAGTAATGATACATGTGTCTTGTGTCTTGGTGCATTATCATGCTGAAAAACATGTCTATCCAGGTGTGGATAAACTCTAGCCATGGAGAAGTCAACTTTGTCAGCACACTGCTGTTCAATCATTTTCCAGTGCAACAACTGCAGTTGGTGTCATTCATATTTACAGCCTCCATACTGTAATGTGTGTTTGCATTAATAACACTGTACAGCAATTATTTTTTTTAAATCTGAATTTTTTCCAGAACAATATTGCCAAATATGTATTGTAAATAATTTTTTAATTAATAAAAAAATCTAACTAATGAAGCTGATATGAAGCTTGTTTATTCAAGAAATCATTTCAGTTCAATTCACAATTCTTATTCTGTAAAAAGGTGTAAAAATGGGGTGTCTAGTAATAAAAATGTTTATAACAATAAATAAAGAATATCATTCATTCATTGTCTACCGTTTATCCAAACTATTCTCGGGTCACGGGGAGCCTGTGCCTATCTCAGGCATCATTGGGCATCAAGGTAGGATACACCCTGGATGGAGTGCCAACCCATCACAGGGCACACACACACTCTCATACTACGGACAATTTAGAGATGCCAATCAACCTACCATGCATGTCTTTGGATAGGGAGAGGAAACCGGAGAACCTGGAGGAAACCCCCGAGGCACAGGGAGAACATGCAAACTCCACACACACACACACACACACACAGGAGGCGAGAATCGAACCCCCAACCCTGGAGGTGTGAGGCAAATGTGTTAACCACTAAGCCACCCTGCCCCCTAAAGAATATCATTATAAGTATATTTCACACTAAGAAACTTAGTATAAATATAAATAAGAAATGAGTCCTGTGGCTGAATCTGGTGCTTGGCGGTGGAGAAAACTCATGAAGAAAGGAAGTTATATAGATCATCTGTTTTAAAATGTTAAGCTAATTTGTTCTGTTCTACCAGTAGTGTAAATATTGTATATTCCCAGAATACCATGCAGGCTGGTTTTGACGTGCTTACTGGAGATGCTTCTTCTTCTTTGCTGATATCATCCATAATATGGTCTGTCATGGTCTTCAGCTGTTCAGATTATATTTGTAGCTGATTGTAAAGTTATGATATCATCACGAGATGACATTTTGCAAACCATTATATTACATTTAGACAACATTTAGCTATTGTCTGTGTTCTGGTAAGGTGCAACAAGATCTGAAGTTATTTTATATGTCCACTGCCGTCCATTGGGGCACCATTTTCCAAATGTTTCGCCTGTTCTTTTTTTTTTGTGCTTTTACTACTGTTAGTAAATTGACAGATGGAATATTAATTTCTTTTTGTTTGAGCTTTTAAAAGGAATCAATTACATCAAAAAGGAAACTCCAGGTGCATTCACATGCAAGCTGGATTTATTACACGCCAGAAAAGGGCGTTTCTTGCATTTCTACAGATTTTTTTTTAATAAAAACTATTTTCTTGTATGTCTAAATCTACAATAACTTGTATGATATTTCATTAGGTTTTATTACGTCAGAAAACAGAGCATAGGCTGTGAGTGGAGATTTTCTATGAAGTTGCAGTGCCCTCTATAGGACACTAACTGTTATCTTATTTTGGAGGTAATCTGACTTTATGATATTACATAATATCGTTTACACAGTAACAGTACTGTATATTATTTCTTTTCTGGGAAAATATTTGTATGGGTTTAAATCAGGATAATCACACCTAACAGATCGTGTGCAACAGCTGATACAAAGTCTGCAATACATATAGTTTGCCATAAGGGGGAAGTCTTTCCTGCTAATAAAGAAAAGTATGAATTTATGCTCCAGTTGCAAGCTCTGATCAGTGAAACCTATTGCTGTGTTTGTTTTTTACTGAAGACACGTGTAGAAAGCAGCTTGTGTGAAAGCAGAGCTACAAAAGGCCACAGATGAAGAGGGGTCAGGATAGCTCAAACGGCTTCGCTCCAATTATCAACCAACGTCTTCATTACTCGTACTCTCATAAAGAGAGCAAACTGATTAACTCAATGGTGGTTCATTCAATTGGCCCGTCGTGTTTGTGTATCCCTTGAGGGTTGAAGAATGGAAATGTCATAGGTCACAAACTCACTATGACCCTAACCTCTTCTAATACCCAGTCATAAATAACATGCACGCAGGAGGGGGGGCTGTAGAATGTGGGACAGGATAGGTCTCCAAAGAGGTGACATCCGCTCCACAAAACCACTGACACAGCTTCACCCCGATTTAATCCCTGGCAATAAATAACACACCAGGGGGTCCATGGGAAGCGGGATGGACTCTGTTTAGGATCTAAAACAATGGCAAGCAATAGCATGACCTAAATATGCTAATCTGAGTGAAACTATAGAGCTTCCTTATCTGATTCTCATTCACGTAAATGTTGGAATCTGCAACTTCAAATGAAAAGATATTCTTATCAGGGTTAGATGGTCATTTTTTAAAAATGTACACAGCCAATAATAATAATAATATATCTAATCTCAAATCAGCATTGAAAGGTCTCTGGGCCTGTTCAAGCAGACTGAAAAGCAGACAGGTAGGTCTATAAACTTCGCAAGAGATCCTGAGAGATAAAATAATTTACATTCCAATTTTACAGCCCTCTAGGCTTAACCAACATTGTTTTTTTGTTTTTTTTAATCTCTTAGGCAATGGATCCAAACAGCTATGCTAACCACTGGGGACCAGAGAGATAAGCCCTGAATGAAATTTGCATGATCTTTTTCAATAACATCTGGGCGATGAAAATCAATACTACAGTAATGAAACTCTATGAAGTATGAGCAATCTATATTTAATCAGATGTTGTTGTTTTTTTCATTAGAAACAATTATCCAAGTAGTACACTACTGTGTCTGAGGGGAAAACACCACTATGAAAATGTCAGTTATGATTTCAGTATTATTATTAATTATTATTAAGTTTAATTGGAGAAATTTGCCTTATTTTTCTCTCTTAAGACATTCATATCCTTTGAAAACAATTTCACATACAAGATCTTTACTTTGAATTCAGGTGTATATTCCAAGAACGGTTTTCCTGCATATCTAAGTAATAATACCTTGACCATTAATGTTATAAACCACTTTATTAACACTACTGACTATTTATTCTTTAGCTGGTGGTCCATCCTACTTACTAGTAACGATGTCTCATTATCCGTCATTCAAAGAAATCATTCGTGTGGTCAGAACTTGACACTCATGACAGGCTCTATACTCTATACTGAAATTTAATATAAATAGCTGCACATCTACAAGGTAGAGTAAAAAGGCTGGTCTGCTGGATGAAGTGGGCAATAAGCTTATACAGTGTGTATAAACTCTAGAAAGTTGCTGTGCCTAAGAAAGGTATGCTCTTGTACCAGCACCATCACACAGTATCAGGTCAGTGTGCAGAGAATGAGTGATCCTTCAAATACTGGGCCATTTCCATTGTTGGACAGGGATGATAAAACATACAAAGCAACAGATAAAGGGATACAATCAGCAAGTGTGCACCTATATGTTAGGTTAACTGAGAGAATAGCTAGTAAGGTAAGATATTAACTAGATTAACATGGATAAAAATGAAGAGTCTAGTACAGTAGACCATCTTAATCAGCTGGTATTTTACTTTTTGTCTTTTTTGTCTTCACAGAAATTATAAAATTATTTTTTCGATTTCTAAAATAAAATTGCATGCTCTCTTTAACTGTCACATGACACATTTCCTAAGAATCTGCGCTTGTAGATGGCCCGCATTCATGAAATATTACATCTTCAGTCTATAAATTTCTATTTAGAAGGATTTATATTACAGAAGAACTTCCCAAAATGTTAAGAATTTGTGTTAGCTTCTATACTAAAAAAATCTGTTGTAATCATCTCCACCCAATCCTTGTCAGTGTCTCAGTGGATCTGGATCCTGTCCTGAGAACGCTCCTACATGGGCATCATGTACACACACAAACACACACTCACTTACACCTAGAGGCAATGTAGTACAACAATGGACATAAAAAACATGTCACAAAGCAACTTTACAAAAATCTTAAATATTTATATGGGGGAAAACTTGCTGAATTGATATTAGGGAGAAGCTTTGAGAGGATATATAGTATATATACCGGATCAGGCATAACATTATGAGCAGTGAGAGGTGAAGTGAATAACACTGATTATCTCCTCATCATGGCACCTGTTAGTGGGTGGGATATATTAGGCAGCAAGTGAACATTTTGTCCTCAAAGTTGATGTGTTAGAAGCAGGAAAAATGGGCAAGTGTAAGGATTTGAGCGAGTTTGACAAGGGCCAAATAGTGATGGCTAGACCACTGGATCAGAGCATCTCCAAAACTGCAGCTCTTGTGAGGTGTTCCCGGTCTGCAGTGGTCAGTATCTATCAAAAGTGGTCCAAGGAAGGAACAGTGGTGAACCGGAGACAGGGTCATGGGCAGCTCATTGATGCACATGGGGAGTGAAGGCTGGCCCGTGTGATCCGATCCAACAGACGAGCTACTGTTGCTCAAATTGCTGAAGAAGTTAATGCTGGTTCTGATAGAAAGGTGTCAGAATACACAGTGCATGACGACGGGTCAGGGCTGTTTTGGCAGCAAAATGGGGACCAACACAATATTAGGCAGGTGGTCATAATGTTATGCCTGGTCGGTGTATATAGTCAAAAACCTGCAATTTTATAACCAGGAACTTGTGAGCTTATGAGAAACTCATGATCATCGGAGTTATTCCTGAATTCGTCGTCGTTCACAGCTTGAAACATGACGTGCCTTGAACGCCGTAGCGTAGTAGACTCGATTAGCTCTCTGACGCGTTATAACGCCGTGGTGAGCGCAGTGCCCCTGGTTCCCCTAGCGCGTCACCGCCGTATTACACCTTCCTCTCACTTCCACACGGAACACACTGCTCCCGCTGCTGTTCCTCATGTGGAGAGCACATTCCGCCGCCGGGGCTTCCAACCGGGCTCGACCCAGTGCCAGCTGTACCTGGGGGATTACTTACACTCTGAGATCGTCTTCATAACGACGTCAGGAAAAAAAAAAAAAAAGCGCAGGCGTCGGAATGCCCCGGTTCGGTAAAGGTGAGTGCGTCCTGGATCACAACGGTTTGGTGGCTTTAGCAAGGAAGCGAAGCAAGCAATCGTGCACCGGGGTTTCTGCTTTAAAATGAACCTTACAAGTGAACCGAGTGTATGCTTCACCTTGTAATCACCATGTGTTTTTTAATCGCACCCACTGTAGTTTGATTAACGTTACAGAATTCCGGTATCGTTTTGTCCACCCTTGTTCACTCCACACCAGCTACAGCAAAGCGTGTATTAAACAAATCGGTGTTTATTATTGGGATGTTTCTGTTTGGTAAATTTCGCAGTTTGCTATAAACGATTTATTTACAAAAACAAACGACTTTTAAGAGCAAGTTTACAAACTGTCACTGACTTGCGAGACGTTATAGCTGCAGGCCTTCACACGACATAACACTGATAGTTTATAACGTGGTAATATTGATGAAACACTGTGGTTATACATGTATATAGAGATGAAAGCCGCGTTAGCTTCTCATGTCGCCGATAGGTGTTGTCACTGCTGCTGTTTGGCTAAAAGGTTGACGTCGCCTTCTTGCTCTTTACCCCCTCGGGTTTCTCCGGCACTGGAGAGGGTTGTACGGTTCAGTATACATGTCTTTCACCCCTCTGTTTTTTTTTTTTTAATAGCCGTGTTAATTAGTCCAGAGGGTGTGTGTGTGTGTGTTTCTGACTCGGTTTCTGGAGGCCTTGAGGAGACCGCGGAGTTTCCTGCTGCGACCGCCATTGATTAGAAAGAAAGGCTACAGGTAGAACCGGGAGTTGGCAAAACACACACTACTTACTACTCGACTTTTCTCTCACCTATACCAACACCAATAACACGTAATTGTGAAAAGTGTGAAATAATGACAGTATTTTGAGAGATTTGTTGGTGTCAAAAGTCACTGAGGAGGAAAAGCAGTTTGTCTAGTTCTGAAGTGACTTTTTTTCTTTATCTAAGTAGTACACTATTAGGACTATTTGCTTTTAGGTCTTTGAAAGCTTGCCGAGAAATCTCGATCATTAGTTAGGTCCGACACGATGGTGTTTATGCCCTTTATCCCGTCTGAGGAACTGAAGAGCAGTTCAAGACGATAAATCTCACATACTCAAGTATTCTGCGACCGTCAATCGGTTCTCAGTAGCACCTCACAGGATTTATTCATCTGTGAGAACCTTTAACCATCCAAAGAACCCATGAGGAACCCTTTTTCTAATTGTATGTTAATAAAAGCAGTCAACAAGTTGGGTGATTAACGAGCACTTAAATGGTCACTAATTACATGTAGGAACTTGCATCATGAGAGGGGAACTGGGAAACATGGGAAAGTGCACCTTGGGATTGGTCCAAACAATTCATCCAGCAGTACATTATATGTCCCATGTATCCCAACACAGGGTCATGGGGAACCTGGAGCCTTTAAACTCATCACAGACCACAATCACATACTTATTCACACACTATGGACAGTTTAGAGATGCCAATCAGCCTACAATGCATGTCTTTGGACTAGGAGAGGAAACCAGAGGACATGGAGGAAACCCCCAAAGCATGGGGAGAACATGCAAACTCTATGCACAGGGCAGAGGCAAGAATGCAACCCCCAACCCTGATGGTGTGAGGCAAACATGCACCCCACCCAATACATCATTCAAGCCAATTTTTTTTTTATCATGTATTGTTTTATATTTCTGTTCTTTACCATGTCATATCATTTTTGCACATCATAATCTTACTTTCTAAATTATATTTGTTAAAAAATAAAAGGCTACCTGTTGCTTTGTCGGTTGCTAACATGTTGAAGCTGAATCTGATATAATCTCATGAGAATTTTGTATGCATTTAGAGTTCTGGGGTAACAATAAGCTGATAAAATGTGCCATATTTCAATTAATAAATTTTAATATAACTAATTGTTGGATAATTGCTGATTGGCCTGCTGTGATTGGAAAATTTTCCAGGCAGCGGCTTCTCATTGTGCCACATGACACTACACTATTGTTGATTATGTTCCTACACCCTCGTCTGGTTTATTCCTTACATACAAGAGGGTTTACAATAGTAACAGGATATTGCGGTTGGTTTTTTAACAACACATGTCTGGTTGTGAGTAATAATAGTCCAAATCATCATAAAGGAGGCAAAGGCACGTGTCTAAAAACTCTTTAAGTTATTAGCTTGCAGAAACAGCATTACAAATTTCCCAATATATTATCCTAACTGTCTTCATTTCTTTTTGAAAAACAAGGCACACCAGGGATGTGACCCGATTCCCATGGTTCTCTCCACGTGTGTATAGCTAAGCAGTGATCGAGTCTCTTAGGGCATGTAGACTGCGATGCCTTCCAGCAGTGTTTCGCTCTCAGACATGCTTGAGTGAATAGAGATGAGTCTTCACATGTGTGATATTTATCCTCCAGTCAATCTTGCATTTATCTCTTTTCTCTTTACGACCACCTTCACATTGTAACAGACAGCTTGTCTCTTTTTCCGCTCTGAAAAGGAGCCGTTCTGTTGAGAAGACGTCGAACACTGATGTTCGCTTATGTGGTAAAATACATCCTGGCATCGAGAAGAGAGAAAGAAAGAAAGAAAGAGAGAGCTAGAAAGATAAGAAACACTTCTCTCTTCAGTAGAAGGTTTTCTCCCCTGCCATTCAATGAATAATGCAACACCGTCAATTATAGAGGGTTTTTTTTATTTTTTTTATTGTGTGAGCCGTGAATCTGACGGCGGTAAAAGCGTGTGATTATTACGGCTGGTGTTCACATGGGATTTGAAAGCACCTCTTTCCCGCCTCCCACACGGAAACCTGTGTGTGGATCTCACCTGTCTTTCAGTGCTGTGCGCTGAACCGTTCTAATCCCTTTCCTTTTAAGAAGTCGGAAAATTAATTCTCGTGTGCAGTGATGAGGAGTTCTCAGAGGAAAATGCCTGTGAAATATATATCTGGAGCACTAGGCTAGCTTTTCCCACGTTTATCCAGGTTTTCCCCTTAGTTATGATGTAATACACGGCACACTATTGCAAGTTGCAAGCTTTGCAAATCCTTATCTTGACACACTGAACACTTCTGAGTACTAGCACCAATTATTTATACTCCAGCCCTCACGCTTTGGCTCTATTTATTATTCCTGAATATATTGGTAATTTGGTAGAGTCATTAATTAAAGATCGCTTAATCTTATACATCTGACTGGATACCTGATAAATAGATATTGAAACATACTACTGCAACCTTCGTTTTTCTCCACACAGGCACATGGACTGCACTGAAAACCCTTTGGCTGTTTAATCTGTAAACATACTACACTTTTTCCTCTGCTGACTCTCTGAACATGTGCGTAACCTTATCATATATGACGACTAACAAACCCACAGGGGAACACCACATTGCTGACTGGAACAAACCAAAACTATTTTTGGCTAGTCAGATATTTTTTGTCTCATTGCACCATTTTTATTCACAGCCATCTATTTCTTTTAGTGTATAACAACAAGAAGATAAATACTGACAGCGCAAGTGACTTTAAGGAAACATCATTCTCTGAGAAGTTCGTGTTGCCTTTGTTTTTACGCACAGTATAGTTGTACGCATAGTGTAAACTCGCTGGTGTTATAGCTCAGTGGATAGAGTGTTGAACTACAGCTCAGAAAGTCATGTGTTCAAATCCCGCAACTGCTCAGTTGTATCAGAAATGATGTATGTAAGTTCTGGACAAAGGGCTCAGCTAAATGCTGTAAATGCTAATATCAAAGGTAGATGCCTTGTGTCTTGATTAATAGTGTGGAATTTTTAGACTAGCTTATCATTCTGTGAACCTTTCAAACTACAGCACCGTGAATCATGAACATCTGAAGATGTTTCGATGATGCACGATGCGTAACATGATATACAGTGGGCTCCAAAAGTCTGAGATCACACTGAGAATATGAGATTCTGAACTATTTCACACCCTGGAAGTAAACGTTCACTGTCATTGTTTCTAGGTCTCGTTTTTAAATGGAAGCAAATGTGACATTGAGTACAAACGGTCAGATTGCCTCACGCTTAATCTCTTCTGTTGAAGCACAAGCTCAGATGACACTCTAAGGGATTTGATCTAAAGTAGATCAGAGGAATTTGCACAACTTGTAGAGCTCAAGTGCTCATTTCATTAAAGCAGAAAAGGGGACGAACCGAATACTAAGCAACTCTGAAATTCAAGTTCTATTTTTCAATCAGGTCGTTGTGAAAAAGTATATAAAGTATTGAAAATTCTTCTATTATATTAGAAGTGAACGCAAACTTGACTCATTTTCTCAGACCTTTGGAGCCTGCTGTATAAATGTAGGTTTGAAAAGCTACCAGCAAAAAAGCATTGTTAAAAATAATTGAAAGATATAATACATTTATTCGACATATGCAGACTAACTCTGACAATGAGAGGGGAAAAATTAAATAAAAAAAAAATGAAATATTAAAATTCTAGAGATTCAGTAGAAAATTTGAACCTTGTCTATTTCTAATATAAATAAAACAGAAAAATGTTGACAAAAAATTGCAAAAATTATAATACACTTTTCTGAGATACATTGCAATATTGATATTGTATCATCACATTGGATCACATCAATCGTATGCCCATACCCCCATTTTTTTATATTAGATTATAGATTATATTTGCTTTGTGTATCAGGTTCCAGGAATTAATTATAGTACTTAATAGAATTTTTCAGGCTCTAGGAAAGCTTAGGTATAAGCTTAGGTATATAAAGTGTGTTTAATGGTGTCTCAGAAAATGGAGCCTCTCTCTCTCTCTCTCTCTCTCTCTCTCTCTCTCTCTCTCTCTCTCTCTCTCTCTCTCTCTCTTTGTTTGTTCGTGGGTTCAGTCTCATGGACATGCTGGAGCCAAGGATGGTGTAAGTTCTTGTTGGAGGCGAGCCAGCACCTTTTCTTTTGTGTTCTATAATAATTTGTCTTTTCTCTTTTCACTTTCACTCTTGCACTCTTCCTGCTTCCTTTCTGGTCTGCTTGAGGTCTTGATTTTACACGTCCGCTCCAGCAGGGGCTCCCGAAGTGGAGAAAGATCACTGCAAGTCCCTCGATCAGCACTGCGAAATCCAGACATAAAGGAAGTTTATTAGCATGTCCATCACACAGGATTTCGATGGCTGGCTTCTTTTTATTGATTGGTTTATTTTTTTTATTTATTTTATCCCACTGTTAGCTGATATGAAGCCACTAAGATTAAACCCACCATTAGCTGTTTTAATGCAGCAGGCTGTGAATGGATTCTCATTTCTCACACAGGACAGTTTCCCCTGATTGCGAGCGCTGAATACCAAGGCACAGCGAATCAATTGCCTCCTCTGCCGTTGTGCATTTCGTCTTCCCTATCATTTCTTTTGTGCTCCTTTTATTACTAGTGGTTCCACTTCAGGCAGGGAAATCGCTGCTTGTTTCGTCGGCTTGTTTACGGAGCTGTTTTGCATATGCTTGATGAGGTGTAACGACCGTGACGTGGACGGTTTTCACGTCTTCCTCCATTGTTGGCGGAGTTATTTGTTTTGAGTTTTTCTCACAGGCTCTCAGAGACTTCCATTCAGGACGTAAATCTCTGACGTACGTCTCTGGCAGCTGCATTGACTTAACATCACCGGGGCAGATGTTAAATGACCAAATGTTTGCAGTCAGACTAGACGTTGTACGTGTGGCTCTTTGGTCTTTCAATGCCATATGGAAGAGTTTTGGAATGTTTTCATAATAGGTGTGGCAGGTGATCATGGGAGGATGTTTATGCAGGAGATAAAGGAAGTGGCAGAACGGATATAAGAAAATAAGCGTAGGATTTGGTGAAGCCTGGCAGGTTTCCAGCAACGTCACAGTGATGGATTCCATCTGAAGGATGAATTGACTTGAATAGAATATTGAATATAAGTGAATTTTTTTCTTCTTCTTAGTATATACTTATAAGCAAGTATCTGGTAAGTTGTTTCAATACAATACAATTCAGTTTTATCTGTGTAGTACTTTTAACAATGGACATATACATAAGGAAATATATAAATATCGGATAGAAATTGTAAATATCGAAATTTAACCACATTGAGCAACCCAGAGGCGACGTGGCCTCCTTGAGAGGAACCAGACTGAAAATTCTGGACAAAAAGTACAATTGTGCAACCAGGAAATTCATCCAAGATTTAACATAAGTCTATTTTTTTTTTAACCTGGAGAATTGATTGCAAATAAATTTCCACAATTGTAGTCCTAAGCCATCGTAACTTAACTGATTGTACAAAATGGTCCTAAAGCCATCTTTATGGTGTCTAAGTGGTACTATTTACATTAATATTTATAATATTTTCAAGACATACTATACACAATATGCAGCACGATATATAGGTTTAGAAACCAGCTACCCTTTAAAAAATGCGAAAAGGTTTTGTCAACAAAAACAAATGAAATTTTCAATTGAAAAGGACAAAACATTCTAAATCCTAAAAAAATACTACATTTAAATAACATTAAAAAAAAGACATTTGTCAATTTTAAAGCTCAAGTGGTTAAGGCTCTGGGTCATTAACCTGAAGACCAGGGCTCAAGCACCAGCACTGGTGTTGGGCCCTTGAGCAAGGCCCCCAACCCCTTCTGCTCCAGGGGCCCTGTATCAAGGCTGGCTCTGCACTCTGACCCCAACCACCAAGGATGTGATATGTGAAGAAAGAATTTCACTGTGCAGTAATGTATATGTGACAAATAAAGACAACTTAACTTAAGATTCGGTACAAACTATTAACATCAAATTTATAGCAAATTTGATTGCTTCGAATCAAATTTAGTTATTTAAAAATCTATTAAAATACCAATGTTTTATCGTCATATTGCCCAGCCCTAATTTGAGCCTTGTGTGTTGTTTTTTTTTTTTTTTTACCATTCCTAATTTACATTAAAAGAAGAAATTCCCAGATGTAATATAATGAGCTTTGACGCCGTTACCTAAGACTTCTGTAGCCGATTTGATGTTTTACAATATTTCATTTTAAGCGCTCATTACGCATAAATATACTAAATAAATTCTTCTTAAACATTTGCTTTAAGTTGCCTAGTTTTAATAAAGCAGGAACGGGTCAGCGGAGTATTACAGGCTGGCACTGTTTACTCTGAAACTTAGCATTAGTCCTTTAAATGTCATCTTCAGCCTGTAATTTCACAGCTCCTCCAACGCCTGTCTAACCATATAAATCTCTGTTAGGCTCCATCACCATTTGTCATCGATAAGAGGATTATTTCTGACTGATGATGATGGCACCTGAACAGACAGCTCCATTTTCCTTACAAGAAAAGTTAGTGCTCCTCATGTGCCTCCTACACCCGCTTCCCCTCCCCTTCGCCTCAGGAGCAGCAGTGGTTCAGTTTTACGAGTAGCTGTGTAGCTTCAGGGCTAAGTATGATGGTTAGAAGTTGATGTGACTTTGACAGTCATGTTAATTTGAGGTTTTTCCTCATTCATAGTTGTCTTCAGAATTTGTAGACTTTGACTTGAGCACTTAGATGAGGATTACAGAATTAGCTCATGCACAGAGACATTCATGAAGTGCTGGAGGTTTGGTTTCATATAGAAATGTGGTTTGCTGAAGACTGCCTCTAACTGGCTAGCGGTTTTTAAATCATGTGTGGGCTCCGAGGCTCCCTGTAATTGCACATATATTAGGTATGAATGACAGCTAACTGGCTTTCAGCTGTAGTATGATGGAGGAGATATATTTAAGCCACTGATGCCTGTCTGTGCTGTGACAGAATTCATGTTGCAAGAAATATTTGTAAGAGATCCACTGAGGATCGACAAAAAAAGGAAGTAATGTCAGTGCATGACAATATTTTTGAATTCGCTACCAAATGATGCAACTTACTTCATACTAACATAATATTTGTCATAGTGTAAGCCACCTATTTTATAACAGTCATATTTGGATCCGTAATTCACCAAAAATCATTTTATTCATCAAATTTATCTATGAAATGTAACATGTCCTGAGAGACATCATTCAACATCATCTGAAAGTTTGGCTTAATAGTTTTATTTGTATTTGTAAGGTACTAAAAACTGTGCTTATTGTTAAATTTAGCATATCCAGTTTGACAACACATTATTAACTAGCTTGTTAACTAGCATTAGCTGCATCGACTGCAATGGCAATGCAGCAAATTGACATACTAAGTTTTGCCTCCTGAGCTAATGTTCATTTTTATTATCGTGTTGTGATGATATGTTGACATACAGTGTATTTTTAATGAAAACTAGTATCCACTTCTGTAAGGGTTTCTTACTGTGAGGTTTTCCTGACAGAGTAAGACAGTTAGCTAAGTAAGCTAATTAGCTAGTAAGTTTCACGAGCTGTCTGTGAAGTCAGGTTTTGTTAATATTAGTGTTAAGCAAAATATACTATTTAAAATATGCTGTATAAACAGTATGCTGTTAGCTTGGTGCCATCTCATCTCTAGGAGATGTTTCATAATTATTTTGGTATGAAAATACGATCGATACCATCATTATTGAAGATTGGATAACTGCATAAATTAACACCTGTTCCTATTAAAGTGGATGTGAGAATTTTGCCTTTTAATTGTATTTTTTTTTTTTTTGGTGGACTTTCATTGCACCAGACCATGAATCAGTTGTGCTGAGAGTCAGACAAGGCAGAAAATCTCATTTCAGGCTTTGAGGCTTCATGTTCTATATAATGTGACCGAGTTCTCCTCGGGGCAAAAATTAAACGTGACACCTTCTGTGTGCTCCCATCCGTCAAAACAAATGGTCTATAACTGCCTTAAGATTTCCAAACGATCACTCTCGGTGTCACATCACTTACAAAGACAAGTCCTCTTTCGAGATTTGCTGTATCCTGCAGTCCTGAGCATAGCATGCGTTCAAAGCAAAAGCATAAAGTTTTAATCAAAATGCCAATCTGTTTCACTCGTGATTGTTATCGAGACAAAATATTCCCTGAAAAGTCAGTCTTATAAAAAGGCATGCCAAGTAAAAGTACTTCCAAAGACCTTTTTCTTTGTTTTCTTTTTCCGTTTATCACTTTGGAATGCTCTTTCTGGAAGGGTCTGTGAAGAAACGAGCCATAGAGTTTAAAACAAAGAAGAGTATACCATGTAAATGCATCTGTTTTGTATTGGGTCACTCAGACGTGCATAAATGAAACTGTACTGTGATTAATAGAGTGCGCTTGAGCAGGGAGGTGAGATTCGATACGGCTGTTCGGGTGCCGGTATGAGAGGCACTCAACTCCATCATTGGACACTTAATCCTGGCATGTACCCCGGAGGTCACTGCAAAAAAATAGGACTCTTCACTGTCAAGGCAGTTGTTCTGGGCCAAGCAAGACAAGGGTGCCGTGTTGAAGCAGTTCGGGGGGTCAAGTGTTTGGGTCTGGAGCACAAGGCCACTCTGGACCATTAACTACAGTTAGAAGGCAGCTAAACGTTCCTGAATTGTAAACAAGAGGAAGCTTTTTTTATGTTGGTGCTGGCCTGATTTTTCACTATTTTTGTGGTTAGCACGTTTGCATCACACCTCCAGGGTTGGGGGTTTGATTCCTGCCTCCGCCGTGTGTGTCGGGTTTGCATGTTCTCCCCGTGCCTCGGGGGTTTCCTCCGGGTACTCCGGTTTCCTCCCCCAGTCCAAAGACATGCATTGTAGGCTGATTGGCATCTCTAAATTGTCCGTAGTGTGTGATGGCATGAGAGAGTGTGTGTGCCCTGCGATGGGTGGGCACTCCATCCAGGGTGTATCCTGCCTTGATGCCCGATGACGCCTGAGATAGGCACAGGCAAACATGATTTTGGAACTAGTTTTCCGCCAGATGCCATTCCTGACACAACCCTCTTCCATTTTATCCGGGCTTGGGACCAGTATTGAGAGTTAACCCCTTTGTGGCTGGTGAGAGCATTAGATCCTGCCATTAGTCCACCAGGGGTAACTTAATGTAAGACTTACACTGTGGATCTTCCAGTAGTATAATATCCAAATCCACAAAAAGTGGCTTCTAGGACCACAGGATTGTGGTCTATCTCAGTATAAACGACAGTTGTGTCTTCAAGTCCCAACACCACCAGTTCTCATAGCTGGCAAGACCATTAACCTTCAGCACAGAATCAGCCAAAGGAGTGAATGCATTGTGTTATATATATACAACACTGATATATTACAATGCTGTAAATTTGTTTTAATCTCCCCTGGTGGACTAATGGCAGGATCCAATGCTCTCACCAGCACAGGCTCCCCATGACCCGAGAACAGATCGGATAAGCGGTACAGACAATGGAGAGAAAAAAAAGAAGTTATAATCGAAAGCGGTAATTTTACAGGATCACATAGTGGTTTTCTTACGAGTGATTAGACAACTTGTTACTTCTGCACATCTCTACTCATTCAACGGCATGCCTTCTTTCTGATTAGCACCTTTTACTCATTACAAAACACCAGGCTGAGTTTCTTTCTTGATTATATTTAAAAAGGAATGTGTGCAATGTGGGAAGGGCGGAAATGAATTGCATACAGATTACGGCTAGCATGCCAGATCTTTTTCTTGCTGCTGCAGTGAAACATTCTGAAGGGAGAAAGTTTGTATGGAAAATTTACCAATGTATATTTGCATAAGATCATGCGAGATGAAGGAGCAGCTTAATGCTGTAATGACAACATCTGCATGATATGTATTACATACTGTGTATCTGGACACGCCCTCTTCTTTTGTGTTGCTATAGGAAGAGGTTCTGTCACTAATCAGCACAAGATAGGCAGCAGATTAGACCAATGGTTCCACACAATCTCTCGAGAATAATTCGGCCCTAGTTGTGCCCTTAACTATAAACCTCTATTTTTAGTTTTCTTGGAAAGCATTTTGTCTCAAAGAATGTCACTAATAGAATGTCAACACTTACTGCAAATGAAAAAGCTTTTGAAACACAGCCCATCTTTTTAACCTGCTCTGCGATCGTAAACCTCCTGCTGCAGTTTAATTAACCGAAGCAAGACTGTGAATCACACACACTGCAGCAGCGCTTCGATTTATAACACAGTCAGGCTTTCTCATTACCGAGCTCCATTCTGCAAAGCTGAAGTCACCACATTCACACTCATTTTTCATTTTGGTCCAATTTGAATATTTGGACCTTGAGAGCTCTGTTTTTAATCTCCTGTGGTCCTAGCTGTTCTTAATGAGTGGTGGTAATATTTGCATAATCCCTTCAAGTGTTGGAATGGACGGATGAATGTGCTGCATCTGGATTCAGTACTTCAGCTTGTTTCAAATCCTGTCCTGAGGGATTTCAGCAGAAGTTTCTGTTTCAAGTTTTAACTCCAGAAACTTTTTTTTTTCTTTGGTAACAAGGCATAGTTCACCAGAATGCAAAACAAAATATAAATCGTAGAAATTAGTTATGGATTATTGCTGCACTTCACATTTTAACTAGTTCATCAATTTCATACTATTTAAATTTTTATATTTTATTATTATTATTGTATCTTTATATTTGATATTTCTTGATTTTTGTCACTGTTATTTATTTATTTTTTATTTCTTATTATCCATTTTCATTATTTTATTTTGTATTTTATTTGTTTCCCTTTATTTCTTTTTGTTTAAATTACTTCATGCATTATTAATAAAGTTTATTATTATTATTATTATTATTATTATTATTATTATTATTATTATTAATGCCTTATGTTGGTTTACTCTTAAGGTTTTTATATCCCGCTCTCTCATGACATGATACAGATGAAATATCTGAGCCTGACAGTATCATATCCACAGCTGCTGTGTTTTTTTGTTTTTTTTCTCAGCTTGGTAGCAAGTTGTCGATCTGCTCCAGATCCTCTCTGCTGTATTTACATTTCTTGCTCAGTGGCTCTGTAAAAGAGAGAGTATCTGAGAGATTATATAAACAGAGATGCTATCAGTACGGTCACGACAAAGAAAGCTTATAAAATTTGTGTCATCTCGGTGCGTGAAGCCTGTGCATAGCGTTCCCTTAACAGTAACAGTTCTTGTTGTATTGGACGCTGTAGAGGATGATGTGTGGAGAAGAGATCTGTGGGTTACTTCTGCCACTCCACCTCCTGCCGAAGCAGGTCTCTCTGACAGATGCTATCAATTCCCATCGCACTAATCTCAGCTGCTGTACAGGCTGCAGGTATCACAACCACACAGCTCGAAGGCAATGATTTTTTTTTCTTAAGCTCTCACGCTGCTCGCTTCATGACTGTGCTATTGTTTACAGCATGGTTGTCATGGTAACCTGTCTCTCACTGATGACTTGGGTTTCTTCTTTTTTCTCGTTGAACCAAACGTAAAAATAATTCAGAGATTTTGGTATTACACTGGTGTTAGCTGTCTCACGTGAACGGATTAGGCTTGTGCGATATTATCGTTCATTCATACACGTTATATTGCCATGAAATACTGTGACGTTTCTTGCTGATTATATTAAACTGCTAAACCTGCAAGCTGTAGCATCTCTGCTAAAACGTTGTAGGATGTGAGTTATCACGCAAATGTTCACCAAAAGAGCTGGCAGTTTTTCCTTCTGTGAAATGAGACTTGAGCCAGTCGACATGTGAATCTGGAACAATCCGTTTAGGGGAATCGGGAATCTCATATTATCCCATCGCGTCCTGGAAGCTACACCCCATTTTTCTTATCACACAGTGGTACATGGAGAATGATTTAAGTTTTCTGATGTAAAATAACCTCTATCAGTGTATATTTAGTTTAGCTAACATGAAACATGATATATGTAACATTAGTAAAGTATGTTTAGTAGAAAAGTCACAGAAAATTTTAGACTCAGAATGGCCAGGTTTCACCCGACTGATTGAAAAAAAAAGACAATGAAAGTGTCAGCTTTGTGAACATTAGATAGCCTAATTGTGAAATGGCTAATACTGCAGAATTGCTTAAAACCCATCCACCATCCAGCTGAGTTTTCATGATTATCACAATTCCCGACTGCACTGCTCATAATAATATTACACACTCCTGTACTTTCTTTAAAACTGAAATGATGGAAATGCACATTTTTTCCTTTCTTTTTTTCCAGCTATTTTTAGCACTGGATTAAAATAGAGATTTTTTGCTGTGGATTTAATCAGCAATTTTTAGCACTGGATTACATTATAGATTTTTTGCTGTGGATTTAGTCAGCAATTTTTAGCACTGGATTAAATTATGGATTTTTTGCAGTGGATTTAGTCAGCAATTTTTAGCACTGGATTACATTATAGATTTTTTGCAGTGGATTTCGTCAGCAATTTTTAGCACTGGATTACATTATAGATTTTTTGCAGTGGATTTCGTCAGCAATTTTTAGCACTGGATTAAATTATGGATTTTTTGCAGTGGATTTAGTCAGCACTTTTTAGCACTGGATTACATTATAGATTTTTTGCTGTGGATTTAGTCAGCAATTTTTAGCACTGGATTACATTATAGATTTTTTGCAGCGGATTTAGTCAGCAATTCTTAGTATTGGATTAAATTACAGATATTTGTGCAGTGGATTTAATCAGCCGTTTTCAGCACCGGATTAAATAATGGATTTTTTTTGCAGGGGATTTAATCAGCAATTTGTAACACTGGATTAAATTATAGATTTATAAAATTATATATTTTTCCATGGAAGATCAGGGAAAAAGCGAGTTTATATATCAATGTCAAACAGTGTAAATGTCATTCTAGTTTTCTGTCCGTTTTTAAAGCCCACCTATAATATACGTGTATAACTATAAACAAGAATTGAAAAATAACTGAAAGTCTGATCACTCAAATCTCACGAGTGCACACTGATAGACTCTGTGTTTCTGACAGACGTGTAAGTGGAAGACATTAACAAGCTTTTCGAGCTTTTCACTTCAAATGAACAGAAGCATAGAAAAGAAGTCCATAGAAATCCTCCCCCCCCTCTCTCCCTCTCTCCCTCTCTCCTTCTTTCTCTCTCTCTCTCTCTCTCTTCTCCCCCCCCTCTCTTCTCTCTTTGTGCCCCCCCCCCCCCTTCTCCACCCATTCGCTATTTCTTTTTCTTTCACTTCCTGCTCTGGCTCCAAGTCCTACTAAGTCCCACAAATTCAAAAACAAGGAAATTCACAAGCCACTTCTTTCTCAATAATCCAAGCCTTGACTTTGTCCTTTGTCTCTGTATCAGGGATATCAGGCTAATTATACTGGCATTCGTAAAAGGAAGCAACTGTTACTCTCAGATTAGTGATGTCAGATTCTCCTGTTACAATCTCAGCAGACATACCGTGCTGTAGTAATGTTGCCGTAATAACACACTTTCTGTTTTGTGAGCACAGATTAAGCAGATTTTATTTATAGCACGAGGAGAGAATAAAAATTGTGACAGCTGGAAAATCTTGTTGTTTCCCTGCTTTAGGATCCGTGTTGGACAAAAAAGAGTCACAGAAATGGAGTCGCTGTTTTGTACAGAAAGGGATTTTAAAGACTTGTGTTCAGATCTGTTTGGTGTTGTTTGAAAAATGTGCATGCCATTGATTTCGCTCAGAGCAAAGTGTAGATGGACAACGCATGCTGGTACGGAAAAATGCTGCCGTGGTCTGTTTAAAAAGTTCATCCGAGTAAAGATTTTTAAAGAAGCTATTCTGGGCAAAGCGTCCATGCTGATGTTGAGAAAGTGGACAGAGAAACTAATTGCACTTGTCAGTTCATATAAAGAGCTGTGACTAAGTGCTAAAACTGTAGAATGAAATCCAAATCTAAAAAAATCTAAAAAATCAGTGATGAATTCTAGTGTTACAAATTGTTGATTAAATCCAGTGCTAAAAATCTATAATTAATTTCAAATCTAAAAATCTCCAATTAAATCCAATGGTAAAAATGGCTGATTAAATCAACTGCAATAAATCTATAATTTTAATCCAGTGCCAGAAAATGGCTGATTAAATCCTTAGCAAAAATCTCAAATGTAATGCAGTGCTAAAAATGGCTGATTAAATCCACTGCAAAAAATCGATAATTTAATCCGGTGTTAAAAATGGCTGATTAAATCCACTGCAAAAAAATCTCAAATTTAATCCAGTGCTAAAAATGGCTGATTAAATCCACTGCAAAAAATCGATAATTTAATTCAGTGCTAAATATAGCTGATTAAATCCACTACAAAAAATCTCCAATTAAATCTAGTGGTAAAAATGGCTGATTAAATCCACTGCAGAAAATCTGTAATTTAATCCAGTGTTAATAATAGCTGATTAAATCTACTGCAAAAAATCTATAATTTAATCCTATCATTATTTCCAGTTCTAAAAATCTGAAATTTAATCTGGTTCTAAAAATAACAATTAAATGTTTAAATATTTAATGAGAGGTTGTATTGGACAAAATATAAAGAATCCAGGGATAAGAGTTTTAGTTTGTAAGTGGTAACTAATTGCAGATAGGAAGGTGTGAGTGCGGAACTGAAGTAAACATCAAGCACAGGATTGGTTGAGGAATCATCAAGCGTAATCCTTTGGATTTGTCACTTTATCTTGTCATATCTAATTTGCATATTGTAATGTGCTAATCTTGTCTATTAATTCTATACACTATTCTGTGTATAGCAGTAAGACAGGGCATCTGTTGTGATAGGCAGAATGATGTTTAAGAGAATCTTTCCCTGCTGTTAATAAAACTTTGTAGAAACACACTACATTCAGATAACTGTTTTAGCTTTTAAAAACCTATACACATTATTTTTTTATTACTTTTTTATTTATTATTTCTTTAGTTGTGCGTCTGTAGTTTGTGCGTTCTCTCTCTCTCTCTCTCTCCCCAGGAATGCAGTTATTTTCAGTGTGATTCAGTTTTGACTCTAGACTGTGTAGGGCATAGGTTGTGTGTCCTGTGTGTTTGTGTGTGTGCGCGTATGTGTTTGTTTAATAGACAGATCTCTCTCTCTCTCTCTCTGACATCCTTTCTTTTTTTCACACACATACACACCTAGACTAAAATCTTCACACACACACACACACATACACATTCACATGCAGCTCTTGGGCAAGGCTCAGCTTGTCAGTTCCTGCCTGAAACCTTAATATTCAGCTGTACATCTACACACTGAAGCTGAATGAAGCACTGGTAGCATGTCCCATGCCTTGCTCTCTCTATTTCTGCAGTCTCTTTATAAACAGAGACTCATTAAAGTCCTTTAAAATCACAGCTGAGCATCTTGAAAAACACCACAGGGTCCTCTCTATGTCTAATCTCTCCCGGTTCCCTTAAATTGGGTCTTCTGCGGAGCTGCTTTTGGAAGCCAGTATGATCATAATGATTATAAAACACACCACAGAGAAGTGTTTTTTTTTTTTACTCTCCACCCCAGTCCTACACACTTTAAAACACACACAGACACACACTCAAGTTTCTCATGGAAAATGTTGCACTTGTGACTCACAGGTAATAAGCAAAATTCTAGCTAGCAATTATAACTACTTCTGTAGTTATAATATTTTTCAGTGAGAAAATTTGTTGCATAGTTATAAAGAAAATTCACATTTACTTCACTTGTAAATACAGTCTGATTAGGATGGGTCTAGGCTTAACGTAGGCTTAAAGCCAGTTTTATCTGCGGAGAATGAAGACTCTGTGAAGAAGAGTTGAAAAGAAAAGTGTTTTTTTCTACCTGTTTGATCATATTTTGAGGGCTGATTGAGCTCATACTCTGAAACGTGTGTGTGTGTGTGTGCGTGTGTGTGTGTGTGTGTGTGGTGACCTATGCGAAGTGTTGTGTTGCAATTTTAGCTTGACTTTTATCTCCATGAAACCTCAGAATATCACTCAGTACCTGTCAGTCTTAATTTTGCATGTAGCGTGTCTCTCTCTGTCTGGCGGCGGCGTGACGTGGTCTAGTTTGATACGTTGCTGAGTGATGATAGGAGAGCTATTTGTCGCATTGTGGAAGTGGTGGTTCTGTGTCACAAGGTGACCCAAATGTGCTCAAGTAAAGCTTCTCTGTAGATTTGCTGGTTATATGAATAACTAATGTTAAGTAATTAGTCAGAAGTATTATGGTGTAAATATCCAGTATTTACTAACTTGCATAAGTTGCATAAGCTAACAGAATTGATGCTAGTGTTGCTTGACATTCGCAAAGAAAACAGACTAATATAAGGTGCTTCTCAATCAGCTCCCTCGCTCCCAAGGTCATGAATCAGTATATCAAGTAAATGAGCTGAGACACTGATATGGACCCAGGCTCATTACACACTGGGACAGCGGTGACTCAATTTCCAGCAACATTCTAATTTCCTCATCAGTCACTGTAAAAACCCCAAAAAAGCATAGGAGACTTCTTATTTCAAAGGTTTTGAATTTTCCAGCATGATTTTTCACCATGTTACAAACGCTAAGGTGGAGCCCGGAGTGCTCAGTCTAGTGAATTACTGTGGAACCTCGGCATACGAATGCCCTCCCTTAGGAATTTTCGCCTTAAGAATTGAAATTTGGCAAGCATCGGCATACGAAGCATTTTCATCGGCATACGAAGCATTTTCAGCATATGAACGGATCGAACGGCGGCTAAGTTGCGCGTACATCCAGGAGCCGTTCAGAACTCGTTTGTGTCTGTGGAATGCCAGACGAAGCCAACCGAAGAGAGTTTACGTATTTTACAATTTTTTTTTTCAGTCGGCGAAAGCTGTTAGCTGTGAGTCAACACACGATACCAACGTTGCCTTCGGCATGTGATCAAAAGCTAGGGGGTTGTTTGCACGTCTTTTGGTTGACAGATTGGTGGAGTGGGTGGTCTGTTCTGTTTTTAGCCCAAGCTTGGTGGCACGACTTCTTGTGAGGACCCTTGATATGGAATGCTTGGCTCGGGTCAGTTCTTTGTAAGTAGCCATGGTTACATACGCTTCGTATTGGTAATATTGGTCATATTTTTGGGTGGCTGGAACGGATTATCTGCATTTACATTATTTCTTATGGGAAAATCCGTTTCGCAATGCAAAATTTCACTGTAATCATATTCAAGTGAATACAGATAGCTAGAGCACTGCTACACTGTGTAGCATGAGAAGGTCACATCAAATGATGAAGCAACACAATGTTTGGATGCTAAACCGAGCCCGTTCGATCGGTGTATAGTGTAGAGTTGTTGCATGGATGACAGAAGAAGAAGCCTCCATTTCTTAAATAATGCTAAGGGACACCAATATGAAACTTTTACAGGATTCTGATTAGAATTTCTGTCATATTTTGGACTCATTCCTATAAGATTTCTTATTGGAATTGCCTTAAAAGACATTATAAGACATTGTATGAGATGGGATATTAAAGACATAATTATCCAGTAGGACCACTTCTACACAGGTTCTTTTAATAGGATGGGAATACATGAGAATTTAATAGGATGGGAATACATGGGAATTTAATAGGATGGGAATACATGGGAATTAAAAAAGGTTGGGAATACATAGGAATTTAATAGGATGGGAATTCGTGGGAATTTATTTGGATGGGAATACATGGGGATTTAATTGGATAGGAATTCACTCTGAATCCTAAAGGTGCATTTTTGCACTATAATATTTTTTATGAAATAAAATTAGTACTTTTTTTGACTGTCTTGCAATTTGATCCTGAAGAAATGAACTGTTTAAAACTCTGTGCTCCGTGAATTATTTATCATTTATGAAATGGAGGGGGGGTACGGTGGCTTGGTGGTTAGCACGTTTGTCTCACACCTCCAGGGTTGGGGGTTCAGTTCCTGCCTCTGCCATGTGTGTGTGTGTGTGTGTGGAGTTTGCATGTTCTCCCCGTGCCTCGGGGGTTTCCTCCCCCGGTCCAAAGACATGCAATTGTAGGTTGATTGGTGTCTCTAAATTGTCCGTAGTGCGTGAGTGTGTGCCCTGCGATGGGTTGGCACTCCGTCCAGGGTGTATCCTGCCTTGATGCACAATGACGCCTGAGATAGGCACAGGCTCCACGTGACCCGAGAATAGATCGGATAAGCATCAGACAATGAATGAATGAAACGGATAATACATTTCTACTTTCATTTTAAAGAAAATCTTTTAGGATTTTTTAGAGCTAACCTCTGTAATTTCCAATAACTTTTCAAGACATTATGTAAAAAAAAAAAAAAAACAAAGTATCTAGAAGACTCTAAAAATCAACTAAGATCCTGCAGGATAAACTGAAATTCCAGTAGGATTTTTTGACCATGGCTTTGAGATCTGAAGATACTTTGAAGGTCTAAATAAAAACGTAAGGAGTAAAAAATCTTTCTTTTTACTCAACACAATTAAATAAGAGTGCAAGTGTTCAATCTCAATTTACTCAAAGTATAAATACTCCAAAATGATATGTAAATATTGTAGCAAAACACAATCTCTCAACCATCATTTGCTAGCTCTGTTCTGGCCAGCGGTGCTGTCTGCTCTTGCTTAACAGACCAAACACTACTACAGCAAAGAAACAGAAAACATGCATGGCTACTAAGCAACAAGTCATTCACACTGATACAACTAACAGGGTTTGTCTTTGTCCCCACTGAACTATGTTGGCACTGCTGCCTGAGACCGAAGCTTTAAAAGTCAGTGGCTTTTATTTTTTACTTTTAAAAGTCAGATGTGACTGAATGGAGAATCCACATTGATGTAAAAAAAAAAAAAAAAGCTTTGAATTTCTGTGAAATTCCTTCTCTTTTCTCTCGTTTTGCCTTAGGGCTCTTGTACTTTAGAGAAGTAAGCTGGCAGCTGTTACACAAATAAATAATTGGACTGCGGTGTCTACATCACTGAACGAAATTAGATGGATTCGGTACATTTTGTATCTCACAGACCTCCAGGATCTTAACAAATTGGAAATAGTTCGTTTAAATAGTCCATTCAACATTTTTTTTTAAACTCAATATAAAATATTGCAATGCTTGATTTCATTTGCATGCAAAGCTGTAATGCATTAGGTATAATAGAAAAAACAATGAAGTTTTCATCACACATAAGCAGAAGGAACAGGCTAAAATGGTTAAATTGTGTAGAATCTGTAAAATCTGTTGGATAATTACATTATCTACTCTTCAACTATTTCAGAATAAGCACATTATTAATCCCGAAGGAATTTCTAATGCCTGTGACTGCTTCAGATTACAAGAAAAGTAAATATAAACGAAATATTCTGTATATACAAAGTGTCTGCAAGTTCAAAAAAGGTGCTAGGGAACTAAGACCATATTGCACATGATGTGATCTTGCACATGGTATGATTAACGTACATATTGTGAAATTGGGATAGTGCATATAATGGCACAGTGATACTGTCAGTGTTCATTGTGTCAGCTCTGCTCACTACTGAAAGGGGAGGAGTTATAGAGTTTAATGGCCGCTGGTAGGAAAGACCTCCTGTGTCATTCTGTGGTTGTCTTCGGTGGTCTCAGTGTACGGCTAAATGTGCTCCCGTAGGACGCCACTGTCGCATGCAGGGGGTGTGACGCGTTGTTGAGAATACCGAGACGTTTCCTCAGCATTCTCCTCTCAGACACTTCAGCAAGAGACTCCAGCTCTACTCCCATGACAGAGCCTGCTTTCCTAATAAGCTTGTTGAGTCTGTTGGCATCAGGTGTCTTCACCCTGCTACCCCGGCACACTACAGCGTAGAAGATGACACTGGCTACCACCGAGTGGTAGAACATCTGCAGCATGGTTCTGCAGACAGAGTCTCCTGAGGAAGTACAGGCAACTCTGACCTTTCTAATGCAGTGCATCAGTTTTTGGTCCATTCTAGCTATAAAATATAAATGTAATCAAAATGACTCTGAGATTATACACATTTTTAACAAAGTTGAAATTTTTACTGTCTTTTCAGATTGATGTTTGTTGGCTGGGAGCCTCCAGGCTCGCATCCAAGATTGACACCCGACAGCACACACTCCACACCAATCTCCTGAGCAAGTTCCATCAGCTGCCAGATAAAAACGCCCACAAACTCCGGCTACAGCTGCGCGCCGCCAAGCCGAGCAACATACAGAACGCCCTCAGTCAATTACTGGGGCAGGAAGGCGTTACCATGGACACCGAGTCCACCTACTCCGGCTACTCGTACCACTCAGGCCGGTCGAGAGGATCTCACAGACATGGGTAAGAACCGATATGAATGTAATGCATACATAACTTCATACTCACAGACTTATCCTGAGATCATCAGAAAAAAACATCCATAAGATTTCTTTCCATAAGGTTTTTATGACATTTCATAAGTCTTTTCTTTGGATTCACGCTTTAAAACTGTACTGCAGGTAATAGAGCTATTATAAATTAAATTGTTTTACTTTTTGTTTTTCTGTGAATAAAGTCGCATTTTAGGTTGTGCTTTCTTTACCAATTAAAAAAAAACTAATTTTGGTATCAACCTTTATGAGCTTGTTACACCAACAAATATTTCATACATTCAACAAATTTGATAAAGAAATAATAAAATAATGCAGATCATTAACACCTTTATATCCCAAAGACAATTTCTAGTGCAGTCCATCTTGATTACATGATGTTCTTCATAGCACTTGTTTTTATATTTCACTATAGCCAAGTAGCTCCATGCAACTAAAAAACAAAATCAAAGATGGTCGGCAAAGCTGCACTCACACAGCTGAAGTTTGAGGAAACAAGATGTTCAGTCCAGTTAATGCACACATGACTTACCCTAGTGCAACAGTGCAGCAGTTCAGTATCCAATTGGTCAACGATTGTCTGTTACTCATGAGTATTACTGCTTCATAACTACAATACTGAGTCATGAAAAGTTTCAAAGCCCTGGGTTTTTTTTAAGCACAGTAGACCAGAAGGCGTACTTTGTGTGGGTGTGGCCATATCTGTTGTTTATTTAACCAGCATCATGACTGCTTAGCTGAGAAGTTTTACAACCCCAGTTCCAAAACTGTTGGACAAGTAAAAGAAACAAATAAAACCAGAAAGTATATATCTGTAAAACGGGTACTGGGGCAATACCCGTGTGATGAGCTGAACATCAGAATGAGGTGATGTGAAACAGGTGAGATAGCCATCTCGGAGATAGCATCCAAGAATAGCCTGAAACTTAAGGAGCAAGGATGAGTCGAGACTCGCCAATTTGCCATCAGCTGTGCACAGTATAATTAAAAGATTTGTAAAAATCTGGTTAAATCTTGGTGTGTAAAAGAGCAGTAGAGAAATACACTTCTTAGTGTGTTTTCTTCTGAATTCTCCAATCTCTCAGATGTCAGTGTAGCTCAGTGGTAGAGCAGATGCTGTGTATGTATGAGGTTTTGTGTTCAAACCCTAGATGAGGTGTTTATATGGGGTAGTGATGGCCCAGTGGTTAAGGCTCTGGGTTACTGGTTGGACGGTTGAGGGTTCAAATAGGCAAGATGCCAGTGTTGGGCTCTTGAGCTCAGGGTCACTATCGTAGCTGATTCTGTGCTCTGATCCCAACTTACTAACAAGATGGTGTATGTGAAGAAAACAATTTCTCTGTGCTGTAATGTATACAATACTAATTTATTTTTTTTATTTTTTTAAAAAGGCTAATTGAATATCATGACACTTCAGTAAATACTTGGTGTAAACACCATTCACTGCTGTATCTACAAAATAAGGCTATTTGAAGCAGAAGACACACATCAGCATTGTCCAGAAGTGCTGCTGACATCTCTAGGTCTCATCTGAGATGGACAGTAGTACAGTGGAAGCGTGTTTTGTTTGTATGACTAGTCAACATGTCACATTGTTTTTGGACAAAACATCTATCATGCAAGCTGTTACCAGTGTCAGGTCCAAAAGCCAGCGTCTGTGCTAGTATGGGGGTGTGTCCGTGCCCATGGCATGGGGAACTTGCACGTCTGTGAGGGCATCATTAATGCAGAATGTTTGGAGCAGCATATGCTGCCATCCAGATGCCTTGGTTTCCAGGGACATTCTTGCAGTTTCTAGTAGGACAACAACAAACCACAATCTGCAGGCATTACAAGTGCTGGATTGGCTTGGACACAGTCTTGACTTGATTCTCGATTGAGAAAGATTGACGCATTATGAAATTACAAAATTACGAAAAGCTTTGTATTTTGTACAAATAGTATATTGCACTATAAAAAATATCACATGAGAAATGATGATCACCACCCACCTTGTTCTTTGAAGGTATCTCTTCTTTTCTCCTCCTTTCTTTCTTCCTGATATTCGGCGGGTTAGTCTTCTCTGGGCTATTTTTCTGTCAGTGGTTAAATTGCTCTGACTGACAGGTTCAGGAAGTCAGTAGTAGACAGGTGCTGAAGCAACTTGGATACAAATCCTTTTTTTCCTTTTTATCACTCTTCTCTCTCTCTCTCTCTCTCTCTCTCTCTCTCTCTCTCTCTCTCTCTCTCTGGGGTCAGTACAACCTTTTCTTTCCATCTTCCCTTTCTCATGCACCAGCGCCTGCATTGGCTCAAGGTTGTAGATGTTCAGGGAGATGGATATTTCTCTCTCTTCCCTTCCTCGTCTCATGCACCTAGCTCACCTTTCACATTTCCACAGAGATTTTTCCTTTTCTTTAGGGAGGGACGAATGATGAATTTTATTAGCTCGGCCACCAGGCAGATAAAAGCTCCAGTGTGCTTCCCAGTCCCATGGTTAAGATGGAAGGAAACTGACAGCACTGAAAAGTAGTAGCTAATGTGACAGAGTAAGAGATGGTGATTTAGCTGGGTATTTAAATGAATAAATGCAGACTGAAGGAAAAGCCCTTATAGGATTTGGTGATTTTGTAATTTTTACCACTTATCCGATCTATCCTCGGGTAACGGGGAGCCTGTGCTCAGGCGTCATCCGGCATCAAGTGCAGAGTGCCAACCCATCGCAGGGCACACACATACACACACACACACATACATTCACTCACACTACGGGCAATTTAGAGACTCCAATCAGCCTTGAAGCATGTCTTTAGACTGTGGGAGGAAACCGGAGCACCCGGAGGAAACCCACCAAGCACAGGGAGAACATGCAAACTCCACACACAGTGAGCAGGAGCGAGACTCGAACCCAGGACACTGGAGGTGTGAGGCGAACGTGCTAACCACTAAATCACCGTGCCGCCCCATCTGAGCAATTAACATAAAATAAAATAATACACTAGATTGTAGTGCATATTTTTTGCAGTATGTCATTTAGAACACAGCTAATTAGTCTGTCGTTAAAGGATATACACACAATCTGTTATGACATGTAATAACATGCAAGAAATATACATGAAGAAGATTGTGAGCAGTCAGACTCAGACTTCATACACATTAATATACGTTAATATACACAGTAATAGCACAGAGTAAATGCAACGAGTTTAACTCTAACACTTTTTTCCCAGGCCTGCTGTGAGAATAAAAAGCTCCTGTAAGACTCGCTACAGGGATTGCTACTTACAAGCACAAACACACAATCACTCCAGGGCACTTTTCAAAGCTAAAGTTATGAGGTGCTGTTAATATCTGAGCAGCTTATAAATCAGCGTGTGTTTAAAACCTGTTCTTCTGGTTTGGCCAGGGTGATCACGTACAACCCCAAGCATTTTGGTGACAAATAATTTACTACCTGACCATAGTCGTAAACGCTTGTTTTTGTGTGTCATGCGTAGGCATTTTGTAATGCTGCATTCGAAACTTTTTATCTCAATTACAGCTACCGTAACTCTGTTGAATGCTTAAATCTTATTGGTCAGAAGGTGTGTATTATTTCCGTTAATATGAATGCGCTTGTTTTAATATGTTATTGTTTCTATGGCAACAGCTCATACACTGGGACTTGTACGGAGGACACTGCATGTAATCTAAGCCTAATAATAAATGGGTTTTAAAACTGGTTTCTGGGTAGTGAAGTAAATCTAATCATTGATGTGGTGAAGTTAGGAGACATCTGTAACAGTTATGAGTGGAGTCTCAGGTTCCTGGGGGGTATTTTTTTGGGGGGCGGGGGGTCTCTCAGTAAAATGAGAGACTATGCTTTGTGTGTGTGTGTGTGTGTGTGTGTTAGAGAGAGTGAGAGAAAGGCTGTATTGTAATTGAGAATAGATACAAGTTTTTTAGATGGTCCACCACAATAAATCAAACCATAAACTAAACTATAAACTGTAAAACGCATGACGTTTTTTCTCAAAAGAATGAGTGGTGGCTCAAGCGCTTAAGGCTCGAGTCACCACTCATTCGGATCAACAAGCACCACTTGTTGATCAGAGGATCAGGGTTCAGACCTCACCGCTGGCAAGTTGTCACTGTGCAAGGCCCTTAACCCTCACTGCTCCAGGGGTGCATGTGATCATGTCTGACCCTGTGCTCTGACCCCAGCTTCCAAAGATGGAATATGCGAAGAAAGAATTTCACAGTGCTGTAATGTGTATGTGACGAATAAAGGCTTCTATTTTATCTATTAAACATTGTAATCACTGGCAAATCGCTGTAATATAAGTGGTATGAAGAAGTTGCTTTCGGCTGCTCCCTGTTCGGGGTCGCCACAGCGGACCAACTGGTCCGCACAACAACTTGGCAAATGTTTTACGCCGGATGCCCTTCCTGGCGCAACCCTCCCATTTTTTCCGGGCTTGGGACCGGCACTGCATCCAGTGGCTGAAGTTGAGGCATTGGCTGGGAATCGAACTCGGGCCTTTCTCATGATAGGCGGGAAACCTACCACTGAGCCACTAATGCCAATATAAGTGGTATAACACTGTAAAATAAGTGGTATGTTATTTCACTGTTATATAAATGTTATAACACTGTGATATATGTTGTATAACACTGTGATATAATTAGATGGCCCCTTACATCACCCCCCCTTTCGCACTGGGCTGCTATATAGAACCCTAGAGTTCTTTACTTAGCTCAAAAAAAATAAACAATTATTTTTTTAAAGGCTCTATAAAAACAACAAAGAACCCTTTTGCTGCAAAGATAAATGCCTTATTCATGTATTTACATTATTCTGCTATATAATGTAATTGTCTTTTATGTTGCTTGGTTGCATCGTGAAATCTGTTGATTTTTTACATTCAGTTTATTGCATTCATTATTATTTTTTTTTTTTGCATGATTCTATGATTATTTTTATTGTGACAAGAAATGGCTCAGTAAATTATGAATGAATGAACCCATAAAAGATTATGATGCTGTATAGAACCTTTTACAGGCTACAAGTAATCCTTCATGGTCCTTTTGACTAAAACTAAAAAGGTTTTTTGTGGAACTCCTTTTATTGGCTTGAAATATGAAGCATCCTGATGGAACCCTTTACGGTTCTTTGTAGAACCTTTTCTTCTAAGTTTTTTTTTATTTTTTATCCCACTTCATGTCTTCTGTCCGGTACTAATTGGGTTCAGAGTCCCTTTAGCTAGTTTTGTTTGAAAAAATTCCGCTTTCTGATTTGCCTAATCCTAATTATATGCTTCCCAGTATGAATTAAATATCCCAGTGTCAAAAGCACTAATCCGTCAAGGGCAAAGGGGAGCTTAAAAGTTACAAAAACCCGTCTCGCTGGATTAGGCGACGTGTCCTCCAGGCTCTTGTGCACAGGATGTCTCGGCTGTTATGGGGAAATACTTTCCAGAGCGTCGGTGTGTAAGCTTTACGTCTCTGCATGCCTTCTCTTCTATCTGTAATTACAGTTATTCTCTGAAATGTTAGAAAATTGTCAAGACAGTTCATTACCTGCGCTGCAGCCTTTTATTAAACGCTTATTGTCACATTTGAGGAGACTTTTAGGAGAGATGCTCCATCAGACGTCCCTTGATTAGGAAGCAAATCAATTATTTATAGCTTATGAAATGAGGAGTTTATCATTAATTCATGAGTACTGCACAGTAAAGTGCTGTTCTTTGCCATATTTGTAGCTTTCCTTGAAAGATTTTATCCACCAATAATGAGATGTAAAGCAGTGAGACACTGAATATAAAGGAAGATGTGATCAGTCAGATTTAAGAAAAATATTGATAATGTTTGATACAAAACGTCATTTAAACACATTTTTAATGACTAGATTGAATGATGTAGAGCGAGCATGATCGATTGAGGTAGTGTTAATGTAAACTAGTTACGTTGTGAAAACTGTGACGCTGATGGGAACTACAGTATAACTATACGGTGGAACCTCAGCATACGAATGCCCTTCCTTATGAATTTTCACCTTAAGAATTGAAATTTTGCAAGAAATTTACATCGGCATATAAAGTATTTTCGGCATAGGAACGAACCGAACCACGAAAGCTGCGTGATTTTTTTGTGCGTTTTTTTGTTGACAGATCGGTGGCATGTGTGGTCTATTCTGTTTTTAGCCCAAGCTTGGTGGCATGACTTCCTGTGAGGACCCTTGACATGGAATGCTTGGCTTGGGTCAGTGCTTTGTAAGCAGCTATAGTTGTTACATACACAGTTTACATCCGCTTTGTATTGGTAATATTGGTGATATTTTTGGGTGGCTGGAACAGATTATCTACATTTACGTTATTTCTTACGGGACAATCCGTGTCATCGTAAGCCCTCGCCTCCAGAACAAATGAAATTTACATGCCGAGGTTCCACCGTAGTGTTAAATTTAGACACTGAAAACACCAGTGTCCTGGGTTTGAGTCTCAGCTCAGGTTTGCGCTCAGTGTTTGATTTTATTGCAATACTCAAACTAGACCAACAGTCATGCTACAATCAAAGTCACAGAGATCCTTATTTTTTCCCTTCATTCTGATGTTTGATGTTAAGATTACCTGAAGCTCTTGATCTGTATCTGCATGATTTTTTTTGCATTTAGATTTACGTCATTTGGCAGACAACCATAGTCAGGGCTTTGAATACACTCACTCAAATCATGTTAGATGTGTGAAAACTAATTGGGTTAATGTTACTCAATTCAGTCACCTGACTCTGCTGTACACTTTTAAGTTAATTCAATAAGCTTTTTTTTCACCGTAGTGTTGATGAGATTTACCGTATAATGTATCACATATAACATTTAACTGTAATCCCTCTCTGAGTTCAGTAGTAGCAGGTAGATAAAGATTCAATAAAAAGCACTTAACTCTGCAGTAACACAGCCATTTAGTTTAACACTGAAATCAGAACTGGCTGCTCTTTCATTTCCGAGCTTTAGCTTGCTTTCAGTAAGCCTCAGTAGTTGTTGGTCTTCAGCTAACGGGTCAATCTGTCATACCTTATAAACGAGACGTTTTCTCACTCAGATGATCAAGCTGGGGTGAAAACGAACAAGGAGATTTATGGGTTTCTTTTTGGAGTGCAGTTTTATTCAGAATGTTGGCCCAAATGTGGGAAAAACTGGCAAAACCTCAAACCCCCACAGGAAGCACATCTACTTTATGCTAATACTTGTACTCTGAAGCAACACTGGAAGTTAAATACCATTAATCAAGCTGTACAGCGTCTCCTAGTGAATCCAAAATGAGGTAGATCCTTTTAAGTGCTAATTTAGTGCCATTATCGCCGTTAAGTGACGCCTGGTTTTGGCGGCCAGTAAAGAAAAATCAATGTAGACCAAGACAGGACTGTTTGAACATACATTTATCAACTTTTTCCCTTGTGTGACTCCCAGTGTGCCTTATGTCTTTCATAAGGGATTTATTTTATTTTTTTTAAGAAGACCTCAGCTATTGAAGTGTTAAGGAATCCAGTCAACGTAATACTATGATTTCTTTTCCAACCAGCTAAAAACTGGTAGAAAAAGAAGCTGAAGCTGTGAAATCTAATATTTCATATGGAGTATGGCATTTTGTGTGCTCTATTGAGATTTTGCAAGAAATTTCCATCGGGATACAAAGCATTTTTTGCCTAAAAATCGAACCGAACACCAGCTAAGTTGCGCGTACGTCTGGGAGCTGTTCAAAACTTGTTTGCATCAGTGGAAAGCCAAGCGAAGCCAACCAAAGTGAGTTTAGCGAATTTTATTTTATTTTTTTTTCAGTCAGCGAAAGCCGTTTTGAAAGAGGCAACCCACAAATGATTTTTTCGCGCCTTTTTTGTTGGATGGAGTGAGCGGTCTGTTCTATTTTAGCCCAAGCTTGGTGGCACGACTTCCTGTGAGGAGCCTTGACATGGAATGTTTGGCTTGGGTCAGTTCTTTGCAAGCAGCCGTACAGTTTACATACACTTCATATTGGTAATATTGGTCATATTTTTAGGTGGCTGGAATGGATTATCTCCATTTACATTATTTCTTATGGGAAAATTCGTTTCGTAATACAAATATTCACCTTAAGAACTCTCCTCCAGAACAGGATTAAATTCGTATGCTGAGGTTCCACCGTATTTTATTATTGGAAAATTAGTTCTCTTGCATTTCTGTATCTCTCATCATGCTGCAAGTTGGCAAGGGCTTATTAAAAACAATACTGGGTTAAAAGATTACCAGGATATTTTTGGGAGGTGGGAGGAAACCGGAGAATCCTCGTGAAAACGCACACAGCTATGGGAAGAACATATACAAAAACTCCACACAGACAGTAACCTGAGCTCAGGATGAAACCCAGGGATCCTGGCGCTGTGAAGCAGCATGCCTCTATTAGTTTAATAAGGCAAATACAAGCTTGTCCCTGAGTCCAGCCAGTCGTCCAAGCGTTTGATTAGCTCCTCTATGGAAAGCCAAAAACAGTTCCTCTTGAATCTGAAAAGGTTTATAAATTGAAGCCTGTTTTGAGATATCAAGCTGGAAGACATTTATTTGACCAGGATTTATTTTCAACACTGTTGTAGGCCCAAAGCCCATCTGTGTGCTACTCTGATTTCACTAATTTTAGTAATACACTGAATCTGATTCTTGTCCTGTATTACTCAATGTGTATAATCAGTTTTTATGGCGAGGTGAGTCACTAGGATCGTGTTAATTTGGTTATGTCCCAGAAGCATTAGTTATTTATAGCATCCTCATATCCAACTCCCTTCGCTTATGTTGTAAAAGATCTGGCTTTCAGTCTTCTCTGGTATCCTTAAATGCTAAATAGTGCATTTTAGAAAAATAAAAAATTAGGCAAGCAAAAGTGGTGAAATTTCTAAACACTCCCTAAGATTTCATGGGAGGAACTTGGAACCTGCATTTTAGTCTCTCTAAGCATGATTTATGGTTCAATTATTTGCAAACGCTGGAGTGCAAAGCATTTCTGGTTTAGTTCAGGTAGGGGTGTGGTACATGTAACACTCAGGAGTATGTTTATTTGGGTGTTTTCTCCAGTTCTTGTTGTAACAGGTTGCTGGAGTCAAAGCAAGACAGGCAGAGTAATAATCATCATAATCCTAATCGCTCTCTCATCAACCAACAGTCGGACCCACAACAGAAAAGTTTTTACGTTCACAAGAGAGCAAAAGAAAACAAGGACTGTACAGCAGAAAGTCTGATTGTAAATCTGAAGGAAGAGCTGCAAGCCCTTATTTACATGTTTAAGTCGTAATTATGATGTCAGGTCACTTTGGTTGGTAGTAAAAAAAAATTTCTTTTAATTAACTACAAAAAAGACAGACAATATTAATAAATACAAAAAAATATTTTTTTGAAATTGAAGCACAAAGAATGTGCCTCGAGTGTGTTTTGCTTTTTTTTTTTTTTTTTTTTTTTTTTTTATCAATTTTTTAAATAGTTTTAATTTAATCATCATGGCACCTGTTAGTGGGTGGGATATATTAGGCAGCAAGTGAACATTTTGTCCTCAAAGTTGATGTGTTAGAAGCAGGAAAGATGGGCAAGCGTAAGGATTTGAGCGAGTTTGAGGAAGGGCCAAATTGTGATGGCTAGACCACTGGATCAGAGCATCTCCAAAACTGCAGCTCTTGTGGGGTGTTCCCGGTCTGCAGTGGTCAGTATCTATCAAAAGTGGTCCAAGGAAGGAACAGTGGTGAACCAGCGACAGGGTCATGGGCTCATTGATGCACGTGGGGAGCGAAGGCTGGCCCGTGTGATCAGATCCAACAGACGAGCTACTGTTGCTTAAATTGCTGAAGAGGTTAATGCTGGTTCTGATAGAAAGGTGTCAGAATACACAGTGCATGACGGGTCAGGGCTGTTTTGGCAGCAAAAGGGGGGACCAATACCATATTAGGCAGGTGGTCATAATGTTATGGCTAATGATAACCAGTTTGCTTTAACTTGCCTCATAAACCAAACACATAATAACTGAATAACTGTGCTCTTTTTGAACTGATACAATCCTTTAAAAATTCATGCACTAGACAATAAAGTATAAGTGCGTAGAGTGAAGTGTGTCATTTGGGACACAGCTCCAGTGTGTCTCACACTAAACCCACTTCCTGCTTGCTTTTTTATTATTATCCATGTACACCAAAAAACATTTATTTCTTCAAATCCATGTTTCATTCATTTTACTTACTGAGTTCATTAGTCTGAAGTGCTGTGCTGGGGAAAGGGAAATGGCCGATAGAAATCACAGCATTTAGAGCGAATTAGCAGTGTGTCTGTCAGAACTTCAGGATATCCTCCAAATACCGTGTTTATTTTTAGGGTTTATATAAAGCAGCATCAGAATGTTTCCTCGCTGTGGGGATTTCCATATTTACCATTGAGTTCTCATATTCATTCACTCGAGAACGTTTTCAGTTTACATGGTTACACATCACCACATTATGTAACAGGAGACAAAAGTTTCCACCAAATCCAGTGTCATACAGCTGCCATGGAATTAAGGATTATGTGAAATTGTAAACTTTTTTAAAACAGATTTAAAAGTGAGGACCTAAGAATTCACAAGATTTTCCTACAAAATCTTTGCGCTAAACGTCTGCAATTTGCTATCAAGTGTTTCGTCTGAGGTTAACACTTTACATCAGCTGAAACCTTACCAAAGTTCATTCATGTGCGGTGTTGATCTTTTATCTTACATTCACATTTCTGGCATTTTAGCTGACACCCTTATCCAGAGCGACTTACATTTTATCTCATTTTATACAACAAGGGTTAAGGGCCTTGCTCAGGGGCCCAGCAGTGGTGGTTTGTTGGACCTGGGATTTGAACTCACAACCTTTCGATCAGTATTCCAACACCTAAGCTGCACCTTGTCTTTTCATATAATTTTCCTCTTTGCCATATAAGAGTATCTAATACGCTTGGTATTTAACACCGTGTGTTTACTAAGTCATTAAATTCATGTTCATTCATTGTCTGCCGCTTATCCGAACTACACTCGGGTCACGGGGAGCCTGTGCCTATCTCAGGCGTCATAGGGCATCAAGGCAGGATACACCCTGGACAGAGTGCCAACCCATCGCAGGGCACACACACACTCTCATTCATGCACGCAATCACACACTACAGACAATTTAGAGATGCCAATCAACCTACAATGCATGTCTTTGGACTGGGGGAGGAAACCGGAGCGCCCGGAGGAAACCCCCGAGGCACGGGGAGAACATGCAAACTCCACACACACGGCAGAGGCGGGAATCGAACCCCCAACCCTGGAGGTGTGAGGCAAACGTGCTAACCACTAAGCCACCGTGTAAATTCATATTTATAATGTATATTTATAATGTATATTTTACAATCTTTTAGTGTGTTTTTTGTTTATTATTCCAATGTTGTGACTTTTCCATCTCAATTCCTCTCAGTTGTACAGCACTTTGTATAGCTTCAACTGTTTTAAATGCGCTCCAGCACTTCAATGCACAATTACATGCACACTTTACACCTGCTCTTTCATCTAAATATCCAGTCAGCCCAAACTGGACAAATCAGAATAAACTATCGGCTGGTCATTTTCCAGTTTTCTGTGCTCACAGTAGCCTCAGATTCCTGTTCTTGCCTCAGTGTTCAGTATGTTGTGTCTTCTGAGATGCTTTTCTGATCACCACAGTTGTGAGTGCTTATTTAAGTTACTATAGCCAGCTTGACCCAAGAAGATATTTCCACCTGCACTTAGAGTCAGCTCAGAATGTCTCTATTCTGATGTTTGGCATGAACATTAATTGAACTGTTTGGATAATTGCGTGATTGAAAAGCTGTTCCTATTAAAATGGACAGTGGGTGTGCATCCAAAATGAAAACACAGCTATCTAACGGTTCTGCGGGACAGAACGAGTCAGCGGAGGTTATAAAGGATTGTGCTGGAGCATGAAGGATTGCTGTGTAGGGGAATTAGAAACGTTAGGGAGTTCACTAGCTGCTCACTGAGGAAGCGTCAACATTTCAGCCGTGACATCATGACTTTTTGCATTTCTAACTTTATCAAGTATGAACAGCTGCTTGTGTTCTGTGTATCTGTGTGTGTTTGTGCTGATGTAGTGAGTAAATACATAAATTAATCATTCAGAAAAGTCAAGCAGACGAGGATTATGGCTGCTTCGGCTGTCTGAATAGTTTGCATTCTAGTCCATCTTGGCTAATCTATGCCGTGTTTGTGTATGAATGGACGAAAATGGATTTGCACAGCAAGCCATGACAAAGAACCCAGTGAAAGCCAGACAGCTATAAGTGCTGCTTCAGCCCTTTATCCAGCCACTGCTATAGTCTTCTATCACAATGATGGCTATTCAGTACTGCGGGATTTCTTCTCAAATGCAGCACCTACACTACTGCGTCCATAACCGAGCAGTTCTGCTGAATATGTTGACATCATCCTAACCACAAATACATTCTTATAGCTATAGATTTGCATTATGGAATCTTATTCAGTGCAGTTGACAAGACAAATGAGAACTGGATAAACATGGCCTTATGTGATGAAACATTTCATCACATCCACATGACGTCCGGAATCAACATAGGAATCAAATCACAGCTACGCCCGACGACATTCCACAGGGATTTGGTATAACTGTGGAAATTACTTCATTCTGTCAGCCATCAAATCGTAATGTTCTTAATGTCCTTCAGCTGATTTACATTTTTCTATCCGTGCTTGGAAACGGCACTGAGAGTTGACCCCTCAGTGGCTAGGTTGGTTCCCTTCCCAGAAATCAAACCAGTGAGAACACGGGATCCTCCACTGGACCATCATGGGAAAATCGTTCTATATAATAAATCTATTATTATTAATAATAATAATAATAATAATAAATAATTCAAAAAAGGAAATAAAAACATCTATTCTTGGAGTTTTTTAATGAACCCTTCATATGTTTCCATATAAATATTTTCTGGTCTCTGTATGAAGCAAATTATTGAACCATTCTTTTAAGAGTGCAGTGTGTGAGTGTGTGTTTGTACCCTGTGTTTAATTAACACCCTGTCCAGGGTGTGCACAATTTGCACATTTCTTGTTAGACTTCTGCTACAACACAAATACAAGATGCTGTAAAGACCACCTACATTTTTTTGCTGATAGCTGTGGGGTGTGTTTACATCCACAGCATTTTACTATTACACCTTATTCATTACAGAACTGTGTTTTGGTTGGCGCTAAACAGTTTCTTGTCAATTATTGTACTGTAATTATGTAGTGTTGTGTAGGTCTATGTAGTTTAATTAGTTCTGTTTTGTCTCCTGCAGTACTGCGTCTTTACATAACACCAGGATCCTGAAGGAACGTTGTTTTATTTCACTGTGTACTGTATCAGCAGTATATGGTTGAAATGACAATAAAAGCTTCCTGACTTGACAGACACCCTTATCCAGATTGATTTACCTTTTATCTCATTTTTATACAACTGACAAACGAGGGTTAAGGGCCTTGCTCAGGGACCTGCAGTGGCAGCTGGGTGGAACTGGGATTCAAACTCAACCACCTTAACCACTAAGGTACTTCCTCCCACTTGCCTCAGGTTGACCCACCTTGTGCCCACAGTTCCTTCCAGATTCCTCGTGACCCTGTGTAGGCCGAGCGCTACAGAAAACCAATGGATGTTACCCACAGATAGATTTATGCAATATCACACACTCACAGTTGACTTTTTTATTTTGTTTTTCAGAGAGCGCAGCAGAGAACGACACAAGTCTCGCAGTAAAGACAGCAGTCGCTCGGAGAAGTCCGTCACCATCAACGCGCCACCTGCAGAGCCTCTGTTAGGAGACCAGTCCGTGCGAGGAGACGAAACCCAGGTGAGGTAGACAGTATAACTGGGGATTTATATCTATTCCATGCAGGATGTATATTCTGCTGTTTGTTCCACATGCACCAATGCATATGATTACACAATGATCTTAGCTTTTCTAAAGAGATCTAGGGGCAAATATATTTATAGAAAAGTTCCGAAAAACACCCCAAAAATATTATTTTCACCCATTTCTGCTCTTGAGATTCCCCAAGTGCTTGTTCATGAGCTTCTAAAATTTAAAGCCGATATCTTCATCAGCTAAAATTCTGTTTAAGGTCATCAACAGAGGTAAAAACACAAGTAAACAGTGTTCTGGCTAATTATATATCAGACTTGCAGTGCTAAAATAATTCCTTTGTTTATACTGATTGAAAAGGGCACGGTGGCTTGCTGGTTAGCACGTTTGCCTCACACCTCCAGGGTTGGCGGTTCGATTCCCGCCTACGCCGTGTGTGTGGAGTTTGCATGTTCTCCCCGTGCCTCGGGGGTTTCCTCCGGCTACTCCGGTTTCCTCCCCCGGTCCAAATACATGCATTGTAGGTTGATTGGCATCTATAAATTGTCCGTAGTGTGTGATTACGTGAGTGAATGAGAGTGTGTGTGTGCCCTGCGATGGGTTGGCACTCCGTCCAGGGTGTATCCTGCCTTGATGCCCAATGACGCCTGAGAGAGGCACAGGCTCCCCGTGACCCGAGTATAGCTCAGATAAGCGGTAGACAATGAATGAATGAATGAATACTGATTGAACATGTCCGATCAGTCCATTTCCAGTATGCCGGCAGACTGGAACTCCAGTATACTGGTAAAAAGGGTTAATTAGAGTCTTTTAAATAAATCCTAGAGTTTTCAGGTGCTAGATAGAACAGTGAAGCATCCACATGTGTCTACTACCATGAAAACAAACCAAAGTGCATTTGTTAAGCTACATCTTATCTTCAAAATAAGAATAATTTAAGAAAGCAGTATTGATGTTCTTAGCACTTGAGTCTTGTTGTTGTTGTTGTAAAAAGGCAAACAGCATAAATCAATGTATTTCAGTTTCTCTTGGAAATTTAAACTAGTGAATATGAATAAAACACTGTTTGGGATCAAACTCGGTCGCAGACTCAGTGTTTTGCGCTTGAGCAGAACGACAAGCTGAGTCAGATTCAGGAATGGCATGAAGGAAGTGAGGTATTTGGCATGCAGTTATAAAGCAGTGCTTCATTTCAGTCTCGTCTCCTACAGACGAGTGAATAAATAAACGAGTGAAGATGCGCAGAGGAGAGCCGAGTGTCCCTTTTCCCTCTTTTTCTCCAGACTGCTTATATAATTAGCATCACTTATATCATTAGAATTAGAAGCATTACAGGAACAGAGGTTTCAGTAGAGTAACATCACCATCTTCATGTCATTAAGCCACAGCCACCTTCCCCCTCTTTCCTCCGTCAACCTCACTGTCTCTCTGTTTCTCACTCTTTTTCTCCATGCCTTTGCCTGTATATTTTCCTCTCTTTCTCTCTCCCTCCCTCACTCTCTGTATCTCTGTCTGTCTCTCTGTTTGTCTGTATCACTCACTCTGTCTGTGTATCTCCTCCTTGTATCTCCCCCTCTTTGCCTGTATCTCTCACTCTGTCTGCCTCTCTCCCTCTCTCCCTCTCTCCCTCTGTCTCTCTCTCTCTCTCTCTCTCTCTCTCTCTCTCTCTCTTCTATCTATCTATCTATCTATCTGTCTGTATATCTCTGCGTCTCTCTCTCTCTCTCTCTCTCTCTCTCTCTCTCTCTCTCTCTCTCTCTCTCTCTCTCTCTCTAACTAGCTATCTAGCTATCTAGCTATTCATCTATCTGTCTGTATATCTCTGCTTCTCTGTCTCTCTCCCTCTCCCTATATCTCTCTGTGTCTGTCCATATCTTTGTCTGTAAATCCCCCACCCTCTCTCACTCTGTCTCTCTCTCGTTCTCTCTCTCTTACTCTTTGTCCCTATTTCTATTCTACTTGCTCACCCCCTTACCCCCCTTTCTCTCTCTCTCTCTCTCTCTCTCTCTCTCTCTCTCTCTCTCTCTCTCTCTCTCTCTCTCTTTCGTTCTCTCTTACTCTTTGTCCCTATTTCTCTTCTATTTCTCACCCTCTTTCCCCCGTTTCTCTCTTCTCTTCTCTTCTTTCCCTCTTCTCTCCCTCTTCTCTCTCTCACTCTCTGTCTTACTCTTTGTCCCTTTTTCTCTTATAATTGCTCACCCTCTTACCCCCCCCGACCTACTTTGCCATTGTGGACATGTGTGCTTGAGTGTTTAAGGTAGAGAGCAGACATAAAGTGTAATATTGATGTGTATCATGGAGAGCAGAGCGTGATGTGTGTCAGTGGAGATGAACCTCTGCCTATGTCTTTTTATAGAGTAAATGAATGAATATTTACACTTGACAAGTGTTAGAGTTCACACTTCCTCCAATTGGTGTCCCAGATTCCTCATGTGTATGTTATATGTATATTTCACAACAGCCAATCAGCTGTATGTTGCTCTGAATAATAATGAGGCCAGAAATGCTTACTGTAATGTAATTAACCCTAACCCTAGTGCTGGCATCAGTGTCATGACATCATACTGTACAGCAATAGTGTGTGTCTGTTCACACTTAATAAAGAACTGTAGCTTTGTGTGTGTGTGTGTGAGAGAGAGAGAGAGAGAGAGAGAGAGAGAGAGAGAGTGAGAGAGTGAGTGCGAGCGCAGCTGTAAAGCTTTGTCCTGGGACTCAATCTCAAAATAACACTCTAAACCTTTTACTCAAAAGGAACAAATATTCACTGACTGCATTTAACTTACATATTAATACATACACCTTACACACATGCTCCATCTTTTCACCATTTAACCCATTTTACCAGTACACTGGTGTTAAATTCCACCAACAGAATGGAAATTAACTTATGGGACATTTTCAGTATCAGTATAAACAAATGAATAATTTTATCGCTGCAAGTCTGATGCTGGATGCTGTTGGCCTTCAGTGCGAGAGGTTTTTTCGTCTGTTGGGATAAACGTACACAGAATTGAAGATAATGACTTCAAATTTAGATGCTTATGAACTTGAGGCATCTCAGAGAGGAGAAATGGGTTTGATATCAGCGTTTACTTTGGAGATAGAAATGCTTGTATCTATCATAATTCTTGAATGGAAACCTAACCAACTACTATAGTAATCACTGGTGGAAGAATGCTCTGTGTGTGTGCGCGTGTGTGTGTGCGCGTGTGTGTGTGCGTTTTAGTCAGCCAGTAAGTCATTAGACCTTGTATTGTTGACTTAATAAGGATGTCTAAGGCTATGAGTCATTCTACGACTATCTTCTCTGAGCAACAGTTGCTTGCAGAAATCATGGAAAATGTCCTGGAAACATTCTAGAAAATTCTTTCCAGATATCAGTTATCATCAGAGTAGGAATCTGATCTGTTATCAATTTGTGATTGAATGTAGGATGCTCGCATGCACTCGTCCAATCAGCACATCACATCACATCATGCAGGTCAGGAGCTTTAGGTAATGTTTAAACATAACATTCAATATCAGAATGGAGAAAATGTGATTTCCAGGACCTTGTTGGTGCCAGATGGGTCTGTTTAAAGCTGAGTTCTCCTCCCTTATGTGATGAGAAAGGTCAGACCGTGTCAATCTGAAAAGGCAGGCTGTGTCACCTCGAATAAGCATTTGTTACGACTGTGGTGAGCAGAAATGCATCTCAGCATGCACAAAATGGCAACCCTTGAGGTGGATGAGCTTCAGCAACACACTGGGTTTCACACCTGGCAGCCACGAACACAAATCTAAGGCTGCAGTGTCTCCTGAAACTGGACAGACTGGATGATGTTTTTCCAGTTTTCAGCTGTTCAGAACCTGTGCACACTGAGAAAACCTGAATCAGAATTCAGGGACTTTGAAAATATGATATACAGTATAGTAGCATGGAAACTAGCAAAAAACACAATTTACGCTTTTTTACACTTATCCCTGGGTTATCATCTTTCTAAACCCCACATTTCACACTGAAACTTTTCCCACTTGTAATTTAGAAGTAGGATTAGCACTAGATTTTACCTAAGCTTATGAAATCTGGCTCCAAAACAGGGATAACACAGCTTTGTGGTGTTAACCCCACAGAACTTTAAAGCTACATGCTCAGCCACAGACACCCAAGCATGTATAAACACTTAACAAAAACAGCTTGGTAGAGTCAGTCAGCAAAATAGTGAACATCGTGGGAATACAGTGGAACCTCAGCATACGAATTCAATTTGTTCTGGAGGCGTGTTCTTAAGGCAAAAATCTGTATTGCGAAACGCATTTTCCCATAAGAAATAATGTAAATGCGGCTAATCCGTTCTAGCCAGCCAAAAAATACGAAGCGTATGTAAACTGTATGGCTCCTTACAAAGAACTGACCCAAGCCAAGCATTCCATGTCAAGGGTTCTCACAGGAAGTTGTGCCACCAAGCTTGGACTAAAAATAGAACAGACCACTCACGCCACCGATCTGTCAACCAAATAAAAACCGCGTGAAAAATCACCTAGCTTTTGAACACATGCCCAAGGCAACGTTAGTATTGTGTGTTGACTTTTTTGAAACGGCTTTCGCTGACTGAAGAAAAAAAATCATAAAAGAAAGAAGACAAAGAACAAAGAACTGACCCAAGCCAAGCATTCCATGCCAAGGGTCCTCACAGGAAGTCGTGCCACCAAGCTTGGGCTAAAAATAGGTGTTTGGTTTGGTTCGGTTTGTTTGTATCTATGCCGAAAATGCTTCGTATGCCGATGCAAATTCCTTGCAAGATTTCAATTCTTAAGGCGGAAAATATGTAAGGAAGGGCATTCGTGTGCCGTGTAAATGACAGAGGAAGCTGCATTTTAATGAACGCCTTATCAGCTACACAACAAACTTAAAAAGGGCAAATATGATTAGAAAGCTGTGAAAGATAACAGTACTGACTGATGTGAAAGCATGAGACAAGCCGTGTTGTATTTATCTGATCACGGTCATCAATTTGTGAGTTTTTGGTACCTTACTTTAGTGTTGTAATGGACAGAATGTTATGCTGTATGCTGGGTACTCGTAACACTGCATGAGAGATGAGGTCAGGAGTCGGGCAGCGGTGACAGCTGCGTCCCACGTCATCTTCCCAACGTCAGACAGGAAGACACTGTAGGCTGTAACTAGGTTGCGTGTTGGTAATTAATGTAGCTGAAAACCATTCAACTGGAAGACAGTCTAACTGTGAGGGCTTTTATTTCTTCAACAGAGATGAGATTTCTATCCGGTATGTTACACAGATAACCAGGAGCAAATGTTCAGAGCTTGCACTTGGCACGGTGACTTGGTGGTTAGCATGTTTGCCTCACACCTCCAGGGTTGGGGGTTCGATTCTTGCCTCCGCCGTGTGTGTGGAATTTGCATGTTCTCCCTGTGCCTCGGGGGTTTCCTCCCCTGGTCCAAAGGCACGCATTGTAGGTTGATTGGCATCTCTAAATTGTGTGAGTGTATGAGAGTGTGTGTGTGTGGCCTGCGATGGGTTGGCACTCCGTCCAGGGTGTATCCTGCCTTGATGCCCAATGACGCCTGAGATAGGCACAGGCTCCCCGTGACCCGAGTATAGATCGGATAAGCGGTAGACAATGAATGAATGAATGTCCAGGACATCATTAAAGGAGTGACAGAGTGAGTATGAAACATGTCGAATTTAGATTTTTTTTTGCATGCTATTAATTCCCATGGATTGATTGATTATTCAAGATTCAGGATTTTTTTTATTGTCACTATACTGAGTACCACGAAATTAGAGCAGTTACAGTGCAATTCACATATTCACCTTACAGTGCAATTCACATATAATTAGGTGCAAAGTAGACTTCCATTTTAACAAATGAAATAAGTGTAAAAAAAAAAATTATATCAAATCATTTTTAGTATATAAAAATAATTTTATATTAAATATATATTATTATATGAAATATTTAAAAAATGATTATTATAATTATCGTAAGTGATGTATAAGGTGTAAATAAGTGTGTAAATATTTTATGTAGATATATGTAGAAATATATAGATAGAAATAAGTTATTGCACAATAGTCAAACATAGGGATTTGCATATAATGAGAGGGTATTAAAATGAGACGGGATGTGAACAATATATTTGAATAATATAAAATAGAAAGTGCAGCAGAATGTAAACATACTGAGTAATATATGAATAGACACATACTGAGGCGTACAGAGAATGTAAACCTATAGGTTTTTGTATAAAACACCAAATCGGATTGTTGCAATCCTTCAGGGGTGTGTGTGTGTGTGTGTGTGTGTGTGTGTGTGTGTGTGTGTGTGTGTGTGTGTATTTACAAGCTCCTGCATGGTGCTGGGGTAGAAGCTGTTCTTAAGTCTATTGGTTTGTGAAGTGATGGACCTGAATTGTTTGCCAGAGGGCAGCAGTTTGAATAAGTGATATCAGTGGTGGCCGGTCAATAGGGGGCTGTGGCACCGTCCCCTTAAAGTTAGCCAGAGATAAATGCTACTTTAACATGTTAACAATAATTATATATTTTAATAACAAAATAAAATCATTTAGTCGTACTATTCCACTGTTAGTCATATTATCATTTATTTAAAATAAAAAAAATCAAAACTGTATTTCGCTCATTTGTGTGTGTGTCTGTGTGTGTTTGTGTGTGCGGGGCGCCGGACAAACGAGTGTGTATGTGGTTATGTAAAGTTTTGAAAAGCATGTGACTTGAGGCTGAGCTCTGATTGGCTTGTTTCAAATTTTTCTCCCACTTTTGTCATAGTGAATCAATATTGTTATTATATATTTGGCCTCATGTGACTGGAATGAGAGTCTCATTACCGCTCATGGAGAGGTACTGATTCATGTGGAAGCAAGCAAAATATCTCGAGATGTAAGAAAATTCGGTTATATCTTTACGAAAATACTCTTCCACAAGAGAATTAAGACTTTTCTGAGAAATAGCATGACCCAGGAGAGGCTGAATGCATTGGCCATGCTGTCAATGGAAAAGAGACTGGTGACTGGGATGACTGACTTTAACCAGAAGCTCATTGAGAAATTTGCAAGCTAGAAAGAAAGGAGAGCAAAATTTATTTTCAAATAGTGCCACTGGCCTGTGATTAGGCAACTTTGCAGTGTGTGTGTGTGTGTGTGTGTGTTTTAATGATTACTTTCATTACTGATAATAAACCCACATTTAACTCAACTTCACTGATTCGTAGTACATGTATTGCATGCTTTAACAGTTGACTTTAACAGTAACATTTACAATATTTTATCTTAGCAGTAATGATGCATAATAAATAATAATGATAAATGGCTAATTTGGCTAGTTTGTTTGCGCCCCGAAAACTTTTTAGCACCAGCTGCCACTGTGATACATGCATTAGTATTAACAGTTTTAGCTTTAGTATAGAAATTTCACTTTTTTTATACGTAAACTGAATGATAGTGTGAACAAGTTTATTAACATTAAACCAGTACGAAGCTACTAAAGAACAAGATTTGGTTTCCATAGCTTCAAATTTTTGGATCCAAGCACAAATGTCACAGCAGTTAATCTAATGTTTCATAATTAGGTGTCCAAACACTCAATGTTGATATTATTTGCATATTTACTAATTAGAATCTCCAGATCAGAATTTCTTTCAACAGCTCTAAGCACTAACACTAGAGCTTTACACACTGCCCTTAACCCCGAGTTATCATTGTTAAAAACCCTGTGGTTAATTCTGTGTAAAGGACCGTTTCATTGTCATTTATGTTGTTAGCACGGCTTTTTACCCAGGGTTAGGAAATACAGTGTAACTTCATCAAGCGCACAGTGTGACACACTGCGGTGTTAGAGTGTTACAGCTAGATGCTTAGCAACAGAAACAGCGCATGTCTCATATCATGTGAAAACCAGGATGTAGCAACACGTCATGCATCATGCGGCAAAACGGTGAACCGTGATGTAGCAAGGGAGAAAAACATGACACTGAAAAATGAAAGTCTGGCAAGATTACAAAAAAAAGATTACAAAGCAGTAAAAGATAACAATACTTGCTCCGGTGCAGAATGAAAAACCTGTCTGAAAATATCTTCTCTGTTCTTGCTTTTTTAGCAGGGGTCCAAGCACCAACGATGACTTGGCACGTGACAGGTTACGTCGGACTGTTTTTGAAACCAGCAGCCGAAAAGTCTAATGTTATAAAAGGAAAATTGAAGGCTCATTGAGGCACGTGGGGAGCGAAGGCTGGCCCGTGTGGTCCGATCCAACAGACGAGCTACTGTTGCTCAAATTGATGAAGAAGTTAATGCTGGTTCTGATAGAAAGATGTCAGAATACACAGTGCATGACGGGTCAGGGCTGTTTTGGCAGCAAAAAGGGGACCAACACAATATTAGGCAGGTGGTCATAATGTTATGGCTGGTCAGTGTATAACAACAACCATAAATGTCTATGAACTCTTGAGCTAGATTTTAGTTTTACAAAAAGTTACTATATGGCAGCATGGTGGCTTAGTGGTTAGCACGGTCGCCTCACACCTCCAGTGTCCTGGGTTTGAGTCTCGCTCTCGCTCTGTGTGTGTGTGTGTGTGTGTGTGTGTGTGTGTGTGTGTGTGTGTGTGTGTGTGTGTGTGTAGTTTGCGTGTTCTCCCCGTGCTTGGTGGGTTTCCTCCCACAGTCCAAAGACATGCTTCTAGCCTGATTGGAGTGTCTAAATTGCCCGTAGTGTGTGTGTGTGTGTGCCCTGCGATGAGTTGGCACTCTGTCCAGGGTGTATCCTGCCTTGATGCCTGAGATAGGCACAGGCTCCCCATGACCAGAGGATAGATCGGAATAGTTTAAGACCAACATGTAATTCTCATTTCCACCAGGAATTTTAATTTTTCACATTTTTTATTCAGGGTTTCTGTATTCGCATTTTCGAAATTCACAAGAAGGTGCAGGATGGGAAAGCTGACACAGAAAGCAAGATCCATTCTGAAGATATTTGCTGTAACATAATATAATCTAATTCCATTTAATATAATATCCTAGGCAACCACGTGACGTGTAATTGGTTGATGATGATGTTAGCCATCTCTCAGGGGGAAAAGGATGGTTCGTATGACGGACACACACACACACACACACACAGAAACGCTCGCTCGCTTTCTCTGCCACTCAGCCGTCCCATGTGACCCGTCTACTGAAAGCCCTCGCTGTAACTCACTGCACCGCACTGCACTGACCGCAATAAAGATGGGAGATTTTTTTATTTTTACATTAAAAAGCAGCAAAGCCAGCACTCGCTTCACAAAACGCATTCATCCGGACGTCACGCCGGAGAAAGGCCGCTTCTCTGAGCGCTAAAAAAACAATCGCAAACACACTCCTGGCTTCAGACAGTGATGGAAGAGCTGGAGTTAGAAAGAGAACCTGCAACACAGGAGCTGAGCTCACCGCCATCCGAGCCTCAGGAGGTAGGACACACACACACACACACATACACACACACAACTCTAGATCTTATCTCAGATGCTGGATCTCTGTGAGGCTCCCTGAGAACACTGACCTCAAACAATTTTTATGATATGGAAGTGATTTCCTGTGGCTGCTCAGAGCCAGACAGACTGCAGTAATGCCTGCATTGGTCAGCATTGGTCAGCCATGTCATACAGAGTAATGAGGTTTGTCACTGCATCAGCTGAACACATCCGAATAACCACGTCTTTGTGTAGCAGAAGTGTCCATAAGGAAACTTTGGATTCTTTAAGGATTCTTCAGATGCCTGATAGAAACGTCTGTAGTTTTTTCTTTTCAGTATTTTTTACTTCTCAAAGACCTGAACTATCCTTTTTTTCTTTTTATTCTTCTTTTTTCCTGAAGTCATCTTATTTTGATTAAATACATCTACATTTAATAATATGCCTTTACTGTGGCTGAATTTTATATCATTTCATTTTATTCACTCGCTACATAAATGTGTTAAATGTGAACAAGCGTCTTTGTGGGGCTTTTCTTTCTTTCTTTCCTTTTTTCTTTCTTTCTTTCTTTCTTTCTTTCCTTTTTTCTTTCTTTCTTTCTTTCTTTCTTTCTTTCTTTCTTTCTTTCCTTTTTTCTTTCTTTCTTTCTTTCTTTCTTTCTTTTTTCTTTCTTTCTTTCTTTCTTTCTTTCTTTCTTTCCTTTTTTCTTTCTTTCTTTCTTTCTTTCTTTCTTTCTTTCTTTCTTTCCTTTTTTCTTTCTTTCTTTCTTTCTTTCTTTCTTTCCTTTTTTCTTTCTTTCTTTCTTCTTCTTTCTTTCTTTCTTCTTTCTTTCTTTCTTTCTTTCTTTCTTTCTTTCTTTCTTTCTTTCTTTCTTTCTTTCTTTCTTTCTTTCTTTCTTTCTTTCTTTCTTTCTTTCTTTCTTTCTTTCCTTTTCTTTCTTTCTTTCTTTCTTTCTTTCTTTCCCTTCTTTCTTTTTTCTTTCTTTTTCTTTCTTTCTTTCTTTTTTCTTTCTTTCTTCTTCTTTCCTTCTTTCTTTCTTTCTTTCTTTCTTTCTTTCCTTCTTTCTTTTTTTTTCTTTCTTTCTTTCTTTCTTCTTTCCTTTTTTCTTTCTTTCTTTCTTTCTTTCTTTCTTTCTTTCTTTCCTTCTTTCCTTTTTTCTTTCTTTCTTTCTTTCTTTCCCTTTTTTCTTTCTTTCTTCCTTCTTTCCTTTCTTTCTTTCTTCTTTCTTTCTTTCTTTCTTTCTTTCTTTCTTTCTTTCTTTCTTTCTTTCTCTTCTTTCTTTATTTCTTTCTTTCTTTCTTTCTTTCCTTCTTTTCTTTCTCTTCTTTCTTTCCTTTCTTTCTTTCCTTTTTTCTTTCTTTCTTTCCTCTTCTCTTTCTTTCTCTTCTTTCTTTCCTCTTCCTTTCTTTCCTCTTCTTTCTTTCTTCTTTCTTCTTTCTTCTTTCTTTTTCTTCTTCTTTCTTTCTTTTTTGTTATATCTCAGTCAGATTTTCGTTAAGCCTTGTTGCTATCTGTAAGATATTTAAGCAGATGTTTTTCTGGCGAAATAAAAGAGCTTTCCGCTTCACTCTCCATCCTTTGTGCTATATATATTTATCCATCTCCTCTCTCTCTCTCTCTCTCTCTCTCTCTCTCTCCCCTTCGCTCTCTCGCTCTGTCTCTGTCTCCCCCTTGGTTACTCCCAAGCTTTCCTCGTTTCCCCTGTTGAGTAAGAATTGTTGAATATAACATGCAGTCAGCATTGTGTGTGTAAGGTGTGTTACAGTGTGTGTAAGGTGTGTTAGCTGTATAGATCTTCTTCATTATGAGAAGAAAGAAAAGAGGTATATTAAAGATGTTAATAATAGAGAGTTTAAAGTTTGTACCTCCTTTTCTGAATGTAAATATTCTCTGATAGCTTAAATGGTGTTTTTAAAACAGTCTCTAATCTCCTTTAATAACACTTTACAGAAAAAATAGAACATTTTAATTTGGATACATCAAAGGTTGGGGATTCAGTAGTCACCTCTTTTGTGTGTGTGTGTGTGTGTGTGTGTGTGTGTGTGTGTGTGTATAGAGTTTGCATGTTCTCCCCATACTTCAGAGATTCTTCTGGTTTCCAAAGACATGTGTTGTAGACTAATTGAGTAAATGAGAGTAGACTGTAGTGTGTAAATTTTTTGTGTGTGTGTGTGTGTGTGTGTGTGTGTGTGTGTGAGATAGAGAGAGAGCGAAAGAGTGAGACAGAGATTTGGGGTTTCCTCCAGGAACTCTGGTTTCCACCTTCAGTCCAATTACGTGTGTTGTAGACCGAGTGAAATGAGTTTGTGTGTGTGTGTGTGTGTGTGTGTGTTGAAAGTTGAATGTTCTTCAGGGTTTGTTCTGGTTTCCTCGATCCTCCTTCATATTTCTACATAACAGTACAAACCTTTGTGTTTAATTCCTCACATTATTCTTGCTATATTCTTGCAGCTTATTTTATCATTTATTTCTGCAAAAACACTTTCTTTATATTTTATTATATTTATTATATATTTTTAATTATATATAGATCCAGGTCTTCTCGAAAGACACAGGAACGAATTCGAAAAGGAATTTTGCCTCCTCGTCATCACTCCATCTGCCTCCTGTTGATTAGCGAGGCATTTGGTTTTAGGCTCTGGTGCTTTGATCAGTATCACGATGCAGACAGAAGTGATATCAGGAGCTCAGTTTGCTTTGACCTTTGACCTGTGCTATCTGTGTACCAGCACTCTGTCGGCACTTGTTGTTTTGAATGAATGACTGTATTACATTTTGGTAAATCAAAAAAAAAAAAAGTAAATAAATAAAAAAATCTAGTGTAAACGCTGTAAAAATGGGCGGAGCTATGACGAGAATGACGACCTCGTGTTTTCTATTCCAGTCTCATTGTATTCTGCATCTCTTCGGTACATTTACATCACAGTAGCACATTAAGACTACTATTTTCATTTTATTTGGCAACTTTTTACGACTGAATTCAGCATTTCGGGTGAGAAGTTATCTCCTGTGTGTCTCTGAGCTCTCTCTGTAACCGTGTCTTGGCCTTCGTTCAGCTTTTCCAGGATCACAGATATGAAAACTATCTCTGTATTCTGACACCACACACTGTATCCATGTCCTCCCCAGGGTTTCCATTCCTGAGCGCTCTGTGCGTGTGTGTGTGTGTGGTAACAGATGAGCAACTAGTAGTAAAGAATTTGCGGTATGATGAGCGTACAACCCATTACTACACTGTTAATCACTGTATCTGTTACACTTGTATGATGTTTTGTAAGCGGTTATAATAACTAACACTGCAGCAGTATATGGAATTGTATAGTTATGCCATTTTTTCCTGATTTTTGTCATAGCTTTTTTTTTTTTTTTTTGCGCTAGCAAAATCTTAACAGTGTAGCTAACTTGGATCAAAAAGTCTTTTCACACTGCGCTTAACCCTGGGTTATCGCCGTTCTAAGCACCGCTTTTACCCGGGGTTATGAAACCCTGCTCCGGAGCTAAGTTTGCTCAGTGTGAAACGGAGCGGTGTTCGTGTGTTGCTGCTGTACGCTTGGCAACAGATAACCAATCAGAAATTGAGCAGCAAGGCTCATGTCACATCAGTAACAGGAAACGCGCGTCATGTAAACAGCAGCTGGTGAGAGAAAAGTAAGAAAATGTCAAAAGACCAAAGGCGTGTGAACTGGAGTGATGAGGAGACGGCATTATTCTTACAGCATTTTTTAAAATAACTGGCAAGATGCGGGAAAAGCCGTGTAAACAGGTTGCCTGCTGTTCGTCCAGTCAGTGACAGTGACACCGCAAATATGCAAATAAGAACGTTAACCTGGGGTTTAGGAATGTACAGTGTGAAACGTCTGTTAATGAATACCCAGGATTAACAGTTAAACCCAGGTATAGTATGAGCAGTGTGAAACGTGATTACAGATAACCCAGGATTTTGTTTATCCGGGGTTCAGGATGACCCAGGGTTAACAATTTCAAGTGTGAAAAGCCCTAAAGAGAGCTTCAGCTGAATGTGTGATGATGTCACACGACATGTCTTGACCCAAATCTGCACAAAAATTTGTCAATTTGAAAAATTTTAAGCTTTGCCAAATAAGCTTCTCCAGATTTTGCTTGATTTTCGGTTTATTTCTGCGGTCACAAATTTGCAAAATCCTGAAGTACCTAATTAGCAAATAAACTTTGTTTTGATATTGGAAAAGTATAGCTTCTTTTTTTTAAGATCAGGTATAATGCTGTAGGAATTAGGTAAGCTGAGATGATGTCACAACAAAAAAAACCCTCGTCACTCCATTCCTTCCCGTTCCACCCTCTATTCATTTAATTCTGTTTCTTCATCATTGTTTCTTTCCTTCTATTGTTACTTTGGTGCCCTCCGGCTTACTAAAGCGCTCGGGCAGCTCGGTGCATTATAGCATACTCTCACCCCTCATACATCATCTCACACACACACACACACACACACACACACACACACACACACACACACACACACACTTAAACACTCACACACCACCACCAGTCTCTCTTCTCTGTACAGGGGTGTTTTTTTAGGACCACACACTCTCACACACAGAATGATGAGAGGAAGCCCAGTGTAAGTGTGCTGTTATCACTGCTATTTTGGATGAATTATCTGTATTGTTCTAGTACACTTTCTTCAGTTTCTGTTGGGGGGATTTGGGGGGGTTCATTTTTTATTTATTTCAGGTTTAGGTTTAGAGGTTGTTGTTTTTTTCAATCTAGCCATGGGGGTCACAGTCCAGTGACTTCTGTGCCAGTCTCAAGCCTGGATAAATAGAGAGGGTTGCGTCAGGAAGGGCATCCGGCGTAAAACGTTTCCAAATTTAACCATGCGAATCGTCAGTACTCTGAATTTCATACCGGATCGGTCGAGGCCCGGGTTAACAACGACCGCCATCGGCACCATTGACCTACAGGTCGCCGGTGGAAATTGGGCTACTGTTGGTCGAAGAAGTAGAGGAGGGAGGAGAGTGCACAGGCAGAGAAAGAAGAGGAAAGGTAAGAGTGTAGGACTGAGAATAGGAACTCTGGTACTATGACAAAGAAAGGTAGAGAGCTGGCTGATATGATGGAGAGAAGGAAGGTGGATATACTGTGTGTACAGGAGACCAGGTGGAAGGGTAGCAAGGCTCGTAGTATAGGAGCAGGGTTCAAGCTGTTTTATTATGGTGTAGATAGTAAGAGAAATGGGGTAGGTGTGGTCCTGAAGGAGGAGTTTGTGAGGAATGTTCTGGAGGTGAAGAGAGTGTCAGACAGGGTGATGAGTCTGAAGTTAGAGATTGAAGGGGTGATGTTGAATGTTGTTAGTGGTTATGCCCCACAGGTAGGTTGTGAGTTAGAGGAGAAAGAGAGCTTCTGGAGTGAATTAGATGAGGTGATGGAGAGTATTCCCACGGGTGAGAGAGTGGTGATAGGAGCAGATTTTAATGGACATCTTGGTGAGGGGAATAGAGGTGATGAGGAGGTGATGGGCAAGTTTGGAGTAAAGGAAAGGAACCTTGAAGGACAGATGGTTGTGGACATGGGTGTGGTTAACACTTATTTTCAGAAGAGGGAGGAGCATAGAGTGACTTACAAGAGTGGAGTTAGGAGCACACAGGTAGACTACATCCTATGTAGAAGAGGCAATCTGAAAGAGATTAGTGACTGTAAAGTGGTAGTGGGAGAGAGTGTAGCCAGACAGCATAGGATGGTGGTGTGTAGGATGACTTTGATGGTCTGTAAGAAGAAGAGGTCAAAGATAGAGAAGAAAACCAAGTGGTGGAAGCTGAAAAAGGAGGAATGTTGTGAGGAATTTAGACAGAAGTTGAGGCAGGCTCTGGGTGGTCAGGTAGTGCTGCCAGATGACTGGGAAACTACAGCAGAAGTGATCAGGGAGACAGGGAGAAAGGTGCTGGGTGTGTCATCTGGAAGGAGGAAAGAAGATAAGGAGACTTGGTGGTGGAATGAGGAAGTTCAGGATAGTATCCAGAGGAAGAAGTTAGCCAAGAAGAAGTGGGACATGGACAGGACTGAAGAGAATAGACAGGAATACAAGGAGTTACAGCGCAGAGTGAAGAGGGAGGTGTCTAAGGCCAAGCAGAAGGCATATGACGAGTCACTAGGTTAGACACTAGAGAAGGAGAGAAGGACTTGTACAGGTTAGCTAGGCAGAGGGATCGAGATGGGAAGGATGTGCAGCAAGTTAGAGTTATTAAGGATATTGATGGAAGGCTGCTCACAAGTGAGGAGAGTGTACAGAGGAGATGGAAGGAGTACTTTGAGGAGCTGATGAATGAGGAAAATGAGAGGGAAAAAAGAGTAGAAGGGGTGAACTCTGTGGAATAGAAAGTAGATAAGATTAGAAAGGATGAAGTCAGGAAGGCTTTGAAGAGGATGAAAAGTGGAAAGGCAGTTGGTCCTGATGACATCCCGGTGGAGGTCTGGAAGTGTCTGGGAGAGGCAGCAGTGGAATTTTTAACTAATTTGTTCAACAGGGTTTTAGAGAGAGAGGATGCCTGAGGAATGGAGAAGAAGTGTGTTAGTGCCGATCTTTAAGAATAAGGGTGACGTGCAGAGTTGCAGCAACTATAGGGGGATAAAGTTGATGAGCCATACAATGAAGCTATGGGAAAGAGTAGTGGAAGCTAGGTTAAGGAAGGTAGTGGAAATATGTGAGCAGCAGTATGGCTTCATGCCCAGAAAGAGCACAACAGATGCAATTTTTGTTCTGAGAATTTTGATGGAGAAGTATAGGGATGAGGGGGCACAGTGGCTTAGTGGTTAGCACGTTTGCCTCACACCTCCAGGGTTGGGGGTTCGATTCCCGCCTCCGCCATGTGTGTGTGGAGTTTGCATGTTCTCCCCGTGCCTTGGCGGTTTCCTCCCCCAGTCCAAAGACATGCATTGTAGGTTGATTGGCATCTCTAAATTGTCCGTAGAGTGTGATTGTGAGAGTGAATGAGAGTGTGTGTGTGCCCTGCGATGGGTTGGCACTCCGTCCAGGGTGTATCCTGCCTTGATGCCTAATGACGCCTGAGATAGGCACAGGCTCCCCGTGACCCGAGAATAGTTCGGATAAGCGGTAGACAATGAAGTATAGGGATGGTCAGAGGGAGTTGCACTGTCTGTTTGTAGACTTGGAGAAAGCGTATGGTACTGGGTGCAGAGAAGGGTGCCAAGAGAAGAGCTGTAGTACTGTATGAGGAAGTCAGGAGTAGCAGAGAAGTATGTCAGAGTGGTGCAGGACATGTATGAGAGGAGCAGGAAAGTGGTGAGGTGTGCTGTAGGTCAGACAGAGGAGTTCAAAGTGGAGGTGGGACTGCATCAGGGATCGGCTCTGAGCCCCTTCCTGTTTGCTATAGTGATGGACCAGTTGTCAGACAGGAGTCTCCTTGGACAATGATGCTTGCAGATGACCTTGTGATCTGTAGTGAGAGCAGGGAGAAGGTGCAGGAAAACCTGGAGAGGTGGAGGTTTGCGCAGGAGAGAAGAGGAATGAAAGTCAGTCGTAGTAAGACTGAGTACATGTGTGTGAATGAAAGGGAGGGAAGTGGAACAGTAAGATTTACAGGGTGAAGAGGTGAAGAATGTACTTGGGGTCTACAGTCCAGAGTAATGGAGAGTGTGGGAAAGAGGTAAAGAAGCGAGTGCAGGCAGGTTGGAATGGGTGGAGAAAGGTGTTGGGAGTTCTGTGTGATAGGAAAATATCAGCGAGAATCAAGGGGAAGGTGTACAGGACAGTGGTTAGAGCGGCCATGCTGTATGGTTTAGAGACAGTGTCACTGAGGAAGAGACGGGAGTCAGAGCTAGAGGTAGCAAAGCTGAAGATGTTGAGGTTCTCTTTGGAAGTGACAAGATTGGACAGGATTAGGAACGAGTACATCAGAGGGACAGCTCATGTTGGACGTTTGGGGGACAAAGTTAGGGAGGCCAGATTAAGATGGTTTGGACATGTTCAGAGGAGTGAGAGTGAGTATATTGGTAGGAGAATGTTGGACATGGAGCTGCCAGGCAGGAGGCCAAAGAGGAAGGCCAAAGAGGAGGTATATGGATGGAATTAATGAGGATATGAAGCTAGTGGGTGCAAGTGTTGAGGATGCAGAAGATAGGGATAGGTGGAGAGAGATGATTCGCTGTGGCGACCCCTGAAGGGAAAAGCCGAAAGAAGAAGAAGAAGGTTTAGAGTTTTCTTATCCACTTGAATTGAAAATCTGACTGAAATCAAACTTAACAATAAATAAAAAATATACAAATAAAATATAAAAAAAAATATATGAAAAAATAAATATATTACAAATATATTATATATTTTTTAGGATATATATATATATATTATACATATTCTAAAAAATATATAGAAATGAAGTTTTTGTTAAATCAACAAAATGTAACTGAAGCACATTGTTTACTTATTTTTACTAAGGTTAATTTTCACAATTTAATCATTTTGGAGCTGAACCTACTAAACCCCCATGATATCAGGTTGTGTCGCTGTAATACGATTGATTTTTCACTGCTACATCATTCTAGTTAAAAGTATTTATGAATTGTGCAAAACGTTTGCTAGTGGGCCGAGTTAGCTTTAGTTCTAATTTAATAGTTCTAGTTTTAATAGTTCTAAGCTTTAGTTCTAATTTAACACACACACACACACACACACATTTGTTTTGCTGTCCTTGTGATGACCTTGCATTAATCCTAACTTTCATCTTAGTAACCAAAAGCAGACATTTCATAACATTGAATAAAAGCTTGTTTTCGTTCATTAAAAAAAGCTTTTTTGGCCACAAGTGTCAAAAGGGACAGAAGTTTTTGTCCTTGTATTTGGTTCTCACCAAGATATAAAAACAGGCCTACACAAACACACTCCATTATTTATGTGATGTCATGTGAAATTGCTGTCTCTGTAAACAAGTTAATGAGTTGTATTCTTTACCTCAGAACTGGAGTGTTAGCCTGAAGCGCTAACCACTTAAGTGACTTCCATTTTCCCGCCTTTTTCAGAGGTTGCTGTGGTGGTGTGACCTCAGATGTTGTTTATTTTGCACTCAGTGAGGAAGGAAAAGTAAACAAAGATCAGAAATGGTACATGTGTAGATAATTAGGATACTTTGCCACTAATTACGTTTGTTTATGTGTTTTTTTTTCCAAGTAGTGGAAACTTTAGACCACTACTATATGTATGTGTGTATGTATATATATATATATATATATATATATATATATATATATATATATATATATATATATATATATATATATATATATAGTATCTCACAGAAGTGAGTACACCCCTAAGTGAAAATGTTCAAATTGGGCCCAAAGTTTCAATATTTTGTGTGGCCACCATTATTTTCCAGCACTGCCGTAACCCTCTTCGGCATGGAGTTCACCAGAGCTTCACAGGTTGCCACTGGAATCCTCTTCCACTCCTCCATGACGACATCATGGAGCTGGTGGATGTTAGAGACCTTGCGCTCCTCCACCTTTTGTTTTAGGATGCCCCACAGATGCTCAATAGAGTTTAGATCTGGAGACATGTTTGGCCAGTCCATCACCTTTACCCTCAGCTTCTTTAGCAAGGCAGTGGTGGCCTTGGAGTGTTGGAATACTGCCCTACGGCCCAGTGTCCGAAGGGAGGGGATCATGCTCTGCTTCAGTATGTCACAGTACATGTTGGCATTCATGGTTCCCTCAATGAACTGTAGCTCCCCAGTGCCGGCAGCACTCATGCAGCCCCATACCATGACACTCCCACCACCATGCTTGACTGCAGGCAAGACACACTTGTCTTTGTACTCCTCACCTGGTTGCCACCACACACGCTTGACACAATCTGAAAAAATAAGTTTATCCTGGTCTCATCAGACCACAGGACATGGTTCTTAGTCTGCTTGTCTTCAGCAAACTGTTTGCGGGCTTTCTTGTGCATCATCTTTAGAAGAGGATTCCTTCTGGGACGACAGCCATGCAGACCAATTTGATGCAGTGTGCGGTGTATGGTCTGAGCACTGACAGGCTGACCCTCCACCCCTTCAACCTCTGCAGCAATGCTGGCAGCTTGTATACGTCTATTTCCCAAAGCCAATCTCTGGATATGACGCTGAGCACGTGCACTCAACTGCTATGGTTGACCATGGCGAGGCCTGTTCTGAGTGGACCCTGTCCTGTTAAACCGCTGTATGGTCTTGGCCACCGTGCTGCAGCTCAGTTTCAGGGTCTTGGCAATCTTCTTATAGCCTAGGCCATCTTTATGTAGAGCAACAATTCTTTTTTTCAGATCCTCTGAGAGTTCTTTGCCATGAGGTGCCATGTTGAACTTCCAGTGACCAGTATGAGAGAGTGAGAGCGATAAGACCAAATTTAACACACCTGCTCCCCATTCACACCTGAGACCTTGTAACACCAACGAGTCACATGACACTGGGGAGGGAAAATGGCTAATTGCGACCAATTTGGACATTTTCACTTTATTCAATTGGACATTAATGGCTGTGTGTTGAGTTATTTTGAGTGGACAGCAAATTTACACTGTTATACAAGCTGTACACACACTATTGTACATTGTAGCTAAGTGTCATTTCTTCAGTGTTGTCATATATATATATATATATATATATATATATATATATATATATATATATATATATATATATATTTCTGTGTGTCACTTGGAAGAGTGTGCTAAAGTTTGTGGTTTGTGTAGTGAATTGAGAGTTAGTGTTTATGTGACAGTGGATATTATCTAGAAATCTGCTTCTGGGTTTTGATTGCACAGCAAATTGGATCCCGTTTCGGACATTTTTAACTCTCTCTCATTTCCCTCTATGCATTACACCTGGATCTAGACCTGTCCGTGCTTTTTAATCATAAACTATTGGATATTTCCAGATAAAACCTATAAATTGCAGCTAATATTGTGTTTTAGTGGGAAAAAAGCTGTGCCTATGGCTACATCCTATGTTGATATGAACAAGGTTTAGTGGTGGAGTATTAACGATTCTTGTACAATGGATCAGATTCAGGTGTAATAACTAAAGAAGTCTTTCTGCTATTTGGACTCCACTTTATATCTAACCTTCTCTTTGCAGGATGACAACTGGGGTGAAACAACCACTGCCATCACAGGCACTTCAGAGCACTCTCTCTCACAGGAGGACATTGTGCGCATTAGCAAAGACCTGGACGACAGCGTGGGTCTGGACTGTAAACGCTATTTAGTCGTCTCCTTCTCTATTATCTTGACTCTGCTGGTGCTCCTTACGCCGCTGGCGTTTCTCATCCTGCCGCGACTGCTGTGGCCCGAGAGACTGCGTCCGTGCGGCACGGCCTGCGAGGGCCTCTTCATCTCTGTAGCGTTCAAGCTGCTTATTTTGTTGCTAGCCATGTGGGCACTGTTTTTCCGGCCATCCAAGGCCACCATGCCACGCATCTTCATTTTTCGGTCACTGCTGGTCATGCTGGCATTCCTGCTCGTGCTGTCCTACTGGCTGTTCTACGGAGTGCGTATTTTAGACACACAGGTGAGGAGTCCAAAAAAACTTAAATGCCAATTTACAGACATATTGAACACGCAGTGGATGAAGCCACAAAGGTCAGGAAGAGATCGGTGTAGATGTGTTCCAGGAGACAGATTTACTAGGATTTACAAGGAAATCTCAGGTGCATGAGACACAGACATGGGTTAGAGAGACAAAAATGCAGCCTTTCAGTGTCACATACAAACATGTGCACTGTTTGTTAGGAAGCCAGGCTCAGAGCATAGGGTTAGTCATGATACTGTGCTCCTGAAGAACTGACGTTTATTTACCTTGCTCAAGGGTCCAGCACTGGCAGCTTGGCTATACAGGGATTTGAACTCTGCCTTTTTGATCTTTACCCCTTGGATCATGAGGTTCGAAATAGGGCTTGTCAATATATCAGTTATTAATCGTTAATAGCAGAATTTTTCTTTATTCTGTCAAATTGCACTATGCAAACGTTGTTCTTGTAGTCCTTCAGCTGCTCCCTGTTCAGGGTCACCACAGCAGATCATCCATTCCACGTATTTGATTTTAGCACAGGTTTTACGCAGGATGCCCTTCCCAACTCAATCCTCCTCTTTTATCTAGGCTTAGGATCAGCACTGAGAGTTAACCCCTCAGTGGCTGTGTTGGTTCCCTGCCCAGGAATTGAATTCGGGTTGCTGCAGTGAGAGCACAGGATCCTGCCCCTGGACCACCAGAGAATAAATTGCACAAAAAACTGAATTTTCTCTGGGTGACTTAATCCTTTAATTATAAAACAAATTACATGCACATGTTAGCAATATGCTTCAATATATTACAATGAATGTAATGAGTGAAATGTGTAACATATACGTATATTCCAGTCCCTTCAATATTTCTCAGAAATTGACTGCAATTTTTCCCAATAACCGCTAATTTTCAGCAAATTTGGTCCGAGATATGTCATGTGACATCACATCACGCATTCAGCCAAACCTCTCTTCAATTCATGTGTGTTTAACATGACTAGAATTATCATAGAAAGTAATTATGTATGTGTCTTCACTGATAGGAGTTTAAAAGAAGAATCCATCACTTTCGGTTTCGCAAAATCAAGTAAAAAGAACCAAAATCCCAGGTTGCATCACTCCAAGGCCACCATTCAGTTTTGCAGTATAATAGATTCCAAAGCTGATTTTAATGTGCACTTCATATTGGACAATTATTGCTCCAATATTACTGCACAAGCTGTTCTACAGAGTGATCTGCCATTACAAACCACAGGCACCACAGGCACAGTTTACCACAGGCACAGTTTAAGCTTTCCGCTGCATTTTTTCCCAAGCACTGAACCCTGTAATGTCAGTGTATTTTAATTTTAAGCTCAGGCCAATAATAAGATCATTATCAAAAGTGAAACATGTTTCTCTGCATTACTGGAGTTTTTTATTTGCTGTTTCTTGACCCCTCGTTGTTCCAGGATGAGGATTATCAGGGCATCGTGCAGTATGCCGTGTCTCTGGTGGACGCACTGCTGTTCATCCATTATTTGGCGATAGTGTTGCTGGAGCTGAGGCAGCTGCAGGCCTGCTTCTCGCTCTGTGTCATGCGCTCTACAGATGGAGAGATACGACATTACAACCTGGGACAGCTCAGGTGAGTGATTTGTATGCAGGATCAACACTGAGCTGAGGAGATGAAAAGGTGAAAATGCAAACTATAAATACACCGGTCAGGCATAACATTATGAGCAGTGAGAGGTGAAGTGAATAACACTGATTATCTCCTCACCATGGCACCTGTTAGTGGGTGGGACATATTAGGCAGCAAGTGAATATTTTGTCCTCAAAGTTCATGTGTTAGCTGCAGGAAAAATGGGCAAGCGTAAGGATTTGAGCAAGTTAACAAGGGCCAAATTGTGACAGGCTCATGGGCGGCCATGGATCATTGATGCACGTGGGGAGCGAAGGCTGGCCCGTGTGATCCGATCCAACAGACGAGCTACTGTTGCTCAAATTGTTGAAGAAATTAATGCTGGCTCTGATAGAAAGGTGTCAGAATACACAGTGCATGACGGGTCAGGGCTGTTTTGGCAGCAAAAGGGGGACCAACACAATATTAGGCAGGTGGTCATAATGTTATGCCTGATTAGTGCAGGTGAGTGCTGAAAGTGTTGGTTAAGGGACAATTTTTCAGTATCATAAAAACAATAGCTGTGTCTCAAATGATGTATTATACACTATGCACTATGTACTCTACAATCTAGTGTATGAATTTGAGAAGAGTAATATTGTTTACCTTTTTGCATTAGCTTTGTGTTACCATCAGACAAATTTTTGCTAGCATGATTCTGGTAGTCCCGCCCCTTTTTCCACTACGTAAGCAAATCTGAGACTATTGAGTGCATGAAGTGTCCAAGATTCCACGCTTGAATAAGTGCAACATCCTGATGCTTAAAGTAAATTTCTTCTTAGTGGAATTTTCAGTGTGAACACACTACCTACACTATACTACAAAATGGGATAGAATAGTGTATAAGTGTGCAATTTTGGGACATACCTAATATAAAAAACATGTAGCTGTTAAATGTTGATGGCTCAGTTATATTGGTTTTAGTAAGCTGGAAGGTTCTGTATGGGTTTTTTTTTGTACACCCATGTAAGACAGAATCCAAAATTTAATCAGAAGTGTAATGTGTTGAATTGTTGGTTAGTTTATTCAGTCATAGAGGAAAAGGTTGTGTGGTGTCATGTTTTTGCATGTTAGCTCTAAGAACACCAAGACATGATTTAAAGCCAGTGTTGCTGCTTTATTTCATCAATGTACAATGATTTGTTTTCTATCTTTCTCTCTTGCTGCACAAATGGTCAAGACCTTCACGCATGATTCAGGAATCTACACACATGCATATACACAGAAAAATGCATCGCCGAGACAGGGATGAATTGCACTCTGTCATTATTAGCCTGCTGTTGTGTTATCATTTCCCCAGACCCTCAGCCTTCACCCTGCTGTCTCTTTCCTCTTCTTGTTTGCGATGATCTGAGACCTGACTCCCCTCCCCTGATGTATTATCCTTAAAGCAACAGTTGCCACGAAACATGCTAGACAAGAGTTATCAAAATAAAATTGCTAAATCAGTCATTAAAAGAAATCATTTTAGGGGGAAAAAAGGCCCACAGTTTGGCCACTCTACAGATTCATGACACAGAGTTACATACAGAGGAACAATAGAAGAGAGCAAACACAGCAGACAGCACCGCAGCTCAATAGTAATTAGGCTTTGTTTGCTTGTCTTGCTCCTCTTAGCAACATGAATAATTGATCAGAGGAGTGAAGGTCCTGCAGATCGAACAGGAAACAAATTTTGCCTTTCAGTTGATAAGCCTGCAGATCAGAATTTGTTTTTCTGTTAAAGATTACTTTCTTAAACGCTGTTGGGGATATCTCTCTCCGGCCGTGAGTACGTGTGGGTTTGTAAAAATAGTAAGCACATGCTTTAAGCACATGCTGTGTTCGTAGGAATTAAATTAGCGTCCCTTAAAGCGTGACCCAAGCTACTGGTGGGACATGTGGCTCCACACCGAAGCCACTAAAGCAGAGCAGACAGATTTACATGCACATAGCAATACAGTCTTAAATACAGCAAAAGGGATGGTTTCGCTTGGTTTCCCAGCTATTTGCTGAATGTACAGTCTGAGAGAAACTGATGCTTTTGGGTTGTTTGCTATTTGTGTTGGTTTGCACAGAGGAGGAAAACACAACAGTGTTTCATTTAAATGAGAAATCTCCCTCAATCGCAACAACACAAAGAGAGATATTGCAGACCATATATGATGAAAATATTCTCAACAGACTGAGTAACAGGCCCTTAGTTTTTTTTTATACTGGACACAAGACTGCAATAGCCAGTTTAGCTTATGTGTTCAGGATTACATAATTATTTTCAGCACATATCCTTTTAAGCTGTCAGATATTCTAGCTGTTACGTTATAAATAGTTATTGCCACAGGATATTCTGGCAGAACGATTTTAAGGAAATTGTCTGAAAGCTAGCAGTAACACATAGAAGCCAGAGACAGCATAATGTATGCAATAAATCTCTTTACTGAAGCTGACCCACTGCTGATGATCAAATATATAGTGTGCTGCCTCAGTGTGGCATGGCAGTGCACCTGGTAATGTGAGGCTCGACTATGAACCACTTACAGTCATTTTTTATACTTTATCAACAAAGATAAAGTTTAAAACAACATGATATCTTTCCAGGCACATTATACTGACCAATCCTCCCAGGAAATAACATGCCTATCCCTTTAGAGTGTCTTTATCTGCGGAAGCGTGCAAAACAGGAAACAATCAGGAAGTGTAAGCACAAGTGATTTGTTCTGCACTGTCTGGAACACCAGGCTGTGGTTTCACTGGCACTTAGTCCATTAATGCAGAAGAATTGGAAGAAGTGAATATGCTGGAATCCAGCGCACTGCCTAAAACAGGGACTGAACTAGAGATAGCAAAATAACTATCAGAGACATGGCTCAAGGCTGAAGTTGGGGCAAGAACGTGTCTCTAGGCTGTCACTGGAGCTGGAGCATGTCTAGGCTGACACTGGGGCAGAAGCATGTCTCTAGGCTGACACTGGGGCAGAAGCATGTCTCTAGGTCTGACACTGGGGCAGAAACATATCTCTAGGCTGACACTGGAGCAGGAGCATATCTCTAGGTCTGACACTGGGGCAGGAGCGTGTCTAGGCTGACACTGGGGCAGAAGCATGTCTCTAGGTCTGACACTGGGGCAGGAGAATGTCTAGGCCGACACTGGGGCAGGAGCATATCTCTAGGCTGACACTGGAGCAGGAGCATATCTCTAGGTCTGACACTGGGGCAGGAGCATGTCTAGGCTGACACTGGGGCAGGAGCATGTCTCTAGGCTGACACTGGGGCAGAAGTATGTCTCTAGGCGGATAATGTTGGACAAGCCCTAGACTAGTGTAAGAACATGGCTCAAGACTGACACTGGTGCAGGGTCATGGCCTCTAGCCTCACTTTGGGTCAGGAGCACTGGGAAGTGGCTGGAGCCTGACAGTGGTGCAGGAGCAGGTCAGGGGCATTGTTTTTGGACTGGCAGTGGGACAGGAGCATGGTTACTGACAGTAGATTGTAAACAAGGTCATACTGAGCTTACAGTAGGACTCCAAACCATTTAATTGTCTCCGCTCACTCAGAATCATCCCCAGTGCATCAAGTGAGCAAATTAGCCCAATTTTGGTTAAAACAAGGATGTTCTAAGCATACATAAAGTAAAATCAGAGCTGAAACCATGTTACTGCTGGCAAATAGGAGCATGACTGCAGGAAACTAGTCCAAGGCCACTGCCTTAATCAGGAAATGCTGAATAATTGTTAATAAGTTACTCTGAGGGCAAAAATCACTGTGCAGATTTTGCATATCTTCCGTAAAGTAGAGCATAAAGCGCTGCATACAGTCTTGCAAGTTTAGCATTTATAATTTTTCTCCTTGCTCTTGGCTTTACTTCTAATGTCAGGTATTTATAATTGTACTACTGTCTGTGCTTCCCACACACACAACACACATCAAGAAAAACTTGATCCTGAATTGCGAACATTTCCCATAACAGCCAGTTAGCATTATCCTTACTGAATCCTGCGTGTGTTCGCTCATCATTATCTGTATTAGCTTTGTTTAAGCGAGCTATTCTTTTAATCCTATTCTTTATCCAGCCCTTATTTATTGTCCTTTTCTCATTCCAGCATCCAAAGAGCAGCTGTGGCTATCTTGGAGAACTATTACAGAGATTTCCCTGTACATAACCCAGCACTGCTCACAGCCTCCAAATCACGTGCTGCCAAACACCTGGCTGGCCTCAAGGTCTACAACGTTGACGGTGAGTTAACAGCCTTTCTTGTGGCTTTTAAATTTATCCAAAGAGGCCCTATTTAAGATGTTTTCTGGCCAGAGACCTTCTCCTTTAAATTTATATGAAGCTTGTGTATCTTAAAATTACATGTTCAACAATCAGTAAGCCTTTTATGTTTATTATACATTATTATATAATCAAGTCATTGTGTATTATTTATATAAGATCAGACAGTTAGATTCCTCAGTGATGTGCTAGCATGTAAGTATAGATCTAAATATGGTTAGTCATTGATATGTACTGAATAGAACCGAATATGGGAGCTCACGTGGCTTCATTTTGTGCTAGTTACCTATTTCCTAAATTAGATTTGGCAGGTACTCTTATATTGGTAATCCTGCCTGGCTCTCTGAGGTCTCTCTGCCTGCAAAATTTAGCTTTAACCCATATAATAATGTACTAGGTTTACAACTGAAAGCAGATGTTTGACAACTTGATGCATATATATAGTGTTTTTTCCAGTACACAGTCACTCAATGCTGCTATTCATACTGTTTACATACTATTCTCTGGTTTACTGTGCCCCTTCCTCAAAAAGAGACCTTTAAATCTAAGCTGAAAGCATACCTTTTGGATAGTAAGTGAAACTTTAAACTAAGTTGGCACATTTATGTGCACCAAACACATCGCTCTTTGTGAGCCTGTCAGGACTGACACACCCACCACCTAGCACAAGTGCATGATCGATTCAAGGTGTTTACATTTTCTTTGTTAATGCATGCCATGTGACTGGCTGGACTTCCCAAAAGCTATTGTTCTGATCTATTGTTCATATGCTCAGCTATACAAGGCTCACTCTCTCATAGCTTCGAGTGCAATCAGGGTAAACATAAAGCTAATAATAATCGTTTTTGGGAACCCTAACCGTTTTATGGAAGATCGTCCTGTGCTTGCTTATTGCAAAATGTTCACTGTCCTGATATGTCCACATCTTGCATGAATTCCAAGTTGAATATCAAGGAAAGGGAAGCGTCCTAAGACACAGAATGGTCGTGAGCATATCTTTTGTGCTGACTTTCTTTCTAATGGACAGCATTCAGGCCGCTGCAGTCATTGAACTTTAAAGCAGATTCTTATTCAGTCTTATTACACTAAGCCTTTTTTAATATTTAATCCTGAGCTATGTTGCTGGTGACGGTATTAATTTTATTTTGCTACATTTACTTCATGTTTTATTTAGTTGTTTTTATTTACTTAATTTTTTATGGTATAATGAAGGTTTGCATCGAATTAAGTTTTCTGAGATTTATATAAATGAAACATAAAATCTCCTTGGAACCCCACTGCATTTATGAGTTGGGGCTTGTGTACAGCAATCAAATATTTGCAGTACATAATTTAGCCTTCAAGTACTACACGGGTTTCAGTGCCTCGTGCTGTGATCTGTGCAGAGATCGCATTGCTTCTCATGCTGTTTCAGCGACTCCCTGGAGGAATTCTGTCTCTAAAAACATTTAGAAAACCCTTCAATTTTCGCTGCTTTCTATGTTTAAACAAGTCATTGACCTTACGCATTGCATTCCTCATCTTGTAAAATGGCCCACTGAGGAAAAAATAAACATCACTGATTCCTGACAGATTTTGGAACGAAAGCAAAATGCCAAATTGGGCAAGCCGCATTGGCTTTCACTTCTTCTTTGATGCTCCGCCTGACGGTTTTTATCTGTCTTTCCTTTCCTTTTTTAATCTTTCTGAATCTCCTTTTTTCTTTCTTCCTTTTCTTTCTGTTTGAGCAAGACCGCAGTTGTGTTGAATCAATACTTCTCATATGCCTCAGCTCCCGGTTCTAGGGAAGCCGAAATCCCTGAACTATTCGTTGTTGCCTGAGGAAGTGTGTCGTGCTCTGACTCCCTCAATCTCTCCATCCCGCCATCCCTTTTTTCTCCTTTTCTCAAGCACTCACTGCTCCGGCTTGTTATTCTAGCAGCACGTGCAAAACCTGAGGGCTGAGAGTAATAAAAATATTCATTACCAGAATATTCTGCACTCAAATGATCACATGTATTATTTATTTGCTTAGCTTAATTAGTATTAACGATAGTTTGGACTAATATTAGGATAAGGACGAAGGAAATTTGATTAAATAATATTAATTTTTGTATAGTAACTGTATATCATGGAGTCTCATACACAGTTTATATAGTAAAAGTCAACTTTAATGTGAATTTATAAAGGTAAAGCTCATCTCATCTTATGTCTCATATTGAGAAGAAATCTCAGAGTATCAGATTGATCACCAATGAAACCCTTCTGCTCCTTTTCACTGCTCCAGCAAACCAAACCTAACCATGAAGAACTTAGCTGAAAAGTTAAATCCGAACCACATTAATCCCACATTACTTATTAGTCAGCATTTGCACATTCTGTTTTCACCAAGCCAGGACGTCTCCTCCAGTCGAGTAATAAAACACATCCCAAGTCATCCCTGCCATCACTTATTCATGAAGCCCCGCCCTCTTTTAACCTACATTAACATTATCTCCAGGAAGCCCCATTCCCTGTTGCTGTAACAGTGCTTTAATTAGCATTCGCCCAACAATATCTTTGATGTCGGGGAAGAAGTTGATGAAGACGGACACTCGGCACCACCCTGAGACCTGGAGTAGCGTGGAAAAGCAGAATAACTGAATTTTAATGAACCCTGGGTGCAGAAACAGAATTTGGAGAATGTAGATTAGACTTTTAGATTAGGAGGCTGATTCATCATAGAGGTTTGAGTTTATGGAAAGAGAGCACAGTTCTCCTTCATGGAAAAAGTTGCAGTGTTGCTGGACCGTCCAGCCCTTTTTTTTTGTTTTTCAGTAAATTTGGTTCATTATGTAGGAGAGTAGAAGCTGATAACACACTTTCAGTCCACTGTTAAGATAAAGAGTCTGTCCTGCCACTGAGAGAATGTGTTCACTCGATCTAATTCCAAGGATCCAATACCACCTCAAAAAGATAGACAAAAATTCTTCTTTTATTTCTCTATACTTTAGGGTTTTATCCCAATATCCATCATCCCCATCATGAGGCGATCGTGCTAACCACTAAGCCACCGTGCCGCCTTAGCCGGCATATCGCCACACGTACATTACCCAGCTGAGGGGGTTGGGGTCAGAGCACAGGGGCATGATACTGTCATGATATGATACTGTGCCCCTGTGCTATGATACTGTGCCTGTTAAATCAAACTTTATCGTCACAACTGTTTAAACAAGATGAAGGCACTCACTCAGTCTCAGCCCAGGTCACAGGCTCTTGAGCTGTGGCTTGTTACTAACACTGTGATATTCATAGCTCTGCTGCTGTGTTCAGGTCCAGGAGGCAACAACGCCACTGCTGCGGGAATCTCTCAGTCCCAGTCTCGCGCCATGATCGCTGCTGCCGCCCGCAGACGAGACTCCAGCCACAACGAGCTGTACTACGAGGAGGCAGAGCACGAGAGGCGTGTCCGTAAACGCAAGGCCAGGTGAGAAATACAAACCCAATAAGCCCCAATAATTTGAGGATTATTTAACAGAGACAGTAACATTTAAGCGACTGGCATTGGCAAGTGTGGATTTAGTTTATCACAAATTTTGTTGTCTGAAAGGTAAAAAAGGCACAGGGGGTTAGGCTGGTGTAAAGTGTCTCCAGATATACCCCTCGCAAATCAGTATAATATGTTTGTTTTGTGTAGGGCTGATTTTCTTTCCTCGATTAATTTAATATAATTAGCTGTAATGTTTGTGGCCAAAGCTAATAAATTAGATGTTGTTGGATATTATGTGGGGGGAAGTGGATTAGTGATTAGTGCATTACCTTCAGTTCTTCAGGCTTGGGGTTAGATTATCTGACTATTTTATCCCCTGTATGTTCTTCTTGTGCTTCAGGGGTTTCCTCTGAGAATTCCAGTTTATTTCCCAATCCAAAGACATATATTGTAGGCTGATTGGCATCAGTAAATCATCTGTATTGTGAATGAATGGGTTTGAGTGTGTGGGATTGTGCCCTGTAATGGGTTAGCACCCTGTCCAGCTTGCCCCACTAGTCCCCTGGGATAGACTCCGGGCTCCTTGAGATCCTGTGTAAGATAACACTACAGAACATGGATGGATGGATGGATGGAGTGCTGTAACAGAGGAATAATCAGTGACAGATGTGATGCAAGTCAGGTGCTTTCCTGTATTAGCACATGATGCACATGAACAAATCCTATCTCCTTTCCTTAATTCCGAAAATATTATCATGCTATTATAACATATTATTTCTGCAACACACTGCCTTGTTTTTCCTTCTCCAGACTGGTGGTGGCTGTAGAAGAGGCGTTCACACACATCCGACGTGTGCAGGAAGAGGAACAGAAGAAGTCTCCAGGAGACGTAATGGACCCTCGCGAGGCGGCACAAGCCATCTTCCCATCGATGGCCAGAGCGCTGCAGAAATACCTGCGTACAACACGGCAGCAGCACTGCCACAGCATGGAGAGCATCCAGCAGCACCTGGCCTTCTGTATCACACACAACATGACACCAAAGGTAATCCCCCCCCACACACACTCATATAGTGTGAAATATAAAATATAAAGACAGACAGACAGACAGAACTTTATTCTCATTGCAAAGTGAAGGTACATAGCAACAAAATGATATTTAGCATCTACCAGAAGCAAACAGTAGAAATTGTGCAAATGAACTAATGCAGATAAATATGTACATCAAGGCTATGTCAGTATGGGCTTAGAAAAGTATGTGCAAGTTGTGTTTACAGCATATAATGTGTAAAGAAAAAAATATAATTCTATATTCGTGCAATATGTGTGCATTATGTGCATTGTATGTACAACAGTAGCAGAGATAATATACAGTGTATATACAGATAGTATATACATATACACATACATATACAGATAGATGAACTAGGATAATCTACATGTATAGTTATATGACATACTGATACAACTGTTTTGTGGTTTTGAGTAATTTCACATGGAGACTGAAAGGCTTGACAGCCAGGATTGTTTTTCCACACTGAGCGCGACATTATAAAGTGTTGTATAAAGCAGCCATTATGTTCTGTTCAGAAAATCATCTTGAAATGATTAAAACTTGGCAAGCAGAATTTTCTCCTTACTGAGCTTTACATTGTAGAGTATATCTGAATTCTTCTCAGAGTTTTTTAGCTAATATATTAGTTACTGACTAATGTGAGCATGATGTCCTGTGAAGCTCTGGAGTTACTCATCCACGGCATATTGTGTCTGTGATGCGACACGGACCAGGGTGAAGTGGTTCCTAATGTCGAATGAATGAAATCTTAGTGTTGAAGCTTCGTTAACTTTGGTAGTTGTTTAGTGCCGCTTATAATCGGGTTAGAAACCTTCTAAATGAAGAAAAATTGTCACATGAACCTTCTGTATTTTGAAAGATTTGTTGGTTGGTGATGAATGACGTCACGATTATCACGATTTTCAAATAACATTCATGGTCCTGGACAGGGAGTGACCTAACATAGTCAGATAACCAAATTTGTATAACTACTTGTAAAGTGGTCAGGGAAATCTTTCTGCCTCCACCTAAGCTCCGCCCACATAAAAACCTCACAGTTTTTACTAAAAAAAAGGGTCTATAGAGAGCTTTTCAGTTCACAGAGATTTAAATAATGAGGAATTTCCTACCAGCCTTTTATGACAGAAAGAAATAAAAAAATAAAAATATTCATATATTAAGTACATTTCAAAATGTATACAAAACATTTTCAACTATATTTCAACATATTTCAACTGTATTCTCTTCTGTTCTACTCTATTTATTTGTTTATTTATTCATTCTGTTCAGGCTTTTTTGGAGAGCTACCTGACCCCAGGCCCGACGCTGCAGTACGGACGTGAGCGCTGGTTTGGCCGTCAGTGGACGCTCATCAGCGAGGCATCTGTGAACAGCGGCCTCAAGGACGGCACAGTCTTCTTGCTCAAGTCTGTAGACTTTAGCCTGGTGGTCACTGCCAAAAAGATTCCCTACATCAGGCTGTCTGAGGAGTTCATCGACCCCAAATCACACAAGTTTGTCCTGAGGCTACAGTCGGAGACCTCGGTGTAGACCAGCAGCTTGTGGTATTGTCTTTATTTACACACAATTTTTTTTTTTCTTCAAAATTATACTGTTATTTGGGGGGTTTGCAGGTGTATTATGTTGTCTTTTTATATATATATATTATATATTTATATGTATATATTATATATATATATATATATATATATATATATATATATATATATATATATATATATATATACATATAAATCTGTATACCACATATTTCAATATATTTCCTTTTTTTTCCTTTGCTTTGTTGATTGGTTTTTGAAGCGACATAAACTGACATGTCGATGGATTGCAAAATGCAATGAGGGATAACGTGACACAAGACTCAACATTCTTTTTCTAAAAAAAGAGAGAGTGAGAATACAGAAAGAAGAAGGAGAAATAAACTCGTATGATCTCAGTGGACCGCTCACGACAGTGGACGGACCGAATACAAAGCGTCCTTTCTCCTGTTACTCTGTAGCTCTAATGGACCTGTTCAGGCATCACTGTAAATCAGAGCAAACTCCTCCGGACCGGATCACTCCGGATATCCAGGTGTCGGCATCACAGAACTCCCAAAATGTTCCACTTTCTGGTGCAGATTTTTGGAGGTTCATATAGCAAACTTTTTTTCTACTGTAAGTGCAAACTAACTCTTGGTGCTCTTTAAAACACATTTGGTTTGTATTTCTGCTGATGATACACACCATGATCATGATCATCTATTCCACTCTTTTTTTTTTTTCCACATATGCACAATGTACAGATATATGAGGTGTTGGTGTGTATCTATTGGAGACAAGTTTCGTGTTCAGCTGGTCGCAAAATGCGATGAAAGGTCATGTGATAAAAGTGGTGGTGTTGTTCTTTTAGCGTTTAGAGTCACTGAATTTAATCCAAAGGCCAAAAACAAGTCACTAAAAAGGTCAAAGCTGCAAATTTCCAACAGGAAGTTGCACTAAAACTGTCAGTTCTCATAAATGTTTGAGTAAGGAGCTCATAAATGAGCTAATTTGACTCCCTGTCAGATTATTGACAATTGTTTAGACACTAATTTAATCATATTATTGTCTTTCAGCATTATTAATGAGTTCAGATTCCATACTTTCTTGAAGAACAAACATATTAATTAACAAAGAGAATAGTTTGACCAAGCACACTGATGTGGCTAATGAAACTAGCATGTCACGCTAGTAGTTATGCTACTCAGTTTTCATGTTGCTGTTATTTGCCTTTTTTTTGTGGAACTATACCACTAACAGTCTGAAGCACGGACTTTGGGGGTCATTCTGACTGACCGGAGGTACACTTCAGCAGCAGACATGACCGTGTCCGGCTCTCTTAACTTTACTTGTCGTTGTTAAAAAATATGGCCAAAGATAAAGACATTAACTGATTCTCTATATGGTGTTTAATAAAAAAAAATATCATATGGTTATTGGTTATGGAAAGCACTTAAAATGATTGTAGAGATTCTGACTAATGACTAATCACCATGAGATCTCAGCTCCATTCAGAATGGTTGAACAAGGCTTGGTTAGTGACACCTTGGGGAAAATGTTGAGAATGGAACTGAATATAATTTAACAACATGTGTAGAACATTTTATTTTTGTGATGCAAATTCTTGAATTTCTTCGTAAGGTCACATTTAAGAGTGGAACAGTATGCAAAATTAATTAGATGATAATCATAAAACACTGTCCACAATACAGTTCCTTTGTAACCCAGTAACTTATGTTATAGCATGTGATAAACAGATACAAGAATTATTTCTGATAAATCATGTGTCCTGCTTCATTACTGGTGACATTGTTCCTATTATAACTTTATTATATCAGCTATAAACAGTCAAATTTTGGTCATTATATTGGCCATATACACAACCATACACAGTGAAATCAAAATAGACTAAAATAGAATTACAAAAAAAAATGTATTTAACTATACAGGTAGAAAAGGGGGGGAAATATATTTAAAAAAAATATTTTAAAATATTGTATATGAATACAATTGTTCTACAACCACAAAGATTATATCTTGTCATGACACCAGAAAATCGTCTGTGCTGAGGAATTTATAGAGATACCACTGACTGTTATCAGGCTCTGGCACTGGAGACTCCTTCCAAAAAGACTTAAGTGGTGGCTCAAACCTTTAAAGCTTTTGATTGTTAATCAAAAGGTCAGGGTTTAAGCCCCAGCACTGCAAGCTCTGCCTCTGTTGGGGTCATGAGCAAGGCCCTTAACCCTATCCTATCATGATTAACCCTGTGCTCTGACCATAACTTCCTAACAAGCAGGGATATGTAAAGAAAACAATTTCACTGTGATGTATATGTTACAAGTATTAAGGGCTTTTTTTCCTCTTGCAAAAAATGGACATTTTTTTAATCTGGCAGTGTAGAGCCGCCACCATACTGTTGTTACTATGGAAACGATATCATATTAGGAGGAGTACATTAATATAAAGCTGTGGTCAGAGCTGCTGTTATAGAAAATGTATCAACAGACCCTCTAACCATGCTGTAGGAGTTAATGACTGCAGAGTTACTGGGTTATTAAGGAACCTTAATGTAAAGTGATGATCTGATTATTGGGAAGGATGCTTTAGCAGATTGTTAGCAGGTTTTCTGTACTGTAATTGGAGTATCGTGTAGCCTAATGACGCACTGCACGTCATGTCATATACACTGACCGTTCACTTTATTAGGAACACAATCCTGCACACTTGCATGCTCTAAGCAGCCAATCGTGTGGCAGAAGCACAGTGCATAAAATCATGTAGATACAGGTCGAGAGCTTCAGGTAATGTTTATATCCAACATCAGAATGACTTTGGTTATGGTATGAATGTTGGTGCCTGATGGGCTGGTTGGAGTATTTCAGAAACTGTGGATCTCCTGGGATTTTCACACACAGCAATCTCTAGATTTTACACAGCAAAAAAACTGAGTGAGTGAGAGATGGTTCTGCAGTGGAAATGCCTTGTTGATCATAGAGATCAGAGAAAAATGATTCTGTTTCTTCTTTCTTCTTCGTGTTTCTCCTTCTGTTTGAAAGGTTGTTAGTTCGGGTCCCAGGTCCTGGATAAGAGTGTCTGTCAAATGCTGTAAATGTATATCCTCCATGTTTTTTGCTTTCTGTGTAAAGACTATTTAGAAATTTCCAGAAGATTAGCAGTTCCTCATCAAACCCTCAAACTAGCCCATCTGACACTCACAGATCACATTATTTTCCTCATCATGATGTTTGATGTGAACATAAACTGAACCTCAGGTTTGTGGACACCTGGCCATCACATTCATATCTTCCTCTTCCTCAGACTTCTTAAACTGTTGCCACAAATCTGGAAGCACGCAGTTGCCTAGAATGTCTTTGTATGTTGTAGCTGTAGATTTCCTTTCGATGACAAACGAGGAAGAAAAAACACCAAGTGTGAAAACCACACTCAATATAAGTTTGATAGAAAACTTCTAGGAATGATATTTTGCGATTCTTATGCATGCACTTTTACCCCCATGGAGCCTCAGAGCATCATTTATTTTATGATCTGCCTTCAAATAATAAGAAATAGACCGACACTTTCAAACCACTCTCTAGGAAACATCACTAAAAGCATCAGCCTCCAGCTGGCCTGCTTAATTATTAATTATATCTTCTAATATGATATTGATTTGTCTCTTGTTCCACTTTAGTTTTGTACAGTATTTTTCTGCCACTACAAGAAACTGTGCAAATGTTATTTTTGTACTTCTCCTGAGCTGCAGAAGATCCTCCTTACAAAAAAAAAAAAACCAGGTTTTTTTTTTTTTTTTTTTTATAATGATTTTAATGATCACTGGTGTACTTTGTACTTTGATCCTCTCTCACAATGTGACTGTGCCTCTGTTTTTACACAGTGTGCTTGTATTTATACTGTATATGTGCACAGTGAATTCATTCCTACTCCAAAACACTGCAGTTACACCTGACTCTTTTCACCTGTTGCTCTGAAAAGCCAACATTTATATACCTGATGCTATGTTGTAATAAATGTTTCCAAGCTCACAACACACATTTGTATGAAATAAACATTTGTATGAACAGTGGGGCTTTAGTTTTTTTTGGGGGTTTTTTCTCAGCACATTCTGGTCATCCTGTAATATTTACTTGCAGTCAGAGATTCAATTCGATTTTATTTATATAGCGCTTTTAACAATGGACATTGTCTCAAAGCAGCTTTACAGAACATAAGAAACAGTACAAGTCCGAGATTAATGTTAGACAAAATCATCCCTAGTGAGCAAGCCTAGTGAGGAAAAACTCCCTTACACAGCAAGAGGAAGAAACTTTGAGAGGAACCAGACTCCAAAGGGAACCTCATCCTCATTTGGTTGACATTAGAGAGTGTGATTATAAATTATTATAAACACCGGAGAGTGTGATTATGAACAATGTCCTTTCTACAGTCATGTATAGTCAGTTGGGGTTGTGTGATGCAGATACAGCATATGTAGAATGTTATTTTGTGTATTGATTAGGAGGTTGTTGTCCTCAAAGTCCACATGGAGTCGGCATCTTCTCTTCGAATGTCCGAAATCGTCATGAGGCACAATCTAACAGGAGCTGGTCCATCTCTGGATGCCTCGGGATACTCGCAGGGTTGGCCTCTTCTCACTGAAGATCCGAAATCTGGAGCTGACACCAGAGATGTGGAATCTTCTGGAAAACTCCGTACGTGATCACGGTTCGTTCATCATCGCTGTTCAGCCTTCATGATTTACAATTTAAAAGGCAGTGATAAAAATGAATTGAGGCAACGTTCATAAATCAAATATTACATTTGGCAGACACCTTTACCCAGAGAAACTAACATTTATATAATTTATACAACTGAGGGATAAGGGCCTTGCTCAGGGGCCCAGCAGAGGCAGCTTGGTGGACCTGGGATTCAAACTCACAACCTTCCAATCAACAGTCTGACACCTTAAATGCTAAGCTACACTATATTGCCAAAAGTTTTGGGATGTCCCTGCAAATCATTGACTTCAGGGGTTGGGCTCGGCCCCTTAGTTCCAGTAAAAGGAACTGTTAATGCTTCAGCATACCAAGACATTTTGAACAATTTCATGCTCCTAACTTTGTGGGAACAGTTTGGGGATGACCCCTTCCTGTTCCAACATGACTGCACACCAGTGCACAAAGCAAGGTCCATAAAGACATGGATGAGCGAGTTTGGTGTGGAGGAACTTGACTGACCTGCACAGACACCTGACCTCAACCTGATAGAACACCTTTGGGAAGCCAGACCTTCTCGTCCAACATCAGTGCCTGACCTCAAAAATGCACTATTAGAGGAACGGTCAAAAATTCTCATACACACACTCCTAAACCTTGTGGAAAGCCTTCCCAGAAGAGTTGAAGCTGTTATAGCTGCAAAGATCGGGCCAACTCCATATTACATTCATGTGCATGTAAAGGCAGATGTCCCAAAACTTTTGACAATATAGTGTACTACATATTAGCAATTACCATCAATAATAAATGGATTATTTGTGAACAAAATGACAGACAGCTGTTAAAAAAATAATAATACATATATTAACATAAACTCTCACATCAGTCAGAATCTACTACAGTAATACCCCGAAATTCACGGGGGTTACGTTCCTAGACCCCCCGCGAATTTTGAAAATGCACGAACTTTGGACGGACAACTAACAAAAGCCTATAAATACCTATCTTCATATGTTAAACACTAAATATATCCTCAAAACACTTCAAGTTCATTTAAAAATTGGTGTTATAATTTACATTACCCTTTAAAATTGTACAGGTAAAACTCAACATATACAGTACTGTACTATAAAGTACATACAGCAAGATACCGTACATACTGTACGTACATGTACGTCTACTGTCCGCCACCTTGTGCCCGCCCGTGTCTTCTCTGAGACGCTGAACTCTCGTGAGCGCATTTTCTATGAGACACTGCTAATGCTATGCTACCATTTTCTTTGCTTGCAATAGGGTATTGTACAATAAGATTTTGGTACAATCTCTCTCTCAGGCAGGTATGTACTGTATATACATTACAAATAAACTAAATGTTCAGGTAATAAAGAACACAGTACTGTACACAGTAAAAAAATATATATACACAGTACTAAAATGTATGTAACATATAACAATGTTTATTGATGATGATGAATCAGGCTGTGGAGTAACATTATGATGAAGGGTGCTGCACAGCAGAGGAGATGATTTGGCATTTTCATAGCGTATGAGCGCTCTGTTCTAATATTATGAGGGGCTTTAGGGTTTCCTCTACGATAGGGCTAAAATATAATAATTTACAGTACTGTATCGTATTGCAGTAAATTTAGCTTCATTTATACATTAATATGTGCTGTATTGTATCAAAACTAGTAAATTATACTGTACTGTATTACAACATTATTACAAAACATTATTTTTATATAATCATCTCTATTTATTATTATTCTTAACAACTTAATGCTAAAGGGTGGCACGGTGGCTTGGTGGCTAGCATGTTTGCCTCACCCCTCCAGTGTTGGGGGTTCAATTCCTGCCTCCGCCGTGTGTGTGTGTGTGTGTGGAGTTTGCATGTTCTCCCCGTGCCTTGGGGGTTTCCTCCCCTGGTCCAAAGACATGCAATGTAGGTTGATTGGCATCTCTAAATTGTCCTGTGTGTGTGTGTGCTCTGTGATGGGTTGGCACTCCGTGCAGGGTGTATGAAGGGAGCCTTGTACCCCGAGAGATGGTGGGATCATTTAAACTTTAGCTGGCTAACTCACACCTCTTTCTCATGCAGTTTTTTGCTAACATTAGCATTCTAGCTTGCGTTGTTGTTTCTGAGTTGTGTTCACACAGCAAGCAGAAGATACACTGCAGCATCTGAGATTTTTTGATATAAAGTTTGTGTAAGGTAGATGTCTACAAAACATTTAAAGAAGGGGTCTCAAGCTAGCGCTTTGTAACAGTCAGTAAGGGAAAGTGAAGTGTTCATGACAGAGGACATTCTCAGGAGTTTCATGCTTTATTTCTTACCAACCTGACAGTTCCTTTAATACTTTTCAAAAAATGTGGCTACATGGAAGATAAAGACAGCATTAGATCTTGGATACAGCTCTCTTTTTTGATGCTAAGACAACATGCTAATTAGATTAGCACTTTAGCCTTAGCGTGGAATGAGCACTCGCGAAACATGAAGTCAGCTGATTAGTCACATGTCTGGCTTTCAACCTCCACGCCATAAATTAGAGATGGGAGGATTTTCATGAGGAGGTAATGGTGAATAATCCAGTACAAACTCGTATGAATCATCTTTATCCCCCTTTACTTAGCCACAGTTTAAAGGTTTCCACAGAAGTAGCTTGTGGAGGATGTGTTTCTCATTACAAAGATCAGCTTTCCGCTCACAGCTGTAATATCATATTAACATGAAGCTTTAGAGGAGAGAGTGTGTGGAGCATCTAACCACTACTAGATACCTAATTATGCTTAAATGTTGAAAGGTAAGAACACACACACACACACACACACACACACACACACACACTGTGTATTAGACTATGCTGCTTATTGGGTCATCTGGGCTTTTTTATTTCCAGAGAAGAGTTTCAGAGACTTACTGGAAGTATGAGGGGGTGCGTGCATGTGTGTGTGTGTGTGTGTGTGTGTGTGTGTGTGTGTGTGTGTGTCTGTGTGTGTGTGTGTGTGTGTGTGTGTGTGTGAGTGTGAGAGAGAGAGAGAGAGAGAGAGAGAGAGAGAGAGAGAGAGAGAGAGAATATCAAGGTTTGGACCCCATAAAAAATAAAATTAAATCAATCAATAAATAAAACAAAATAAAATAAATAAATTAATAAAATTATAATAACAATAGATAAATAAACAAACAAACAAGTAAATAAATAGGAATGTAAAGGAAAAAAAGATGAAAAAGAAATCTTTTTTCACCACATAGTTGAGTTTAATTCCTGATTATATGAAGCATTTTGGGAGAAGAAGTAGATTTGATGTCTCTTGCTCTTTAGAGTCTAAGTGAACAGTTTCATACAGAAATCTGTGCAGTTCTACTGAAACATACTACATGCCTTACATAACACATTTATGAACTTATTAATCTTAGAAACCAATATACACATGTACTGATTTTCACTTCATAAATCCTATCAGCACCAGTGGATCTGTATTATTATTATTATTATTATTATTATTATTATTATTATTATTATTATTATTATTATTATTGCCTTCAACCAGTAATTTTATTCTACTTGGATTCTATAAACACTGCAGCAGATGTATAAAACGGACTAATCATTAGTGACATATCTGTCAATCAATCATCGTCATCATCATCATCATCGTTGTCGTCATCGTCGTCATCGCTGAAGTCATTGCCATGGATCTCGTTGTCATTGTCATCATCCAAATCGTCCTCATCGAGGTCATCATCTTCTGTGTTGACCTTCCCTGAGAGGACGTCCTCAATCCAGTCCTCCAGCTCCTCGGCTGTGGGCAGAGCCTCATCACTGGTTATTGTCAGCCACACACTGTCTGCCTGTCGAACGTCACACACACACATAATTTAAAATTATATATTTATATTTTGTGCTACTACAAGACCTGGACCAATAGGACATGAGGGTTAATGCTGACTAAGAAAGTCAAATATTTGACTCAAACCTCACTTACAGTGGAAGTCCAAGAGCAGTTGATGGAGCAGTCAGTAAAAATAGTCTGAACCCCAGCTTTATAATGGTCACTGTAAGATCTGAATATCTACAGTATAATCCATCCTTGTTTAGAAAGAGGCTTACTTTTACTCAGGGAAGACTTTGTAGTTATCCATAACTACAAAGACATTGGAAGCTTTAATACCATGGAACATCTCTCACATATTTGAACAGACTTTAACTGTCCATAGACTTCCAGTACAAGTGAATTTTAGGAAACAGATTTTCTGATCTTTTTAGTCCAGGCATACATGCTTCAATTATTCTTTGTGGTAAATAAGCTACAGATGAATTGAATACTGATTAGTTGGGAAAATGTTCATACATTTAAGGTCAGCTTCAAGGATTTCTTTGATATTTGATGAACCGGGATGAATATGATGGCTTGTAGACAGAATTAGTAACGACTCTACTATTTAATAGCAGTTACTACAACATATTACCAATCAAAACATTGCTAAGACACTCAAGTCCAGCTCTTGGTGTATCTAGGGACATCTACAGGATGAATTAATTAGATGTTCAGGTGGATGGTAGCCATGATTTCCTGTGGGAAAGCTCCTCCTTCTTGAGGAACATCAGCCACATTTGTGTTCTGATCCTGATAAGTGATGTGTGAGCAGTTCTGAAGCCAACTCACATCTGTCACGTTGACCACACCGATGTGAGGTCTGAACAGGTCCACTTTAAAGGTCTTTTCCCAGTAGGCGGTCAGCTGTGTAAAGAAGGGAAGAGGTAAAATTCTGGCACAAAAGAACTTGGACTGCTTCTGGATCTGATAAATGCCAACACTTTTAGACATCTCACCAGGGGGAAGTCATCAGGGTCAATCCAGAGGATGCTCAGATCCGGGTTCTTGGTGTTGTCTCTGGCCACCTCTTTCAGTATCTCCAAGAATTCATACCCATCTATAATAAAGGAATATTTAAACACAATACAATACAGAAAATCCTTTGGCAGAGTATGAATTGTAGTTTGTCTGATTTATCTAATTATATTGTTTATTACCACTGTGATTAGATGTAATATTCAATAAAGATAAACATGGAACCAGTGAAATGTTTACAAAAGTCCAAACCTGGATCCTCTTCCTCAGCAAAAGCCACAATGTGAATCCCATCCATATCATCCTCCTGTAAAACAGTCAGGTAGGTGATCCTTTACAAAGTCATTTTAACAGTAATAGTAAAATAGTATAAGACAAAAATATTAATATTAATATTCTACTCACCCAGGTTTCAAACATGTCCTCTGCACGAAGCTTCCTAAGAGTCGGTCTGAGCCGAAATGATGAAAAAAACATCTGTTATATTACAAACTTTATGTTCATGGATCAAAAATGTTCTAAAAAGAGTCTCACCTCCTGTGTCGATTGACGAAATCCACTATCTCATTCTCCGAGTTGGGTTTTCCCGGGATGGTGACTGGCTCGTCCATGAACGGCTCATAGAAATCCACTTCATTCATCTTAAGAGTCAGCTGCTTGGCCACCTGTAGCAGAAGATCATCACTCAGCACTTCCACACACACTGCAGCCTTTATCCTTAATGAAGTGCTCTCAGCAGGCTCGGAGTCAATTCTCTTCAAATGCATCAGTTCAATTCAACTCTGGAGATGAGCTCACCTCAACAGTTGTATGGCTTGATTTCAGGACACACACAAAAAGAGATCTTGCCTTGGAGAAAATGAATATCCATCTGTTTTATTAGCGCTTCAGAAAGAGGTGGCACTCACCCCTTTGTCGAATGTGGCAAAAAACTTCACGTAAGGCTGAAATTGTTCCGCAGCCCCCTGAAAAGCCTTGTAGTCTGAAAAAAGAGGGAAGCTTTGAATGAGAAAGGCAGGGGAAAAAAACATGACAGCTGGCGCACAAGAGAGGTCAATGCACCCTCATTTTCCAATCCATCAGAAAGTGATAATGTGGAAAAGTATGAGCAGTAAAATGGCACCACAAGCCCACGTGTGTAAGACTGCCATAACAATACAGCTGAAGGTCACAGCAGAGGCCTCTTCAATCTCCTCCCCTTGAAATGGGATTTTTAATAAAGGCTGGGGAGCAGTCATATACGAGAAGATTACGTTTCTCCTCACGCCTTACAACGGGAAAGCCTGTAATTGCTCCTAAACTATATGGTGAAGTGCAAGTGAGACAGACAGGCAGGCAGACAGACAGATAGATGATAGATAGATAGATAGATAGATAGATAGATAGATAGATAGATAGATAGATAGATAGATAGATAGATAGATAGATATAGAGAGAGAGAGAGAGAGAGAGAGAGAGAGAGAGAGAGAGATGGATGGATGGATGGATGGATAGACAGACACAGACAGACAGACAGACAGATAGATAGATAGATAGATAGATAGATAGATAGAGAGAGAGAGGGGGGGGGGGGAGAGAGATGGATGGATGGATGGATGGATGGATGGATGGATGGATGGACAGACACACAGAGACAGACAGACAGACAGATAGATAGATAGATAGATAGATAGATAGATAGATAGATAGATAGATAGATAGATAGATAGATAGATAGATAGATAGACAGACAGATGGACAGAGACAGTGACAGAGAAACACAAGCAGTTTGTGATCCTCTTCGTTTTTTCTCCAATTAACAGAGCCTGGGGTGTCACTGAAACCAGTTTTTCCCCTCAGCAGATATTTTACTGACAGCTTCTGAACTCGGCTTTTCTTGTTCCCTGTCTGTCACTCTTTTCTAATCTCAAGCCATCCCAACCAAAATGAATAGCTAGGATGGCCGTAACAATAGGATTAACAGAATGCCTGCACTTCTGTGGCTCCATGTTACAAGAAAAATGAAGACAAAGCCTCCAGTGTTCTTCCAATTATTCCATTTTTCACAACACACACTGGAGTGATCTGTAGTTATCACTGTTTATCTAGATGTATTCATATTTAACTCTTAATAATGAACTGCAGTTATCTAGTGATTTGTACATGAATTCATAATGAATAACCCTTTAAACACACTGATTTTTATTACTGTTATAAAATCATTAAGCATGTCACTCAGTAATAAGCACATATTTAGTAGCTACAATCAAACCAATAGGAAAAATACTGTATGTAGTGTACTGTATGGTACAAGATAAACTCACTGACTGCCTCTTCAAATGGGTGATTTTAAGAATAATCCTTATTATACCACTAATAAGAGAGAGTAGGGTTTCTATGGCTCACGTTCGGAATCTTTGCCCTTGAAGTAGCCAATGAGACGGATTTCTTCGTCCATCCTCTCAAAAGCCCGCTGCTCCATAGGGTTACTGATGAGCTCCACTGCATCCTCCAGAAGCTAAAGTTCACACACACACACACAGAGAGAGAGAGAGAGAGAGAGAGAGAGAGAGAGAGAGAGAGAGAGAGAGAGAGAGAGAGAGAGAGAGAGAGAGAGAGAGAGAGAGAGAGAGAGAGAGAGAGAGACACACAGACTATAGTTATGTCTATTTTCCTGAAAAATTTGGCTTATCTTTGGCTTCATATGAGGGTTTGTTTACATGTTACAGCCTTCAGAAAATCATAAAGCATAAAGAAGAAATTCTGATTTTTTTTTAAAAAAATGACAACAAAAGATATCCAGCCACACTCTGTTTGCGGTGTCTGTGTAGTTATAGCCAACAGCTCAGTACACTAACCTCTAAGCTTCTTGCTTTCTATGATTTCTGGACTCCTATAATCACCCAATCACATTTTTACTACAAGTGAGTGGAACTACTTACTTAGTAAAACACCTGTGAGCAGCTTAAACATGAGCTGGCATTGCTTTTCACAGAATGTTATGTTTAGTGAACATATCACTGAGATTCCACCAGTAGAAAAGCTGACTCAGCAGTTAGCATGTGTCTGTTATAGCAGAAAGAGAGCCCAAGCAGTGGCATGGTGGGGTTTTTAATATAAGCTGTGGCCAAAAATTAATACATTAAGGCCAAGAGTTAGACATCTCCAGAAATATTCAATGACAAAAAATGGGCAAGTGTAAGGATTTGAGCGAGTTTGACAAGGGCCAAATTGTGATGGCTAGACTACTGGATCAGAGGATCTCCAAAACTGCAGCTCTTGTGGGGTGTTCCCGGTCTGCAGTGGTCAGTATCTATAAAAGTATCCTTTAAGTCCTGTAAGCAACTTACAGGACATAAAGGATTTGCTGCGAACATCTTGGTGCCAGATGCCACAACACACCTTTAGGGATCTAGTGGAGTCCATGCCTTGACCGGTCAGGGCAGTTTTGGCAGCAAAACCGGGACCAACACAATATTAGGCAGGTGATCATAATGTTATGGAAGAATTATGGCTAAAGGAAGCTAAGCAATCTTGGGAAAAGTGTATTTTTATTCTGGTTGTAGCAGATCAACCAAAATTTATGGCACACCTTATTTAAAATAAACACCATGTCATCTCAGAGACTCTGGACTTTTTCTTTCGTACCCTCCAAGACATTAACTGGAGACCACATATTAAATATGACGTTACAACAGTATTATAATTTGTAGGTATGAGATACTTAGATTGTGGCCTCTTTATTATATTGGGGCCAAACCTTAAAAAAATAGGGTTCAAGCCCCAATGCTAGCAAGCTGCCTCTTTTGGGCACTTGAGCAAGGCTCTCTGCTCCAGAGGCACAAAAATCATGCTTCACTATTGCTATTTGATTAAGAGTATATACGATATACTGGGCACTAACAAATCGCTGATACTATCTGATGAAACTGTGTTCACTTCCACCCCCTAATGGTGAAGCCATGATATAAACGAGCTTATCGCTTTTGTTATACTCACATCTAACAGGAACTCGACCAGTGTGTCTGCAGAGAGCTCTCCATCAAACTCAATCACACGTTCATCCTTAAAGACGTAAACGCTGCCCTCTTCCTCCAATCCTGTGAAGAAGAACAAAAGACATGTACTTTAAATTATTATTTTAAAAAATGCTCTGAGAGCTATTTAATCTAATATGTAAGTCACAAGGATTCAACCTTACCAAGCTTCTTGGCCACTTTGGCATCCTTATGAGAATCTACCAATCCGAACCCTATGTCTCGGTCTTCCAAGATTTGGGCAGCCAGCTATAACCCGAGGCAACAAGAGATATGGCAAGCAGGAAACATTTACACTATGCAAAGTACACACTTGGAAATACATGCCATATGCTATAGCCAACAGAAGGTTATTTATAAGCCTCTGGATTAGTAGAGTGTCAGTCCTGTGTCATATCACCAGATTGACTCCAAGTGGAATCACTTACTGGATCAATGATGCTTTACCGAATTATGTGGCTTAGATATGATATGAGAGGAGACCAAAATCAGGCCCCTTGAGAGGCTTTGACTCTTTTTTCAGCCTCAGAATCAGGTCAGTACCTCAAAGTTACACACCAATTATCCGAGACCTAGAAGGATGCTGTGTGCAAACTGTTCACATTTCATGTCCAACTGTTACAGAAGAACAAGAATATTCAGAGAAGCTGTATAGATAGAGAAGAGGCTAATATTATGCTGATCTGAAGTCAGTCTGATGTTAATTCCAGCACTATAATCATAACATTATATAAATTTTCATATAATGCAGTTTTCATAAAGAAAGAACTCACAGTATATTATTTAAAAATAGAAGCAAAACCAACAAACTGTGATGCAGCAGAATAACTTGACAGTTCTTAACTCATTTCTAAATACACTTAATTCGTCCAAATCTCCTCCCGTATTTCTCAATCATGCCATCACTTCTTACCTCCAGCACCATCTCCCTCATATGGAACTGCTGCTGCAGATCCCTGTCCGAAGGCAGCGGTTCATGATAAAGCAGACACAGCATGTCATACTTCTTCAGCGCCTTCTTGTAGTTCCTCTCGTTGATGTTCAATACTCTGTCCTTTCCATCGAAGCTCGGGAATTCCAGGCCTTCTTCTGTAGAAATTCTGGAGAGAAGAGCTAAGCAGGAGAGTAGGAGAAGCCAGAGAGACAACATGATCCAAAGAACAGAGGGTCCAAGCAGGAGGAGAAGAAGAGGGAAAGGAATTAGATTGCAAATCCTTGAGGGACAGTTAAGGTTGAGAGAGGTCAAATCCTTAACCTAATGGGAAAAAAAGAGAGATTAAAAAAAAAGCTCAGACACAAACAGCTGTGGTGGAGCATTAACACTGAATCTGATCTAAACTTTCGCCTAGAGTAAAATAAGAATCTGGAAATGTCTCCGCTTTAACAGATAACTAGACAGATCCTACACAAGTATGTCCATTCTCCTGGGATTCAAAGCCATTTTTGACAGCCCCTTGTTTCAAGGACAAATATAGATGATATGCTGATGAAAATGAGGACAGTTGGGAGCACCGCTGGGAATCACTGACACTTCAGATATGAGAAGAAATTAAAGCTTAAAGCAAGAACTGGAGAGCAGGAGTCAAGTGCTCTTCACTAGCATTAACACACAGGATATTATAACATGCAGCTTCTCTGATATCCTGGTGCACTTTAAATACATTGCATTGGAAGTTCCAAGACCAATTTTTGTGTTGTTTGTTGAAAAGTGGCATGTTAGTCAGAGAAGCAACCAAGAGGTTGATTAACACTCAACATGATGCTGCCACCACCATGCTTCCTTTGGCAACAAATCGGATACAAACAGGATTTCACATGGCTCTCCACTCTTCCTTTGTGGAGCGGTCAGGGTTTGGTTGTCCCATGAACAGTTCCTCTTATCCGAAACTTAGATCTCTTCATCTCCTTCAGAGTTTATCTTGGCTTTTTACTTATGCAAGGCAGTTGCTTATATTGTGGTAACAACCAAATACAACTCATCTTAAAGATAAATAAAAATGAATGATCAGGTTTGCATTGTTAATGCTACATAGCCTGTTTTTAACATTAAGTGTAGCCTTATTTAAGCTGTTTATCTTGTTTATAATTCATGCTAATTTTTTTAATATGTACAATAATTTTTATTATTATTATTATTTTTAGAATTGTGATTATGATTTAATTACAATTAATATATCTAGAGGAATATATAATAATAAATTAGGACAAAATCGACCTCGTAGTCAAGCAGCAAAGTCTATGGTAAATAGAAACAGAAGTGCTGAATTGATATTTTAGCTTGAAATGCATCACTAACAATTAGGCAATAATCTAATAATTTATATAATCTAGTGTTTGTCTTAAGGTGGCTTTTTTTTTCTCATCTGCAGAATTTCTGAGCTATATAGGCCATGTGTCATTACAGGATTGCTGGGCCATTTGAGTCCCACATTTCCAAATATGTCTGTGAAAGGCATTTCAAATATTGGTAAAGGATCTGTCCTAACAACCCATCTGCATGTTTCACATAAATAACTGAAATAACATTAAAAAAAATTTTTTTAATATTTTTATTAAAAATAAAACTAGTCCCCAGCTTACTAAACTTACAATTTATGTTTATGTATAAAATATAAAGTGATGTTTAGAACAGTAGTATTGTAAGTTTAGTACTGTAGTGTGCAATATTTAGTACAGATATTTAGTACAGTAGTGTATGACTTTAAAAAGCAACCATTAGACTTTTAACGCGGTCAGACCAGACTAGCAGATCACCGAGCGCGCTATAAAGTTTCTCAGTCACAACTAATCGATTCAAAAAACATGGAGCTTCTCTGTTTGTACATACCGCTTTTTCTTTTCCTCTTGAGTGATCCAGAGACTATCCTGGCTGATAAAGGTAATAATCTCGAAATACTACCTTTATAGATATTATTTAGGGTGGAAATTTCAAAGCGAGATGCTTTTTAAAGCCATGTATCCATTCATAGGCAGGAAACGGGTTGAATACCAAATGTCCTTATGCTTCCTATATAAATGACCTACATCGAGTATAAAAATAAGGTCTTCTACACGTCCTGTAGTGCACTCTGTGTGGAATAGGATGCTGTTTGGGATTCAGTCTAAATCAGATAAATAGTAACAATAGGACTTTTTGTTGTGTGAATAATTAATGAGCGTGTGAACAAGACCATTAGTTAAGAGTTGTTAGTTATATATACACCATGTATTATATGAACAGTAGCAGACACTGATGTGACTCTGGGATTTACATTGAAAGAAGTCTGTGCTGTTACAAAGATGCAAAGTTTTAACCACATTTCTCACAGGAGCACGATGGCAGACATATCTCACCCAGATTTCTGAGGCCACTAAAAACTACCAGCCATGCAGTCAGGACAACTGCAGCTGCCACATCAGGTACAGGAAAAAACCAACCTGTTTTCCTTTTCAGATAAATTACAGTATAGCAGGTTGATGTCTTCCTCTCAATGCCAATTGAGATCCATGTTCTGCTTTGATACACTATATTGCCAAAAGTTTTGGGACACCCTTCCAAATCACTGAATTCAGGGGTTGTGCTTGGCCCCTTGGTTCCAGTGAAAGGAACGCTCAATGCTTCAGCATACCAAGACATTTTGGACAATTTCATGCTCCCAACTTTGTGGTTTGGGGATGGTCCATTCCTGTTCCAACATGACTGCACACCAGTGCACAAAGCAACGTCCATAAAGACATGGATGAGCGAGTTTGGTGTGGAAGAACTTGACTGGCTTGACCTTAACTTGAATCCTGACCTCAACCTGATAGAACACCTTTGAGATGAATTAAAGTGGAGACTGTGAGCCAGGCCAAAACTGGGACATCTGCCTTTACATGCACACGAATTTAATATGGAGTTGGCCTGTACCTTTGCAGCTATAACAGCTTCAACTCTTCTGGGAAGGCTTTCCACAAGGTTTAGGAGTGTGTTTATGGGAATTTTTGACCATTCCTTTAGAAGCGCATTCGATGTTGGACGAGAAGGTCTGGCTCGCAGTCTCCGCTCTAATTCATCCCAAAGGTGATCTATCAGGTTGAGGTCAGGACTCTGTGAAGTTCCTCCACACCAAACTCGCTCATCCATGTCTTTATGGATCTTGCTTTGTGCACTGGTGTACAGTCATGTTGGAACAGGAAGGGGTCATCACCAAACTGTTCCCACAAAGTTGGAGGCATGAAATTTTCCAAAATGTCTTGGTATGCTGAAGCATTAAGAGTTCCTTTCACTGGAACTAAGGGGCCGAGCCCAACCCCTGAAAAAGAACACCTGAATTCAATGATTTGGAGGGGTGTCCCAAAACTTTTGGCAATATAGTGTATAATTCTTGCATCAGAGTGTTGGATAACTTCGAGTAAATACATGAAAGTGTACACTTTTTCCCCCAGACAAGTTGTGAGTAGTACTCAGATAATGTGCTGCACTCCTATCCATCCTTAGTAAAAGCAATCCTATAATTCTGCTCACTGTACTAAAGGTTCATGACAGTCTTTCAGAATAAAGAATTTATTTTTAGTAACATACACTACATGCCCGAATGTTCAACATCCAATGTGCTTATTGAAGATCCCATTCCAGGTGTAAGTTCCCTTATGCGCCACTCCAAAGGTGTTCAGTGGGGTTGAGGTCAGGGATCTGTGTAGGACAATCGAGTACTTTGGCTCAAAACTGGCGCACTATGTCTTCATGGATGTTGCTTTGTGCACAGCGGTAGGGTTTAGACCTGTAACACTGCAGCATATGACGATTTTCTAGACAATTCTCTGCTTCAAAATTTGTGGCAACAGGTTGGGGAAGAACCACATCTGGGTGTGAAGGTTAGGTGTCCATATACTTTTGACCACATCGTGTAGCAGTATCCTGAACTGTGGTAAAAGTTAAGGTATCACATGAATATTCACAGTGTGCACAATCTGTCACATGATCCTGACACACTTCATCTGCTGAGGCTCATCTCGCCCTGTGGCTCTTCCGGATCCATCCTGAGGCTCTACTTCTGCACTTATGCTCAAGATTCACACTTCTGAAAACAGTTAGCCCTAACACTTTCACCATTTCTCAGTGGATAATTGCACCTTAACTTAACTCTATTTGTCACATGTACATTACTGCACAGTGAAATTCTTTCTTCGCATATCCCATCCTTGGAGGGTTGGGGTCAGAGCGAAGGGTCAACCATGAAGCAGTGCCACTGGAGCAGAGGGGGTTGAGGGCCATTGCTCAAGGACATAACACTTTGAACATTTGCACACTGCTACAGCTCCACATTTTTAAATTTTTTGTATATTTTTATATTTTTTTTCTCTCATTTAATTGTAGATTTTTATTTTATATTTATTCTCTTTTTGCCTTATCTTCTTCTTCCTTCTATTTCTTATTTCCTTTTTACTTCTTATTGCCTTTTTGAGGTCACAACAGTCGTGTAAGCATTTCACTGCATATCGTACTGTGTATGGTTGTGTATGTGACACATAAAAAATTGTATTTTTTTTTTAAACAGTGGCAGCTTGTCTGTCCTGGGACTTGAATCCCGATTTTCCGATCAACAACCTAGAGCCTTAACCACTTGAGCTACTACCGCTCTTATAGTGACTTTGTAGCTAAGAACTGTGCTCAACCCAGGACTCTCACATTATTTTGATGATTTATGATTTATTATCTCACCATCAGGTGCCACTTTAAAGAGGATGTTGTCTCATGTCGTTTTTTCCTGACACTTGCCACCTCTTGGTTCCTCATTAGAAACCTAAATCTATTTCTAAATGCTATACAAATAACTTTGAATTGAATTGAATTTAGACGTGCCTAGACTTCACAATTCTTCTATGTTTCAGCGTCCTGAAGAAGGACCTGAAGCCGTTCAGCAGCGGCATCACCAAGGAGCTCATAATGGACACAGTGCGGCGTGGCGTGGGCACACATTACCAAATCATCCAACACAAACTATACAGGGAACCGGAGTGCATGTTTCCAGCAAGGTCAGTGGAAGTTTTTGTGCTTGCCTTTGTTGATGACGATGAAGAAGACTGCATATGTGCACCTATTTTTATTTCTGTTTTTAAATTTTAATAAGAAAGTCTTAATAGAAATGTCAAATACATTTTTCTTTTTCATTTTGTATGTTGTTTTTAAAAAAAATTTCAACTCTCTTTTAATTAAACGTCGTAACATTTTAAGGAATTTTCTTTAATATACTACCTATTTGTAAAAATGCTTAGAGTCCTGGTCTTTTGTATGCAGGTGCAGTGGAGTCGAGCATTTTATCCTGGAAGTGATTGACAGGTTGCCAGATATGGAGATGATAATCAATGTGCGTGACTATCCTCAGGTGCCATCATGGGTTCAGCCTGTACTTCCTGTTCTCTCCTTTAGCAAGGTACTTCATGTTGCACAGTTCTGCTCTTTCATGATTTTCTGAATCACTTGGATACAGATTAATTTATTTATATTGTGATTTCCTGGGTTCAATTCCCAGCCAACCCAAGCCTGGACAAAATGGGAAGGTTGCATCGGGAAGGGCACCTGGTGTAAAACCTGAAGGGGTGCACGGTGGCTTAGTGGTTAGCACGTTTGCCTCACACCTCCAGGGTTGGGGGTTCGATTCCCGCCTCCGCCATGTGTGTGGAGTTTGCATGTTCTCCCCGTGCCTCGGGGGTTTCCTCCGGGTACTCTGGTTTCCTCCCCCGGTCCAAAGACATGCATTGTAGGTTGATTGGCATCTCTAAATTGTCCGTAGTGTGTGATTGTGTGAGTGAATGAGAGAGTGTGTGTACCCTGCGATGGGTTGGCACTCCGTCCAGGGTGTATCCTGCCTTGATGCGCAATGACGCCTGAGATAGGTACAGGCTCCCCGTGACCCGAGAATAGTTCGGATAAGCGGTAGACGAATGAATGATCTCTTTTTGAATGATTTCTTTGACCTATAAGATGATGCTTTTATAAGAGCATATAATAAGCAGGGATGAAATATTTGACAATGTAAAAAACTAGAAATGATCTAAAGTCCATCAGTGTGATCTTGACCTCAGATCTCCCTTGAACAGACTCCAGAGCCAACAATTAAGCAAAATCACTGAACAGACAATATTACAATGAAATAAATGAAATGTGGTAAAACATATTGCTGTATGATTTTCAGACTCCGGATTATCAGGACATCATGTATCCTGCCTGGACATTTTGGGAAGGAGGACCTGCAGTTTGGCCCATTTACCCGACTGGACTGGGTCGCTGGGACCTGATGAGAGAAGATCTGAAAAAGTGAGTTGATTAGAGTGTGGCAGGAAAGGAATTTGTTTCTTTCTCTTACACCACACAAAAGCAGATTGATGGAGACGGATGTAAATAAATGGATGTGGATATGGGGGGATGATAATAGATATGTCTGATAGGGAGATTAGGATACAGATAAATGGATGAGTATACATTTGTAGGAATAAATGGATGAAGATATATAGATAGAGGAGGATTGATGGAAGAGGTTGAATTGACTCGGATGGATGGATTGGGACAAATAAGGATGGATGGATGGAAGCATTGATGTGTGGGTGCGAGGAAGAATGGAGAAATAAAGAAAATGGGCAAATAAAGAACTATGAATTTGAAAAGTAATGAATGGATGAAGATAAAATGAGTGATTCACAGTGAACGGATGAATATGAATAGATATGGATAGAAGGATGGGTTAGTGAGGAGGAACTAGTGTGGATAGATGAATGAATGGATAAAAGCAAGTTTGGTGATTTGGAAAGATATGGATGAAGATGGTCACATGGTGGATGGATGGATGGACGGACATACATTTGGATGTATGAATGAATGGGCATAAATGTGGATGGATGGATTGGCAGGCATCGTTGATGGATAGATGGATTGGCAGGCATAGTTGTAGATGGATATAGATGGATTGGCAGGCATAGTTGTAGATGAATGGATGGATTGGCAGGCATAGTTGTAGATGGATATAGATGGATTGGCAGGCATAGTTGTAGATGAATGGATGGATTGGCAGGTATAGTTGTAGATGGATGGATTGGCAATCATAGTTGTAGATGGATGGATGGATTGGCAGGTATAGTTGTAAATGGATGGATGGATGGATTGGCAGGTATAGTTGTAGATGGATGGATGGATTGGCAATCATAGTTGTGGATGGATGGATTGGCAGGTATAGTTGTAGATGGATGGATGGATGGATTGGCAATCATAGTTGTAGATGGATGGATGGATTGGCAATCATAGTTGTAGATGGATGGATGGATTGGCAGGCATAGTTGCAGATGGATGGATGGATTGGCAGGCATAGTTGCAGATGGATGGATGGATGGATTGGCAATCATAGTTGTGGATGGATGGATTGGCAGGTATAGTTGTAGATGGATGGATGGATTGGCAGGCATAGTTGCAGATGGATGGATGGATGGATTGGCAATCATAGTTGTGGATGGATGGATTGGCAGGTATAGTTGTAGATGGATGGATGGATTGGCAATCATAGTTGTAGATGGATGGATGGATTGGCAATCATAGTTGTAGATGGATGGATGGATTGGCAATCATAGTTGTAGATGGATGGATGGATTGGCAGGCATAGTTGCAGATGGATGGATGGATTGGCAGGCATAGTTGTAGATGGATGGATGATTGGCAGGCATAGTTGCAGATGGATGGATGGATTGGCAGGCATAGTTGTAGATGGATGGATGATTGGCAGGCATAGTTGCAGATGGATGGATGGATTGGCAGGCATAGTTGCAGATGGATGGATAGATAGACGGATTGATGGATAGATAGATGGATTGGCATGCATAGTTGTAGATAGAGCATATAGTAGATAGATAGGGCATAGAGTTGGATGAATAGATAGCAATAGAGATGGATGAATGGGTATATGGATGATAATAATACCATAAAAACAAGAACATACACCAGCCGAACATTTAGATACACATAAATGCAATGAAAGTAAATGCCAGCTACTAGCAATAATTTGAAGGGGAAAAAAACAAGAAGTAAATATAGCTTTGTTACACTAAAGCGTTAATCAGTAATCCTGTTTTAGTCAAAGGTCTCTCTCTCTTTTCTCTTTGTCTTTCAGATCAGCAGCTCGTTGGCCATGGAAAAAGAAAAGCTCCAAAGGTTTCTTCAGAGGCTCTAGGTGAGACAGGCGTAGTCCTGTCAGGGCTGAAGAAAGCTCCTCACTGGTGTATGGAGATGCTTTATAAGTACATTTTATTTTCTGCTTCTTTTGCAGGACCAGTCCAGAGAGAGACCCGTTAATTCTGCTCTCCAGAGAGGATCCGAGCCTGGTGGATGCTGAATACACTAAGAATCAGGCGTGGAAATCTGAAAAGGTCTGTTTACTATACAGTGTTAACAGTGATAGAGTCTGAACTATACTCTTTTAATTTTTTATTTCCTCTGTATTTCTTATCTGCTTCAGGACACTCTGGGTAGACCCCCTGCTACGGAAATTCCTCTGGTTGATCACTGCGAATATAAGTAAGAGCTTGGACCTGAGAGAAGTGCTTACTGCATATGGAAGAAGGCTGAAATAGTAACTACACACTGAGTCTGTGTTGTAACTTTACTGAAAGATTTTTCTCCATCTCTTTCTCCACCCTAGGTACCTCTTTAATTTCCGAGGCGTGGCAGCGAGCTTTCGCCTCAAGCACCTGTTTCTCTGTGGCTCGTTGGTCTTCCATGTAGGAGAGGAGTGGCTCGAGTTTTTCTATCCTCAGCTCAAGCCCTGGGCTCACTACATCCCGGTGAAACAGGACCTCTCTGACCTCAGGTGAACCTTTCAGTCCCATAAACTTCCTGCACACTGATTAGCAGTGCGAAACAAAAACAAATCAATAGGACTTTTAAATGTGGAACAATTTGCAATTATAGCTGCCATTATAGAGGGCATATGGGGTTGGAGGTGGGAAAACCACATGCAGTGTTTCATTCGATTTTATACCACAGCTTTGTTGAATCTTCAAATTTGATTCGTCAAAAGGTATTCTACAACAGCAGTTCTGTTTCTATAACAGTAGCTCTCGGGAGTTATGGTTGTAAGGGAAATCCCATGTGGTTATAAGAAAATAATCAATCATTTTAAATGCATGCAGTTCAGAAAGAATTATTTTGTGGTCTATCGTTGATGTGAAATGGTAGGTGACTTTTGGCTGAAAATTGCATGAAATTTTGTTAGTGAATGTTACAAATCGTTGATATTTCTACAGGGAGTTGCTGCAGTTTGTGAAGGAAAATGACAAAACTGCAGAGGCCATTGCACTAAGGTATTAATTATTCCTGTTAATCCTAGATCAGTTACAGATTAATGTCTTCAGTTTACACTGTCACTGCACTGTGTGTCTTCAGGGGCCAGAAGTTTATCGGGGATCATCTCCGTATGGAGGACGTGTCCTGCTACTGGGAGACACTCCTCACTGACTACAGCAAGCTGCTCAAGTACAAACCCAAACGCAAATCCAGCTACAATCAGATCACCCGCAAACCCGACCGGTCTGAACTCTGACCTGCACACGCATGTGACATGAATGTCCAGAAAATGAGTTGCTCATTGTTTCTGATTCGAAACAGATCAGATGTGTATAACTGCAATTAGATTGTTTTTACTTTCCTCCCCACTGAAGACACATACTGCCCCCTTCTGGGTGATGAACCAACACTCACACAGGCACTGAGAATTAAATCTCTTTGTACTTATCTCACAGCTTAAACACACCTGGTTCCTAAGTTCATCTAGTTCATTTAGTTGTTATAGAGCAGGAATCATACAAGCATTAATCTTAACCATCTTAGCCAAAATGGACCACTTCTCATTATATGTGTCAGTGTAACCACCAGCAGGTAGTAGAGCTGCCATATGTACACTATATTGCCAAAAGTTTTGGTACACCCCTCCAAATCATTGAATTCAGGTGTTGTTTTTCAGGAGTTGGGCTCGGCCACACCAAACCCTTTGGCAATGTTGTGTATTAGTGACTCACTCTGGACATATAAATATCTACAATCAACATGAAAGTGCCACTATTATGTCAATGGGAACATTATTTTGCCATTCATGACATCTGAAAATCATATCTACATTCTTTCATTTAGACGGTATGATCTAGAGCCACATTGGCACTACAGTGTTGAATATGTTCTAGTATTCTCCAAGTACATCAGCCATATGTAGGGTTTACATTGCTCCAGTTTGTTCTTTATCTGACTTGACTGTAAAACTATGACATGAAACAGGATATTTAGTTAGCTCGTCATGTGAAGAGGTTTTTTTTTTTCACAGTCTAATCTTTTACATTCATTCATTTGAATGTTCATTTGTTTGATTTTGAGACCAAATAAATGATATTTTTCAAGAGGTGTCTTTATTCTTTGAAAGAATTCAACCATAGTAGACGACTATGGATAAAATTGCCACACGTGTCTTTGGACTGGAGGAAAAAAACGGAGCATCCAGAGGTAACCCCAAAGCACAGGGAGAAAATACAAACTCCAGGTGCACAGGGCAAAGGTGGGGCAAATATTCTAACCACTAAACTTTGTTTACTCCACTCAATGGAAATGTACACCAATCAGACATAACATTATGAGCACTGAGAGGTGAAGTGAATAACACTACTTATCTCCTCATCATGGCACCTGTTAGTGGGTGGGAAATATTATGCAGCAAGTGAACATTTTGTCCTCAAAGTTGATGTGTTAGAAGCAGGAAAAATGGGCAAGCGTAAGGATTTGAGCGAGTTTGACAAGGGCCAAATTGTGATGGCTAGACCACTGGATCAGAGCATCTCCAAAACTGCAGCTCTTGTGGGGTGTTCCCGGTCTGCAGTGGTCAGTATCTATCAAAAGTGGCCCAAGTAAGGAACAGTGGTGAACCGGCGACAGGGTCATGGATGGCCAAGGCTCATTGATGCCCTTGTGGAGCGAAGGCTGGCCCGTGTGATCCGATCCAACAGACGAGCTACTGTTACTCAAATTCCTGAAGAAGTTAATGCTGGTTCTGATAGAAAGGTGTCAGAATACACAGTGCATAACGGTTCAGGGCTGTTTTGGCAGCAAAAGGGAAACCAACACATGCTATGCATAGTTATCCTTTCAAATACTCTGATCAGGCATAGCGTTATGACCACTTAATAATGTTATTATTAGCATAACTATGATAGCATAACTATGACTATAAAAATCTGAATATTTCAGACTGTTCTCAGTAAAAAAACAACAACAAAAAAAAAAACAGGGAGTCTATCTCACTTCATTTTTACTTTGCCTATGGATTTGCATTGTGCAACTTCAAAAGGTTATTCTCTTTGGGAGCGTGAATGGTTGAACCCTGAGAAATGAAGACAGGATACTGATTTGCTGAAAATGACGAGTATTTTAGGAAAAACAATAGTATATAGTCAAAGGGCTCGAGTGTAAAGGAAATCATTGGTGTCGAAATTTAAGAAAGTCTTCTTTGATTAGGTCAGGTCCTAATGGAGCAAATTTGTTACTGGAGTCCTGAGCGCTGGAAAGAGCTGGAGGTCCTCCGGCCGCTAGGTGGCGCTGTGATGTTTGTGCTTTAGTAAATAAACGCGCTGACATTGGACCGGCTACAGGAGGAATCTCAAACAGCAGGTAAGTAAAGCATGTCAGTTAGTATCTAACGTTACATGAGCATGAAGCTTTGAGATCTCACACAAAATTGTTAACACGGTGTTTAGAGTTTCGACTCATCGTCGATTGAAGCCGTTGTGTAGAGAGGGCAGACAACACTGCAGGTCTGACCTTAGAGACTGACCACTGAAGCACTACATCTGTAATAAATGTCTTTCACAGATTAATTATGATATAAATTAATTACACGACCCTACCTAAAGCAAAATCAAGGTCCTGTCAGAGTTGTGGGCAGCCTTTATATTATACTTAATATTAAAAACTAATCCAAATTCCCATTCAAACACTAGGAACTATTTACCTTGTTGTTGTTCTAATGTGATTCCTACATGAACTCTGAGAATAATAGTTAGATAAAATGATATGATAAAATCATCAGAATAATAAATAAATAAAAATTAATGGCCATTGAAAGAGTTTAACTACTTTTTCCTTTTCTTTTCAGTCATTAGGGCTGTTGCAATTTCCTTTTATCGTGTCCTGCTTTCCTGAGGTTTGAATAAATGTGACGTATAACCTGTCTTTGTTTCCTGTCGTCATGAAGCAAACCAGTTAAAACCTTCAGAAATTAGATACAGGGCAATAATGTGTACAATTAATGACCGACAAAATATAGCCCGTCAGTGGGACCAAGAATGCTGAACGTGCCTCATTTTACTTAAGAACCTAAAAAGTATAAACTGTTCAGAAATGTTTTGGGTGTCAATGAAATATTCAGATTGAAGTCTAGTGCGTTAAGATTACCGTAATTATTTTGTAAATGGTAAGAAGATTCAGTAGCTCTCAAAGCTTCACCCTGCTCTGTTCTGCTGCTTCACATTTCTGCATAATGAGATCTGATGTTATTGATATATTTTCAGTTCAGGAAGAATCTTTTCTTTACATCACACACTGTAATATCATCTGCACAATTCATCTCTAAAGGCAGTGCATGAAACATGTCCTAACTCCTGGCCATGTGTTTCCCCGCAGTGATTGAACAGCTTGCTGATGCGTGATGCGCCCTGTGGGTCTGTGTACACACACATTCACGTGTGGAGAGAAAGACACAGATACAGCCAGCCCCAGAGCCTTGCATACAGGACTGCTGAGGGCGGTTTATATGTTCGGCCTTCCTCGAGTGCATGCAGCTGACATCGTCGATCCAGAGGCCAGTCTCCATTCTTTACCAAAACATGTGGGCATGCCGGAGTTCCCAGACACAGGATGGGATCGCATTAAAGACCTATTCGACCGACGGTTTGTTTCTCTATGGTTTGATGAATGTTTTTGGAGCTTGGAGTGTATAAAGGGAAATAGTTCATCTGAGGCATTAGCATAGGTGTGTATTCCCAGGGTGTATTCCCACCTCGCCCCCTGTGTTTCTAGGACAGACTCCTGTGGATTTTAGGGAGCATATGTCCAGGTTTGAACTCTGATAAAGTGATAAATTTAACAGGATCTTAAGCCATATTTGTAGCTCACCACATTACCAGGGATAAATTTACTAGCTAATATTACTTACCTACTAGCTAATATTACTTACTTACTAGCTAATATTATTACACCACCAGCTTGCTATGCAGTGAATGCAAATAAACATGTGATGTCATCAGGCATTGGTTCTTAATGTGGGGTCTGTGAAGCATTATGAGAGTGTCTGAAAATTTTCTTAAATGTCATTACACTGGTGGAAATGTAAATCCATTAATATAGAGGTAATATAGATATTGGCCTGTTTTTTTATTATGAACCCTCAGTAATTTAAAACAAGTCAGCCTGTAAATAATGCCAGCTTGGATCTCATGTATTCTGTTGATGGAAAGTTTCAGAATAAATGTTATGAGCTTTACACTGATCAGGCATAACATTATGACCATCTGCTTAATGTTGTTGGTCCCCCTTTTGCTGCCAAAACAGCCCTGACCCGTCATGCACTATGTATTCTGACACCTTTCTATCAGAACCAGCATTAACTTCTTCAGCAATTTGAGCAACAGTAGCTCGTCTGTTGGATCGGATCACGCGGGCCAGCCTTCACTCCCCACATGCATTAATGAGCCTTGGCTGCCCATGACCCTGTTGCCGGTTCACCACTGTTCCTTCCTTGGACCACTTTTGATAGATACTGACCACTGTAGGCTGGGAACACCCCACAAGAGCTGCAGTTTTGGAGATGCTCTGATCCAGTGGTCTAGCCATCACAATTCGGCCCTTGTCAAACTCGCTCAAATCCTTACACTTGCCCATTTTTCCTGCTTCTAATACATCTTTGACTTGTGTTAGACTTGCTGACTTGCTGCCTAATATATCCCACCCACTAACAGGTGCCATAATGAGGAGATAATCAGTGTTATTCACTTCACCCGTCAGTGCTCATAATGTTATGGCTGATCAGTGTATATTTGTGTATGTGTATTATTAATTATGTATGTGAATTATGATTATAAAACTGTACAGAGGAAGCCATGGAAATTCTTTTATAGTTATTTTACTGCAAACAGTTTGAAAACCTTTGTCCTATTATAATATATATTTCTGATCTCCATTTTCCCTCTAGAGATGGACAGGCATACTCAGAAGAGGTGAGGAACGTGGGTAAGAGTGCTCTGACTGCGGCCATGGTGGGACTGTTGTACGGAGGCCTGCCTGGAGCCCGACATGCCCGTGAGAGATTCATCCAGCTGAGCCAGGCTGAGATTTACCGCAGCAGAGTGGAAGCAGTGGTAAGATAAGAAAATAATTCATAATGATTAGCATAATATTTTAATCTGCAGAAAAAGTGGCACCAAACTTACATATCTACATATAAAAAGTAGATACGCTTGGTGAAGGATGTCATCTCTGAGACTCAGACTGTGGCACATCTCGGATCTGTAGAAAGAAGTTAAAAGTGCAAAATTTTCTATCCGAAAGCACTCATTTAGAAGTATTTAGCTTTTATAAATACTGTATGTATTGTTTTTCCACTGTCTGAGACACAGTTGCATGCATGTGATCAGATATGGAGCTGGGGAAAATAATTTCAGTAATACAAGTTAAGAAAATGTATAGGAGAATTATATAAATCTGCCCCTAAATTAAATCTTACCAAATCTTACATCTAACCATGTTTTTCTTTCTTTCTTTTTTTCTTTTTGAAAAGACAACAGTCCTTATATCTAAGGAAAATGTGAATCCACCATATTCATTTGTAGACTCTTGATCTATATAAAATGTCATTGGTTATTGTAATGTAATAATAAAAATCCCCATATCAGTATGTAAGCCATGAACATAGTGCTCCTTTAGAAAACGAGAACGCTGTCTTGTTGTATGTTTTTAGCGTTCGGCTCATAACGCAGCTATCCGAGGCTTTGTGAGATACGGCTGGAGGTGGAGCTGGAGAGTCGGCGCTTTTGTGACACTTTTTAAGTAAGTCCTTTAAGTAAACACTACACACAAGAAGAAAATGTAGAGCTTGTAGCTTTGCAGCTATAAAGAAAACCTGACCTGCTGTCTGTGTGTGTGTGTTTCTAACAGCACTGTCAGTACAGGCATTTCTGTGTACAGAGACAGTAACGCCTTGAGCCATTTCGCTGTGGCGGGGGGTAAGTAGTATCTCCCTAACATCAGGCACAATGAAACATCTGTGATTCTTCTACTTTTCTTTTCAGGGATTAGTCAATTTCCCATAGTGGTCCATGCATTACTTTTATATCAGACAAATGTAGATTATTTAGTACTACAGAGTTAGGTTGATTATAAATCATATTTGTAGTTTTGGGCTTGTTGTTGTTTGTGGCTGATTCTGTATTTTATCCTGTGTAGTACCTGTAATTACCCAAGGGGCACATACACCGATCAGCCATAACATTATGACCACCTGCCTAATATTGTGTTGGTCCCCCTTTTGCTGCCAAAAGTGTGCTGTGGTATCTGGCACCAAGATGTTAGCAGCAAGTCCTGTAAGTTGCGAGGTGGGGCCTCCATGAATCGGACTTGTTTGTCCAGCACATCCCACAGATGTTTGATTGAATTGAGATCTGGGGAATTTGGAGGCTAAGTCAACACCTCAAACTCATGGTTGTGCTCATCAAACCATTCCTGAACCAGTTTAGCTTTGTGGCACGACGCATTATCCTGCTGAAAGAGGCCACAGCCATCAGGGAATACCGTTTCCATGAAAGAGTGTACATGGTCTGCAACATTGCTTATGTAGGTGGTTCGTGTCAAAGTAACATCCACATGGATGGCAGGACCCAAGGTTTCCCAGCAGAACATTGCCCAAAGCATGACACTGCATCTGCCAGCTTGTCTTCTTCCCATAGTGCCTCCTGGTGCCATGTGTTCCCCAGGCAAGCAACGCACATTCTTCTTCCATTGCTTCATGGTTCAGTTCTGATTCCCACTTGCTCATTGTTGGCGCTTTCGGCAGTGCACAGGGGTCAGCATGGACACCCTGACTGGTCTGCGGCTCTGCAGCCCCTTGGTGCTGCATCTGGCACCAAGATGTTCGCAGCAAATCCTTTATGTCCTGTAAGTTGCTTACAGGACTTAAAGGATACTTTTATAGATACTGACCACTACAGACCGGGAACACCCCACAAGAGCTGCAGTTTTGGAGATGCTCTGATCCAGTGGTCTAGCCATCACAATTTGGCCCTTGTCAAACTCGCTCAAATCCTTACGCTTGCCCATTTTTCCTGATTCTAACACATCAACTTTGAAGACAAAATGTTCACTTGCCGCCGAATATATACCACCCACTAACAGGTGCCATGATGAGGAGATCATCAGTGATATTCACTTCACCTGTCACTGCTCATAATGTTATGCCTGATCGGTGTATTTCCCCATATTAAAGAAACGCTGTATTAGAAAATGTTTTGTTGATGTGTAAACCTGTTCTGTGTGTAGCTGTGACTGGAGGTGTTTTCCGGATGAATCTGGGCCTCAGGGGATTGGTGGCAGGATCGGCTATTGGCGCTGCATTGGGGTGAGTTGAATAAAGAGTGTCCCGAATGCTCCGGTTTGATAGAGTCGATCAGCCAAACTATGTTCTGTGTCTAAGAGAGGCTTCTTTTGTTTTGCACTAAAACTACGAATCTGATGTAGCTAACAAGTAACAAAGAAGGCTGCAATGCAGTCTCATACTCGTATACAGTTTTCAAGAACTTTCTATTGTGAAAAATTCTATTATAATACTTTCTCAGGGAAACTAGAAGAGTTTCATATTTAAGATTACTTGCCTAATATCTATAATGGAAAAGGAAACTTTAGACATTAAACATGTTTTGGCTTAAATGAGTATGTTTGAGGTAAGGAGAAAATTCAGTACATTTTCATATCTGCTTTTGTTTTAGATTTGTTTGAACGTCTCTACAGCTATACTTCTTTTTACCAGAGGACAAACAATGGAAATTGCACCTGTTTTGTTGTGCCCATGTTCAGCATTGAATTTCTTTGTCATGTCACATTCCACGGTGGTGTTTAATGACTCATATGAAAGTTGATACTCGGACATATAAGACCTTCTGTTTTTATCTAGCCTACTCTGGTCAATATATTCATAGAAAAATTCTAAAAAGCAAACAAACAAACAAAAAAAACAACAACTGTTTTTTCCACACAATTGTTTTTATCTTTAGCGCAAATGGTGATATCATACCCATTTCTGCTCTCTCAGATGCCCCAAGTGTGTGTTCATAAACGGCTAAAAGTCATTACCTTCAAGCACTAAAATTCTGTGTAAGGTTATCCAAACAGAGGTACAAACATCTCACACTGAAAGCCAACAGGGTCCTGATTAATTTTATATCAGGTGGCCATAAAATAATCCATTTGTTTTTACGGATTGAAAATGTCAGAAAAGTCCGTTTCCATTTCACCGGCATAATAGAACACCAGTGTATTGGTCAAAAGATTTAAAAGTGACAGCATTGTGCAATACCTAAAAGTCTAATAATACTAATTTAGCAAAGTGGACTTCCTCATCGCCAGTAAACAAGCCACATTAGGTTTTAGTATCCAACTAATTGCTGTCATCATATTCTCAGTGATTTATGGGAACACTCAGTGGTAGAAAGATGTAGAAAGGTGGGTGGTGCAGCCAGTCATGGCAGTCACCAGTGCATTGTGTCTCAGTAGGCTTCCTGGCTCCACCATGGAGAAGTACAATCAGCCATATGTTTACTTGGCATTAACTAAGAAATGGGTCTAACTGTATCGTATCGTGCCACTTCTGGTGCAGACGCCACATTCCCTGACGTACACGCTGTTTTCACAGCTTGTCCTCTACACCATTGTACAGCTCCTGTAGATTTGCTCTCGGAGAAGCAAACCATGGCTGGGCCCACCTGAGGATCTCCAACCTCGTGCCCTCGTGGTGATTGATACATCTGTCACGATGTTGTCCGAGCGGATCGTTGGTCCGAGCGGATCGTCCGAGCGGATGCCGACGTTTCCCCGAACACTCCATTCTACCTGGTTGATCTCACACCAGGGGGATTCATCCTTCATGACTATCTCAAGCTAGAGCCTTTATCTCTCTCCCGGAGATGGGGACATGTCTGTTTTTGTCCTTCTGGAGGCTAATAACTCATGTCTGAACATCTAGTAGTTCCAGTTGTAGGATCTGAATCTGCTGTCTGACCAAGGAGCCATATAAGAACAAATACTTTCTACTTCTCAGGAATGAAACAGTGATTGGTGAGTGTTGCCAATCATTCTACAGGGATGCAGTTTCTCCGTTCTTTGGAAATTCTCCATCTCTCTCTCTCTCTCTCTCTCGATGTCACTCTCAACACAGTGACATGTCCTCCCCTCACCCCCCTTTCTTTAGGGTTTCTGTTGGCCAGCTGCTCCCTTCTAGCAGCTCTCACTCTCACACACAGACACACACACTGCCAGAGGAACCCATGTGCCATGCAGAAGACCCAGATCTTTAGGGCAGAACGGCTTGAGTGCCTAATCCAACAGCTGCACTGCTTTTTTTAAATTTCCCTGTCAGCTTTGTATTCCAATCCCATCCATCCCTTGATCTCCACAGCTCCTCCTTTTGGCACCGTCCGTCTCATCTCTGGGTTGGTCCTGAGGACAAGCTCCATCATCCTCTCATTCATTTGGCTCTGTTTTTCATATTTTGTGCTGAGACCTTTCCAGTCGTCCTTTCCATCCAGCAGTGCTATCAGGATTAGCACCTCAGACGGCACTCGCCTCTCTCTCGCTCTCTCTCTCTCAGTATGCTGGCACAGCTGACTTTGGCGTGCTGACTGGCACCTGGAGCGCCGCTCGCTGTGTATGTAAACATCCCCAGTGCCCTGCAAGGTGCAGCGAGGCAGGGCTCAAAATCAAACCAGGCAGCTAATCAAATCGGCACATCACGCTCTAAATAGCACCAAGCTAGGAGATGGATGGGGGTGAAAAAGTGATAGATAAGATGGTTCGACATGTGACTACTGAATTAGTATGGCATCATATTTATGATATCATGATATTCCCTATTTTTATGTCATGGTTTGCAATAATATTGTATTAGAAAAATGACTACATGTTTTCATCAACCTGCATTTTGCCAAAAACTGACTTACATTACATAACATAAATCACTTCTTCTGTTTTCTTATAGCTTCTCTCACTTAAGACATCTACACTCGAATACATGATAGCTATAGAATATGCTTGTTTCCAAATGGGTAGAAAATGTGAACTTATTCTTTATATGGGTATACCAGTGTACACACTCAAAATTTTAAGAAATTCCTCTGATGAAATATGATAAACTGATCATTCAGATGTCTTGAGGACACTGTTGCTAGGCAACAACAAAAATTACACCAAACATAAACTAGCTTATTACTGAACCACTAAATTTTTCTGTGAAGCATAGTGACAGTGGAAATGACAGTTCATTAATGATATTAAATATTCGATTGCTCTATGCAGAATTTTTTACAAGAGAGTTTCTGGAGTATTTTAAAGCCCTATTGCTGATTTTAAGCTGACGGACTCGTGTTGTTGCAGTGTGCCTGCTGGGGCGTTAATTGTTGGGCTACAGAAGCTAGGAGGAGAGACCATGCGGGAAAAACGACAACGGGAACGAAGAGAACTGTATGAGCTCAGGGTGGCTGAATGGTATGTTCTAATACTATTATATCAAAAACGTTTTTTTTTTTCCATTATTATTATATCAAAAGCATTACTGCAAGCCATTACTTTTTTTTTGTAGGAATGCACGTCTGCAGCTTACTGACAAGATAATTGGTGAATTTAATGGCCGGGACCAAGACACAGAAGGTGACCTTCAGCGGATCAAAGAGCTCCTTAGTCAACCAAGGAACGAAGAATTGACTAAGGAGTCTTAACAGATCTGATTATCGTGACTGACTGAAGTCATAGATAACAACATACTCACAAATGAAGAGGCTCTTCCGATGGGAGATATATATAAAGCTAAACCGGTTGTTCACAGACAGACAAACCACATAACAAATCATGTGCTGAACATTTTTGTACAGCAGTTACAGTTCACTTTCACCTTCATGTGTTCAATTCCACACTGTTCAGACTGTTGCTCTGTAACCCAACTGAATCTTAATCTGCTCATCATTGTAAAATATACAGTATATATTACCTTTTAGATGTAAGTTTTTTTGTGTGACTCTGTGCCATGAGATTCAAAAAGCCTGTGACAAACTAAAAAAATGATAAACTGCAATCAAAGTGTTGTTGGACTACAACTGACGTTTTAATGGTTTGACTCGAATTTCTTAACAAGTAGACCAGAGGACCTCAAAACTCAACGACTGTCATAGAACAGTGTGTGTATGCGTGTGTGTGTAATATGGTGCTGCGAGCTCGTCACATGCCTTGGTCCCTTCTGGAAACAAGATGCGACAGCAGCTGAGGCTCCAGGTTCAACATGTGGATGAATACAAACGCAGACTTACAGCACCACCAAGAGGACAAATTCAGTGTAACCAGGGTTTACTGATTTCATTTTACAGACATCCACTGACCAGGCATAACATTATCTGCCTAATATTGCGTTGGTCCCCCTTTTGTTGCCAAAACAGCCCTGACCCGTCATGCACTGTGTATTCTGACACCTTTCTATCAGAACCAGCATTAACTTCATCAATTTTTTCTGTTGGATCAGACCACATGGGCCAGCCTTCACTCCCCACGTGAATTAATGAGACTTGGTTGCCCATGACCCTGTCGCCGGTTCACCACTGTTCCTTCCTCAGGCCACATTTGATAGATACTGACCACTTCAGACCGGGAAAAGCCCACTGCAGTTTTGGAGATGCTCTGATCCAGTCGACTAGCCACCACAATTTGGCCCTTTTTCAGTCTCGCTCAAATCCTTACGCTTGCCCATTTTTCCTGCTCCTAAAACATCAACCTTGAGGACAAAATGTTCACTTGCTGCCTAATATATCCCACCCACTAACAGGTGCCATGATGAGGAGATAATCAGTATTACTCACTTCACCTGCTCATAATGTTATGCCTGTTCGGTGTATATTTGTATTTCATAAGTTTATAAATAAGATCACTTGCAATATTTTTGGTCATTTTGCAATTTATACACATTCTCTGCATCACAATAATGAATTAGTCCACTACGGTCTATTATTTCTAGCATAATATTTGGCACATTTGAATTTAAATTATGTAGATATATAGAGAACAAAAGATGTGGCAAACTATTATAAGAACATAATCCACGACAGGGCAGTGTGATTATGTGAAGCAGAAGACACCATCAAAAGCACATCCTGAAGTGTTTTATTCCTTTTAATACCACCACTATGCTGGTTTTAATATAACAATTAATTAATTAATTTATAGCAGCTATAAACAGTCATCTCCTCATTTGCTCTTAAAGCTTATAAGGCAAACAGTCCTAAAGACTTCTTGTGGTGACAATTTTAAAAGAATAGCTTTACAACAGCTTTTACACAAAGTTTCACCAATTTAGAACATTTATAAAAGTTAGAAAAGTAATTTAGAAAAGTCCCGAATAAGCTGTTACTATAGAAACAAGTGCCTTAATATTACACTATATTGCCAAAAGTTTTGGGACAACCCTCCAAATCAAGAATCCTGACCTCAACCCGAAAGAACACCTTTGGGATAAATTAGAGCAGAGACTGCAAGCCAGGCCGAAACTTGGACATCTGCCTTTACATGCACATGAATGTAATATGGCGTTGGCCCGCCATTTGCAGCTATAACAGCTTCAACTCTTCTGGGAAGGCTTTCCACAAGGTTTAGGAGTGTGTTTATGGGAATTTTTGACCATTTCTCTCAAAGTGCATTTGTGAGGTCAGGCACTGATGTTTTCATCCCAAAGGTGTTCTATCAGGTTGAGGTCAGGACCAGTCAAGTTCCAGTGCACCAAACTCACTCATCTATATCTTTATGGACCTTGCTTTGGTCACTGGTGTGCAGTCATGTTGGAACAGGAAGGGGTCATCCCCAAAGTTGGGAGCATGAAATTGTCCAGAATGTCTTGGTATGCTGAAGCATTAAGAGTTCCTTTCACTGGAACTGAGGGGCCAAGCACAAACCCTAAACACATGACTTGGAAGAGTGTCCCAAAATTTTTGGCAATATAGTGTATAAACCCATGCTTTCCCTTTTACAGCTGCCATATGGAAGTGACACCCTCTGACCAATCGCCTTCGAGAATTCCACAGCGCTGTGTTAATATAGCGAAAACGGCACCAGCTTAGTTGCATAGCTCCTCCCCCATTTTTTCCGCCCCCACCTGCGTCATCAACAGGCCGCGGATACCACGCATGCGCAGTGCTGCCTGTCAACCCGGTGCCGGATCAGAAGCGCGCATTCCCTGTCAGGATTTTCCAATGAATGGCGCGATGGCCGCTTCATCTAATAGGATCATGCTCGGCCCTCTTGTAGCAGCAATCGACCAGGGCACTAGCTCTACTCGCTTCTTGGTAAGTTGCAATCCGATATCGTTGTGGCTTATTGGATTTAAGCTCTGTTTTCTCTTTTAAACAGAGAGTCCTGGGTGTCCTTGTTAGCATACACGATATGTTAAGATACCGAGTGTTAGCTCAAGTCCAGCTCATTCCTGTAGTGTCAAACAACCCATGTGTGTGTAATTGTGGCTCGGAAATCGAGTAGATAAGACCCATAAATCCAACATCCCATGATCTCACTCAGGCCTTTATATCAAATCCCTTATGAGTGAATAACGCGATTAACTTTACCTCTGTTCCTACGTCTCAAACCACATAGGGTGTAGAAAGTATATTACATCCTGCAGCAAAAGCTTTAAATAGTGTACCGCTGTTAATGTATGCCCAGGTCTCCATACTAACTTTTTTGTAAAAATTCATTCATTTGTATGTTTTTTTTTCTGTTTAGGGATACAGCTGATCCATTGACACTCTTAAGTGCACTTTGGCTGCTGTTTAGGACGCAGCCTTTTTTTTTTTTTTTTGACCAGCACAGATCCTTTCTCAGGTTTTAATATAGTGAGATATTAAAAGATTATATACAGCAGCACAGATCCTTTTCTGTCTGTGAGCAGGCATCAGGACGCGCTTTACATGTCAATGAAGGTATTCATACTGAACAGAGCAGTCACACTCTCCCACTCCTCCTGAGCTCCTTTAAACATCTCGCACTGCCAAGTTTGAGTCTCCTCGCCATGTCTGCAGCTTTTGGACTGGAAAACTGGCCTGTCCTGTGTATAAATAGTATACCAGGGCAGTTAAAGTTAGGGTGATGGTACAGTGGTTGGTGAGGAGAGACTGTCATAACAATAAAGTCACTGATTAACACTGTCGCAAAAGGCACCTGTGAGATATTAGGCATCAAGTGAACAGTCAGTTCTTGAAGTTGATGTGTTAGAAGCAGGAAAAGATCTGAGAGCCAAACCGTGATGGTTAGATGTCTGAGTCGGAGCATCTTCAAAACAACAGGTCGTGTGGTGTGCTTTCCTGGTATGTGCTGGTTAGTAATTACCAAAAGTGACCCAGGGAAGGACAAGCGGTGACCCGGCCACAAGGTCATTGATGCGAGTGTGGAGTGAAGGCTATCCCTCCTCCACAGAAGAGCTACTGTAGCACAAACTGCTGAAAAAGTTAATTCTGGCTTTGATAGAAAGGGTCATCAGCTTGCTGTGTGTGGAGTTGTGTTGCCAAAGACCAGTCAGAGTAACCATGCTGACCCTTGTACACCATTAAAAACACCAGCAATGGGCATGTGAGCATCAGAACACTGGACCATGGTGCAATGGAAGAAGGTGGCCTGGGTTGATGAATGACACTTTTTTTTTTTTTTTTTTTTTTTTTAAACATCATGTGGACAACTATGTGTGTGTGTGTGTCCGTTACCTGGGGAAGAGATGGCACCAGGATACACTATGTAAATAGGCAAGCTGTTGGATGCAATGTGATGCTCTGGGCAGTATTCTGCTGGGAAATTTCCTTTGGTCCTGGCGTTCACTGTTAAATTTTAGGCCGGTGATCATAATGTTATGGCAGATCTGTGTGTTTATGTATAGACACATGATGTGTGAATATTTTTCTAAAAGCACTGTAATACTGTGCAAAAAAATAATTTTTTTTATATTTTTTTAATTACAGGTGAGAAGTTTTCATGCTGTCCATTATATAAACTTTTGTCTCTCCTGCACATGCCTTAGCTGTATGTAATGCAGAAGCTCCCAAACTAGAGGTCGTGACCCCATGTGGGTTAGCGTGATTAACAAATGAGGTCTTCGGAGAAAGCCATAATCTCCTCTTTGGTTTTGTTCATCTATTTTACAAATATAATATTACAAATGTCAAACTCTAAGGGTGGATTTTGCATGAAATGTTGCTGGGTGATTCCATGTCGAATAAACCAGAATTTCTTGTCTTAATATTTCTTGAGTTAACTCTCATTGATTCCAAAACACACACATTTGAATAAAGTGTTTTTTTAGACCTACAATGAAAGTGAAACTTGTGTATGGTGTATGTATTTTTTATGCATTGTTTATTTTACATGAGGAAATTATGTAAAACTGACTTCTCTTTTATTTTTAATGCAGGTGTTTAATGCGAAAACTGCAGAGCTGCTTAGTCACCATCAAGTCGAGATTCAGCAAAGTTTCCCTAAAGAGGGGTGAGTGCTGACACACCCACGCTCACTGCAAAGAGAGTCACAGCAGCTGGATAACACAGCTGTAAAGAACCTGTTACAGGAAATCTGTCAGCTACAGATGCAGCTAATAATGTATTTATAACCATGCAGATCTAATCCTGCCCATTGATGACGCCTCCTCCTCTCCTCTTCTCCTTCTCTCCCCCTTCTTTTCCCCCTCTCCCTTTTCCTCCTTCTCCTCCCCCTCCTCCTCCTCTCTCCTCCTCTCTCCTTCTCCTCCCCCTTCTTCTCCTCTCCTCCTCTCCTCCTTCCTCTCCTCCTCCTCCTCCTTCTCCTTCTCCTACTCCTCCTCCTCCTTCTCCTCCACCTCCTTCTCCTTCTCCTCCTCCTTCTTCTCCTTCTCCTTCTCCTTCTCCTCCTCATCCACCTCCTCCTTCTCCACCTCCTCCACCTCCTCCTTCTCCACCTCCTCATCCTCCTTCTCCACCTCCTCATCCTCCTTCTCCACCTCCTCATCCTCCTTCTCCACCTCCTCATCCTTCTCCTTCTCCTCCTCCTTCTCCTTCTCCACCTCCTCATCCTCCTTCTTCTCCACCTCCTCTTCCTCCTTCTTCTCCTTCTCCTCTTCCTCCTTCTTCTCTTTCTCCACCTCCTCCTCCTCCTTCTCCTCCTCCTCCTCCTCCTTCTCCTTCTCCTACTCCTCCTCCTCCTTCTCCTCCACCTCCTTCTCCTCCTCCTTCTTCTCCTTCTCCTTCTCCTTCTCCTCCTCATCCACCTCCTCCTTCTCCACCTCCTCCACCTCCTCCTTCTCCACCTCCTCATCCTCCTTCTCCACCTCCTCATCCTCCTTCTCCACCTCCTCATCCTCCTTCTCCACCTCCTCATCCTCCTCTCCACCTCCTCATCCTTCTCCTCCTCCTTCTCCTTCTCCACCTCCTCATCCTCCTTCTTCTCCACCTCCTCATCCTCCTTCTTCTCCTTCTCCTCTTCCTCCTTCTTCTCTTTCTCCACCTCCTCATCCTCCTTCTTCTCCTTCTCCTCTTCCTCCTTCTTCTCTTTCTCCACCTCCTCATCCGCCTCCTTTTCCCTCTCCTCCTCCTCCTTCTTCTCCTTCTCCACCTCCTCATCCTCCTCCTTCTCCCTCTCCTCCTCCTCATCCTCCTCCTTCTCCCTCTCCTCCTCCTCCTCATCCTCCTCCTTTTCCTCCTCCCTCTCCTCTTTCTCCTCCTCCTCCTCCTCCTCGCTTATTGATAATAGTCTATTTTGAAATGAATAATCCAACTGCTGTTTGAAAGAAATCACAGAAGCCGCAGTTCATCACTAAAAACGTTTGTTCAGTAACGCACACGTTGATTTTCTCTCTGCAGCTGGGTGGAAGAGGACCCCAGAGAGATTCTGCACTCTGTGTACGAGTGCATGGACCGAACCTGTGAGAAACTGACGCAGCTTAACATCGATATCTCCAACATCAAAGGTATTACTGTCCTCCTCAAGGTTTCTTCCTCTTCCCATCTAAGGGAGTTTTTCCCTGCCACAGTCGCCTCAGGCTTGCTCAATAGGGATAATTTTGTCTTAATCCCTCATTAATTCTGGACTTTTCTACTATGTTTCTTATGTTCTGTAAAGCTGCTTTGAGACAATGCCCATCTCTATACATTGAATTTAATTGAATTCTGGTTGTTTAACCACAATTGTCTGAATTTGGATCCTCTTTTGGTGTGTATGACGTTTTTCTATATTCAATTGGCCACATACACAATCCTACACAGTACAACATGCAGTGAAATGCTTTTTATGAAGTCAAAACAGGAATTTTAAAATAACATAAAATGGAATAAGTTGTATAGAACAACAATTAGAAATAGACAACATATAAAGAAATACAGCATAGGTAAACAATACAATAGTCACTGATGCCAGTTATACTCTACGTGGATATACATTTATTAGAAAATGTGAAACGGTTACAATCTTAGTACAATATTTATTTATATCAGTATTTCTACAATATCGCAAAAAGTACTAAAAGCACAAATAAAAAGCATCCTATTCCATCAGGTTGTCCAACTGTGTCACAGATTTGTGTTTCTCCCCAGTTCCATCATAAGTATAATAGTTTTAGTAATAAAATAATAGTTTTTTTTTGTTTTGTTTTTTTTGGTTTTTTTTTTTTACATTGTCTACCGCTTATCCGATCTACTCTCGGGTCACGGGGAGCCTGTGCCTCAGGCGTCATCGGGCATCAAGGCAGGATACACCCTGGACGGAGTGCCAACCCATCGCAGGGCACACACACACTCTCATTCACTCACGCAATCTCACACTACGGACAATTTGGAGATGCCAATCAACCTACGAAGCATGTCTTTGGACCGGGGGAGGAAACCGGAGTACCCGGGGGAATCCCCCAAGGCATGGGGAGAACATGCAAACTCCACACACACATGGCAGAGGCGGGAATCGAACCCCCAACCCTGGAGGTGTGAGGCAAACGTGCTAGCCACCATGCCCCCCCTAGAATAATAGTTATTTATTTCTAATTATTTCGTTGAGCTGCTCTTGTGACTTGTCCAGTTGAAAGTCTGATGTTTTGTGTGGTTTGAGATGCTGTTGTGCTCAGCACGGTTGTAAAGAGTGATTATTTGACTCAGTGTAGCCTTTTTTGTCAGCTCCAGTCAATAGGAAATACTGTGTTTTGTGTTGGCTAGAATTTATGTGGTCAAAACAAGCACTTGATAAGATTTTCATGCTGTGTGTGATATATGTCAGTAATATTATATTTTTATTGGTGACCTGTTAATAAGTTAAGCCTTCTGTAGTAGTGTTACTTGATTGAAATGCTTTAAGGAATATTTTGCAATAAATAGTTCTTGGTACTTAAATGTATTTTCTAAATAACAGTGGATTAATTTATTATCGGAATGTTAAGTAGTTGCTTATATTTTTATGATTTTTTTTTTTTTTAATGCCACTATGTTCCAACTGTCCAGCTTTTTTCCCCACTTCTTCCTCTTATTTATTATTTAAATTCATTAACAATCTCTTATCATTTTCCTTTAGCCATCGGTGTAACCAATCAGCGTGAAACCACACTGGTTTGGGACAAAGAAACAGGCGAGCCACTTTACAATGCGATCGGTAAGCACGCTTGGGTAACAAGATCAAATAATTAAAAAAAAAAAAAAAAAAGCAGTGTTTGGTTTGGACCTGTACAGTGTTCACTGATTTAATCCCGATGTTGTATGTGTGCAGTGTGGCTGGACCTGCGCACACAGTCCACTGTGGAGAGACTCATCAAAAACACGCCAGGAAGGAACAAAAATCACCTGAAGGTAAGAACGGATCAAGAATGACGGAGAGGTCAGTGTGATACTCAGACCCACGTCATTTTGAGCTGAGTGTATAGATGAAAGAGCTGGACAGATCTAAGGATTAAAGCGCTGCCTCATCGTTCTTTTAAGTAGAGATGAAGTCTCACAAGAACTCTCATTATCAGCAGGTAGGCATTGTGGGTAATATAGTACTTGGTAAAATAGACCAGAATGTTACTGAATTTAGTTTAAACCGGAAAAGTCAGAACTGAAGACATAACAATTATGAACATTGATACACAAGTCGTTCAGGTTAGATGTTTGCTTTAATAAACTTGCTGTTTACAGAAATAAATTCTATTACTTGATCAATTTTACTGTTGATGTTACTCAGCTGCACATCTGCACACTGCTGGATCAGACGGTCTAATCTAGGAAACCGTATAGTTATAAAGATAAAATTCAGTTGCAGTCTTTGAGGAAGCGCCAAAAATGAATATGAAATATTTATTTATATTTTCTTGTCTCAGTTTATCATGTGGATCTGATGACTGATTCTGTAGCAGCCTTTCAGACTCTGCCCAAGACGAGCAGTCTTTTTTTTTTTTTTTTTTTTTTTTTTTTTTTTTTTTTTTTTTTTTTTTTTTTTTTTTTTTTACACATATTGTGGAATGTGTTAAACGGGTGTGGTCTATTTACTTGACATTTCAACGTGTACCAAAGAAACCATTCGTGTGATCTGGAATGAGTTAAATGCAAGCAGGAAATTCACTCATAACTTGCTCATTTAGAGAAATGAAAATACAGCGTCTCAATAAACTATTTAATAAACTATGTAAAACACACAAGCAATAAAGGGAAAGACTAGGAATACACTGAAATAGCATTTTTAACTCAATAAGAGACAAATAAGAGACATTGTCTATTGTTGACAAATATGTGACCAGTTAAGCTGGAAGGATCACATCTTTACAATACAAAGCAGGAGAGCATGAATACACACACATGGTGTGAATGATTGACTTCTTAGTTCGTCATCCAACAGATTTAATTAGTTTTTACTGTTTGATTAATATGAAATGATGATCGAGGTGTATCTATATGTATTATATACTTCTTTATTCTTCATTCTGATTGGTCAGATGTTAGTTTAATTTCCAGTAACAGGACAATAGTTCAGCTGCATGACACATTGAAACAGAAACTTGTTCTATTATATACATTAATACACACAATAAAAAAAACATTTCATTATTGATGGAAGGTGTGTCCAGTTTTTGGGAGTTTTCTAACAGGGAGACTCGCTCACATTTTCACATTGAAGTTTCTCAGTCACAGGACAAGCAGAGGTTTAAGACAGGAAAAAAAAGGAGGTGGAAAGTTTTATCATATACAAGGAATAAAAGACTTTGTGACGTTTTATTGTAGGAAAACATCACACTTCTTCATGATGGATTACTTTCTGTTAACAGCATGCCTCGTTGCAATGCATGTATGCACTGAATTAATACCATTGTTGTCATACAGATTTACTTAAATCTTAAAAAAGACACTTTTTTTTTGTTTTCAAATCAAAGGGTTTTCAGGCCCCATGTTGAAATTCTTACTATTTCGTGTTCCTTCTATTAGATTATTTTATTAGTAATATCTACACCTGATTATTTTTGAAGTATCATTGTTTTTCCAACAATTTCTTTACACCTGCCTAAGACTTTTGCTCAGTACTGTACACTATGACTAATAGCTGAACCACAGAAACGTGCATCTCATCTTCACTCTTCCCCAGCACAAGACTGGTCTTCCCATTAGCACCTACTTCAGTGCGGTGAAGCTGCGCTGGCTAATGGACAACGTAGAGGAGGTGCGCAAGGCCATTATTTCACACACAGCCATGTTCGGGACCGTCGACTCCTGGCTCATATGGGTGAGTCGTTGATGAAAAATTTGGTTAATAAAACCAATGAACTAAATCATTGTCTCAAAATTCTAGCATGCTTGATTACATTTACAGCTTTCAGGCTTTTTAGTACTGGGGTGGTTTTCACACTGGGCTCGTTTGCTTTGGCCTGAATCAGATTGCTTTGGCCTAAATGGCCCGAATTCAGACTCCCTGGATTCTGTCAAACTACAGTGGATTTGCGTTCATCTTACATCATCACAAACGCACATGAAGAACACCAGATCACCATTTTTAAATGTCTTTTGTTACTTTGCTGCTATTATGCACAGTAACACATCTCCTCTTCCGTATTCCTTAATGTTCCATTCATGCTTCATGTGTGTTGTGGAAACTAATGATGTTATAATTGGCTGAAACATAAGTGCAGGCCATTTTACTTCCTGAACAAGTGCAGATCTGATTTCAGTTTCAGTGCAACCCAAACTCGCACCGTCTCAGGTTCGGTACCACGCTTCTCCCTCCACAGGACAGCTTTTGCATTGCACATTTTTAATGCAAACCGTGTCCTGTTTCGGAATAAACTACCTGTGTAAAAGTCTCCCAAGTCGATTCTGTGATTCTCACGCATTAGAGACCACTTTAGAGCCCAAAAACTTGACTAATGCACACTTTCGGGCTTGTAAATTTTTGTTAGCAGTCTTTCATTATATCAGGTCGCTAGCTGTCTGTCACAGTCACATGCTTGCTATGTTTCAGTGCCTAACTGGTGGAAAGAAGGGAGGTGTCCATGTTACAGACGTGACCAATGCAAGCAGGACCATGCTTTTCAATATACACACTATGGATTGGGATCCTGACCTCTGCATGTAAGACACACACACACAACCAAACACAGCTTGTACTGCTGCTACTCGCAGCCACATTTCTGTTTAGATGCCACAAAACAATGTGAAGTATTTTCACAGCTGAATTGTTCACTAAACTGGAATGTCTTTTGTTCCAGCTATTTTGGCATACCAATGGAAATTCTGCCAAAAGTCAGGAGTTCTTCAGAGATCTACGGTTTAATGGTAAGCTCAGTGGAATAGCTTGGTGGTGATTTATGTCAAATCGTTTAAAAATTGAAGAATTTCATACGTATTCACCCTCACTCCTGTGAAAGCTCTAAATCAGTTCTGGGGAATAGATTCATGACCTCAAATCCCAGTTAAATCCATTTCATTTGAGGTTGTAGATCAAAGAGGGTGAATACTCTGTGAATGCAACTGTATGTTATTATTTTTCATTACAAAAAATGTTACCAAAAAAAAACAGGAAAAATGGGGCTTTATCTCTTCATTTTTGTCCCTGATTGGATTTGCAATCCTTGTGAAAGATCCTTTTCTTTTTTTTTTATATCACAATTTTTCAACCTGTGTGTCTTATCGTCTCTTTGGGCTTTCTGATAGAAAATCAGTTCTAGTCTGGTGAGTAGGTCTTGACTGATATTATTGACATTGTCGTTTCTGGGGAAAACCAGTCTCTTTTCCCTTCCCCTGGTTGGCTTTGACGTCCCTTTTTATCCCATTCCATGTAGCGGTGCATTTCCAACATGAAACCTACATCAAGTTTATCCTCTGATCAAAACTCTGCTGCAGTAGCGTCCAGTAATCTGAGAGTGTATTAAACACAACACTTATTTATACTTGTACAGTTCTGGTCAAAATGGTTGGTTCCTTGCTAAAATATTTTCTGAAAACTACCTAAATGTATGGACGTGTGTACATTTATTTTGTGTGATACAAAAAAAAAAATAATAATAATAAAAATTTCACATCAGTGATGAACAAAACTTTTCCCAGTTGCCAGGAAGTTGCTCACCTGTAAGAAATTTCCATATGTGACATGACATAATGGCCTTAAAGCTTACAAAGATCACTCTTATTTCCTGTTTGTAAGCAATAAGAACAATTATATTAGCCAATTCTAATATTGAGTTAGAGTCCCAGGTCCACCAAGCTGCCACTGTTGGGCTCTTGAGCAAGGCCCTTAACCTCCAATTGCTCAGTTGTAAAAAAAAAAATTGATAATATTTTAAGCTTCATTAGATAAGGATGTCTGACAAATACTGTAGTATCAAATACAAATAATTCATAACACATCCCCAGAAGCCTTCATCTCATTCTCTATCTACCTGACAGTAATATTGGCCAGAACTGTACATATCCTGTTGAGCTGATAAGTTTACACACACCTTGCAGAATCTGCAAAATGGTTATAATTCTTTAGAAAAAAAAAAAAGCATTTGTTTTTTTATTTTAGTTTTGTCCTGGATTAAACTTTCACATACCAGATGTTTACATCTAGTCCACAAGACACAATAATAACTTGATCAATAATAATAATTCCTAATACTGTGTTGTTACCTGGATAATTGAATGTTTTGGGATAGTTTTTCATGTTTGTCCTGTCATATTACAGAAAAACCTGCATATTTGACCCCTTTCTAGCAGAGGCTGTATGAGTTTGAGATCAATCTTTTCACACTGAGGAGAACTGAGGGACTTATAATTTGTTAATTTTTTTTTAGAAGAAGAAGCCTTTATTAGCGCCATACATACATTACAGCACAGTGGAATTATTTTCTTCGCATATGCCGGATGAGGAAGTTGGGGTCAGAGCACAGGGTCAGCTCCTGGAGCAGAGAAGGTTAAGGGCCTTGCTCAGGGGCCCAACAGTGGCAGCTTGGCAGCACTGGGGCTTGAACCCTGACCTTCTGATCAACAACTGCTTGAGCCAGCACTGCCCTTGAACTATTAAAAAACTGCAAACATTCACTGATACTCAAAAAGGCAACACTATAGAATAAGAGCCTTGTGGGGGTAAACTTTTGAACAGTATATTTGGTGTAACTTATCTATTTTTTTTCCTAGGAAACATTTATCTCCTGAAAGACAGTATTAATAAGAAAATAAGTTTTTGAATAAAATAATAACAAATCCTTTCACATTTTCTTCAAATGTTAAGATTTTGCAAGGTGCACAAAAACTTTCAATGATCTCAACTGTACCAGTTCAACTAGCAGGCTCAGCTTATTTTTTATTGACTGGTCGTTGGAAATGTACTGGGTGAAATTTCTTCGTTACACGGCACATTGGCTGGATGCCATGAGCTGACTTCACCTGCTGTTAGCCACTAGATCGAGAACCGTCTTTCCAAACAGCACTTGAGGATTTTTGTTGCTTCTTCAAGGGCACTTTCTGACCCGGTGGCCATGCTGTGGATCTCTCCTTCATGTTTTTGCATGCTCACTTTTCATTTAAAGAAAAAAAAAAGTTATTTTGCATAGAAAAGTGGATAAGGAGCTGGTTGATAAGGCATGCTTTAATCACTGAATACTCACGTAGTTCTTCACAGATATTAAACTGTTTACTCTTGGTGGAGGCTTTTAATAAATGATTGACAGTCGAGTCACTCTGAGACGAGTGGGAAAGTCTGTCCGTTGTCTTATTTTTTTTTTTTTTTGCTTTCATAGAAATCTGGTCCACTGACTGGTGTTCCAATATCAGGGGTAACTTGCTTTTTTTTATTATATTGCTTATAATACAATACCGTATATTTTATATGAATAACTGTATATTGTTGTATATAAAATATACAGTAATATCTACATCAGTTTGAAGTGCTTGTGTCCTCTCACTGAAGTGTTTAGGAGACCAATCTGCCGCTCTTGTGGGACAGATGTGCTTTCAGGACGGCCTGGCCAAAAACACGTGCGTCTCGTTATTATTTATCTTTAACACATTGATGAATGAGGAAGTGGTAGCTCTGTGGTTAAGGTTAAACCCTTTATCATCAACTGCTCAGATGTATGAATGAAAACTGTATGGTGCTGTGGATAAGGGTGCCGGTTGAAATGGCATAAATGTTAAAAAAAAAATAAAAAAAAAAGCCATGTTCAGAGCATAGTCACTCGTTTTGCAGTAGACTATGTGATTTGCGGTAGACTATGTGACAATCAGCATACATTATCAAATCATGTGCTTTTTAAGTGCATCGTAGATGCTGATAGCAGGTTTAGAAAACCTGAGTGTATCTTCAGTACATGCTGTTATAGGGAAATATTCAAATAGGGGGTGGAGTCATCTTATTACAACCCCAGAATTGATTATTTTCTTAAAACAGCAGGTCCTGATGCATTTTATTTCTCTTATACCACAGCCATTTTAATTTACAGTCACATTTAATCCTGTGGAACATCCATGAGGCAAGTTCTAGCACGTGATAACTTGCTTTATGGATGCTCCACAACATAACTATAAATAGATTCAAAGTATGATGTGCTGTTCTTTATTAAATAAAAAAGAAAAATGTGTAGAAGTGGTTAATTGCTGAGGTATAAAAGGAATAGAGCACTTGGGGGCATGCTGCTATAGGAAAATAATCAGAGTGGTAACAGTAACTCCACTCTGCACTGCTCACGTGGTTTTACTAGAGATTGCAGTTTTGTATAAACTACATGTTGTCCTATATTTAAATATTTAGCGGTGTGCTATGAGGGAGCTAAACGTATTGGCTGCAGAGTCACCAGGTCATGCACATAATGTATTTTTTCATGCATTTCTAAATTTATATAGATACACCGATCCGGCATAACATTATGAGCAGTGAGAGGTGAAGTGAATAAGACTGATCTCATCATGGCACCTGTTAGTGGGTGGGATATATAGACAGCAAGTGAACATTCTGTCCTCAAAGTTGATGTGTTAGAAGCAGGAAAAATGGGCAAGCGTAAGGATTTGAGCGGGTTCACAAGGGCCAAATTGTGATGGCTAGACCACTGGATCAGAGCATCTCCAAAACTGCAGCTCTTGTGGGGTGTTCCCGGTCTGCAGTGGTCAGTATCTATCAAAAGTATCCTTTAAGTCTTGTAAACTTAAAGGATCTGCTGCTAACATCTTGGTGCCAGATACCACAGCACACCTTCAGGGATCTAGTGGGGTCCATGCCTCGACGGGTCAGGGCTGTTTTGGCAGCAAAAGGGGGACCAACACAATATTAAGCAGTTGGTCATAATGTTATGCATGATTGGTGTGTATTTTGTATGTGCTAGTAATGTTACCTGTATATTGCCTATAATTAATTATTTTCCACATGTTTCGTTAATTTTTGTTTTGTTTTGTTTTTTTACTGGCATGATAAAGGTACCAGTTGAGCATTATTTTTTAAGGGGAGGGGGGGTCATGGGTGTGGGGCTCTGGCTCCTTATTGGTGCAACATAAAGAGCATACGAGATCACGAGTTTGAATGTCGACGATGCAACAGCAAGCTGTGTCCAGGAGACAAGAGACCAAAATTGTCCTTGCTCTCTGAGTGGAATGAATGTCCTAATCTCTCCCATGTCAATCACAGTGTGATTATATATGTGGAAAAGGGGAGATGGTGTTTCTTCCAGCTGTGTTACACCACAGCATGAGCAGGATGTCTAATAGGATTGCTGGATGTCTAAGAGCCAGTCATGAATGAGTATTTTACCAAACCATGGAGGGATACAACAAATTATTGTGAGCCTGAGACCAACAGTAACGTTCAGTTTTATCATATTTATCCTCCACCCCTGACTCGTATCTGTCTCTTTTCTTTCAGTTATGGAACTGGCTGCTTTCTGCTCAGAAACACAGGAACAAAGGTATTCCTCATTTATTGCACTCTGAACAGATTAATCTGTTTTTTTACTGTCTAAGCTCTCTTTCCTAATTTTTTCTGTAGCCAGTGATGTCCGATCATGGCCTCTTAACAACAGTAGCGTATAAATTGGGACGAGACAAGCCAGCCTGCTATGCATTAGAGGTAACATTCTTTTTTTTATTGATGCATTTCATTTTTAATGCATCTTTGGTCTAAAAAAACATTGAGTGGGTGAATGAAACAGTATTCATTACATGATTGCTGAACTGTGTGGATGTGGAAGCTCAGTGGTTAAGGTGTTGGCCTAATGATTGGTAGGTTGTGAGTTTGAATCCCAGGTCCACCAAGCTGCTGATGTTGGGTTTGAGCAAGGCCCCTAACCCTCAATTACTCAATGGTATAAAAAAAAAAATGAGAGAAATGTGCCAAATGTAATCATTCTTTTCTCCTCAGGGTTCAGTGGCTATAGCAGGGGCAGTGGTGCGCTGGTTGAAAGATAACCTCGGGATAATCCAAAGTTCCACAGAGCTTGGTGAGTTCATCAGCAGGTGAAAGCAAAATAGATAGATAGAGAGAGAGAGTGTCCAGCACAGCTTATTCACAATTTTTTTACTAGTACGCCGGTGTTCCAGTTTGCCAGAGGAATGGATTTCGGCTTATGGGACATTTTCAATCCGTATAAACAGATGAATTATTTTATCTTTGCAAGTCTGATATGAGAAATGAGTTGGGACAGGAGTGAGGTGAGGTGTTTTTCCCTCTGTTGGATTTTAGTGAATGAAGATGAATTTTAGAGGCTTATGAACAAGCACTTGGGGCATCTCAGAGGTATCTACATTTACTTTGAAGACCATCTTTATTTTTTTTAAGGGACTGTTCTATGAATATATTGCCACTAGTAGGCTAAAGAAAAACAGAACCATCTATGAACATCTGCAGCCTCGAGTGTCGCACTTTAATATGAGTCATTAACCACCACTGTGGAGTGTGACACGACAGAAAGAAGTTCAGTAATGAACATGTACACACCAAAACAAGCACAGAATCTATTTTTTTGGCAGCTGGGAAAAAGTTAAAAACAATATACACATTATGATAGGTTTGTGCCCAGGTTTAATCCTAGTCCTGCCGTCCAAGATAAAGCACTGTTCCCTTCTCCACAGAGAACCTGGCCGCTGGTGTTGGCACATCGTACGGCTGCTACTTTGTCCCTGCGTTTTCGGGTCTTTACGCCCCCTACTGGGAACCGAGCGCCAGAGGGCAAGTTCAAGCTATGTTTTTTTTTTTTTTTTTTTTTTTTTGGTTTTAAAGAGTCTTAAAGACTTTAACACAGATTCACATGCTAATAATATCAAAAATTATAATAATATAGATAAACCTGTACTTTTTAAGCATGAAACACCATTATAGCTTGTTTATTTTTTATATTAAAATAAATGCTGACTGTTTTTTTGGTTTTCTTTCTCCAAACAGAATCATCTGTGGTTTAACTCAGTTCACCAACAAGAGTCACTTGGCCTTCGCTGCTCTTGAAGCAGTCTGCTTTCAGACACGAGAGGTATCGTCCATCAGTATAAAAAAACATCCTTTTGTCTTTGTAGTCATGAGCCATTCAGTCACAAATAACTCTAATATGAGAAAACCTTGTGCTACGAATCAGTAAAATGACTCGTGATTCATATCTGTGATTCAGATCCTGGATGCGATGAATCAGGACAGTGGGATTCCTCTGACTCAGCTGCAGGTGGATGGAGGCATGACCTCGAACAGACTCCTCATGCAGCTCCAGGCTGATATTCTCTGCATTCCAGTAGGTAAGTCGTACTGAAACCTCCTTTGTGAGTTTCTGTTTCAGGGTTGGCTTTGAAACTGTATAAAATCCTCTTTGTCAGGGGGTAAATTCCAGATGAGTGTGATTATTACTAAGCCTTAATAATATCGAAAGGCCTCAATTCGTCTAATAGTGAGAGATAAGCTAACCTTTTTACGCTGGTTATATGAAAAATGATTCCTGCTGCATATTAGAAAACATTGACTGGAATTTTCCCTGATATATCACTGATATATTAAGAATTTTTATCAGATTGTGGGCTGTGAGAAGATATTAGTTAGTCTATGTCTCATATTAAATGTATGTATTTTATTTATATATATATATATATATATATATATATATATATATATATATATATATATATATATATATATATATATATATATATATTTACACACATAAAAATACATTAAAAACGAATACACAATCCATTCTACATCAATTATTCATTGTTAAACGAGTGACATGTATCCATTTTTAGCAACGGATCTGCTATTGACTCATCATCCTTTTGTTTTTGTATGATATTTTGATATTTATAAAGTCTAGTCACATCATCCATGATTATTTCCACAGCTCTCCTCTTCAGTATAGAGAGTTTAATCAAATTTTCTAACTGTTTATGTGCTCTCAGTGAAGCCGTCCATGCCGGAGACGACCGCACTCGGAGCAGCCATGGCCGCAGGAGCAGCAGAGGGCGTCAGTGTGTGGAGTTTGAATCCCGAGGACCTCACTGATGTCACCTCTGAGAAATTTGAACCCCAGATCAACCCAGAGGGTAAAACCGCTTCAGCCATGATAACAGCAAAAGAATATTTGATCAGTAGAAAGCCTTCGATCGTGGGGGAAAAAAGATGTAATGAAGGTGAAGGTGTGATATTGTAGAGAAGACAGCAGCATGTTCATTTTATCTGATGATTTAGCAAATGGATTCACAGAGAAATAGCAAACACAATGTTTAATGGAGATTTTCAATTATTTTGTATTGTTTGGCTTTGCTGGGTCTAAACAAATCCACTTTTTGCACTAGATCTTTATGAATATTCCTACAGTTAGTTATAACTAGTAGCTTTAGTGTTTATTAAAGACTGTTAAAGTGTAATAATGTCTTTCCTTTGACAAATGTCTTAATCAAAAAAACTTTGAAATAGAGAAAGTTTAGACATCTGGGGTTTTTTTCCCTCTTTTTCTAAATAGAGAGCGAGTTTCGTTATGCACGCTGGAAGAAAGCCGTCCAGAGAGCCATGAACTGGGAGACGACAGAGCCAATCAGCAACGGAAACGGTTTGTGCCTCAAACTTTGTCCTCCATTTTATTAAGAATCCAGCAAATCGAGTGGGAATTTGTCACCGTTAGGGGATAAACTAAACAGTAATGCACACTTTACAGTCTCTCCAGGATTTCTCTGAGTTTTTTTCTTATTTATTTTTTTTGAGGTTGTTGTAGTTTAATTTCCTATTTCTTTTTTTTTCTTTTTTTCAAAATGTGCAAGACAATTTGCAGGATTTTAAAAAAAAATAAATAAATTTTTATGGAAAACTACATGAATTGATTACATTGCATGCACAGAAATATTCTTTTAAAGTCCTACCGGCGAAGAAACCTAAGTAATTACTTTCTATGATGGCTGTATGATAGCTGTACTCATGTTCGACATGAATCAAAGTGCTTTGGCTGAATGTGTTTGGATGTCACAAGATGTTTCTTGTCCCAGATCTGCAGTCATTTTGAAAAATTGCAAGCTTCTCCGAGTTTGCCTCATTTTTATTTTTGTGTTTGCAAAATCTCAAAATCCTGGAGGGACTGACTTTGGATAACCTGCATGGGAAGTTGCAATCCTTTAAAGTCATGAGTCTGATGTCATTTTTTTATTAATTCTATTAATCAAGTAACCTGAAAACATATCAACAATTTAAAAAACATATCAGTTAAATATGTATCATCATTGAGTAGATCATAATTTAACCATATATTTTCGAAACACCACCCAAGTTTCGGAGAAATTTCTATTTTTTAATCGTTAAACATCCTTTAGAAAATTCCAGCCAGACCCTGACATGCAGAAACATCATGGATGTTGCTTGGTCCGATCAAATCAGTAGCTGCTCACATGTCTCCTTTCTCTCTCTCTGATATTGCATGAAATGGACCTGGGTTTTGGACAATCTCCAGAGGAATCTAGTATCTTCAGTAGTGTTCCCCTGGGCTTTTACATTCTGGGTAGTATGTTTATGTTAATTGGAGCAAAGTACATTACAGGTCAGTGTGTGTTTGACACTGAGAGTGAACAATCCTTTGTGCATGCACGTGTGCTTACGCTGCACTTGACTGGAGCCGTAACTCGGAATTTCCAAACCTCCGACTAGGAACAATGCACCAAAGTTGGGAAGGTCTCCTTAATTCTGATTTTAGCACATGGCATCAAATCAACATTATTTTAAATGAGTTTGGGTATATACAGCTATTTAATGTAAAATCAGCCGTAACATTAAAACCACCAGCAAAGGCACCTGTCAAGGGGTAGAATATATCATGCAGCAAGTGAACAATCGCTTTCTCAAAGTTGATGTGTTGGATGTAGGAAAAATGGGCAAGCGTAAGGATCTGAGTGGCTTTGACAAGGACCAAGGACAGTGATGACTAGATGACTGAGCATCAGAGCATCTTGTGGGATGTTCCCTATATGCAGTGATTGACATGTTGCACCTACCTCAACATTGTTGCAGACCCTTTCCTAGTGTATTCCTTCATGCTAATGGTATTCCCTAATGGCAGAGATGTCTTTCAGCAAGATAATGTTCCTTGCTACAATACAAAAATTGTTTAGGAATGGTTTGAGGAACATGACCAGGCCTCCAACTTCCAATCAAGCATCTGTGGGATGTGCTGGACAAATAAATCCAATGCATGGAAAGTCCACCCCAGGACTGATAAGTTCTTGTTGCAAGACACCACAGCACACCGTCTGAGGTCTTGTGGAGTCCATGCTTTGAAGGGTCCGAGCTGTTATTAGGCTGGTGGATTTAATGTTATGGCTGATGTGTTTACATAAATTGTAAACTAGCTAGCTTGTTGATAATCAGAGATGAACAATAACTCCTCAGTAATTCACTACATAGCTCGAGCAGATGGAGGTCAGATAATGACGTAATTCCGAGTTCTGATGTCCCACTTCCGACTTGAGTCAATGCAGCATTAAATGTGTACTATGTAAGATTTGAATGTTTGATCGATTTCAGATGAGAATTTACAACTCGGACAGAGGTTTACTGTTACAAACCTTTGTAACATAAACTCAAGCATGCTCTGCATAAGACTACATGAAACCTACTCAAGCCCTTCATGAGAGCTGGCAGAAAGGTGTCTGCTGTCGGAAAGACTCACTTATGTCAAATTATAATCTGTTGCACACAGGTTGTACACCTTTATTAAACTTTACCCACTACACATTAGCGCATCCTAAGAGTTTGTAGTTCAGAGTACACCTAATGTGTAGTGATTGTAGTGATGCAAAAAAATCTGGAGAAAAGTCCTGTTTCTCATTTCTCTAACCCTGTAGCTGAGTCTCTGGTCTGATGAGCTACATTCACTTATAAGTAAATTATTTAAGCATGTGATTGATTTAACCAGAACAGAGAATCTGCTACAGAAGCCATGCTTTATATTTTCAGCTCTCATGAATGGTGTAAATGTCATGTAGCCATATAAACCCCATTCTTCTGGAAATATTTGATGCAAAACTCGTCAAAATCTTTTACCAATTGTATTTCAGAGTCCCAGATCCACTGGATTTGTCAGTTGAATTTGCCGTGATGGAAAAAAAAAACAATTTTATCAACGACTTCAATTATTTTATTTGAATCATCTATGCCTCGAGTTGGAAAATCTGTCACACTCTGTGGCCTTGAATCCTACATAGTACTGCTCTTATCAAAAAAACAAATTCTCCCAGTATTTGTTTTAAAATATAAATCCTGCTTTTTTTCTTCATCTCTTGACTGCTTTACTTTGCACTTTGTTCCACTAAAGCACCGCTGTCCCATTCTTCGACCTGACTGTTTGTTTTTATTGGCCTCCTCTTGGAAAGCTGTTCTTATTTAAAAATCTTGCATACAAGTTCACTTTTGCAACTTTTATTTTTTTCATTATTAACAGGATTCAAGTAGACTTCAGGACTCCTCTTCGATGTTAAATAACGAGAGACGAAAAGCAGGATTCAAGGTAAAGTGTCCAGTCAATCATGCTGTTCCCCACTGGACATTCCAGCTGTAGCTGTTAAGCTTGCGACTTCACTCTCCAGGGAATGTCGGACAACTGATTTATCTCTACCTGACCTCGAAACAATGAAGGAAGTGTTGTTTTTAATTTTTGGTTCCGGGTTGCTGTAGCTTGTGAGTCGCAAATTGGTGACTCAAACAATTTCTATGACCCAAACTTTTCTGAAGTTGCACAGCACTGTTGTACAGCTGGCTGCGGAAACACCTTCATCTGACCCGAGCTGTTGGCTTATAGCTCGTTTATCTTGTTTATGGAGATGATTATATTTACCACCTGTACCTCCATGTATGTTTGTTGGAATGTGTTGTAAATTCGAACAACTTTTAATCGTTCCCTGTCGTATTTATTAACTTTGGTTCAGTCCATATTTTATTGTCATATCATGCTTTAGAAGGTGCCAATAGGTGCAACGGTGCAAGATATAAGAGCACTTGGGTACAAATAACGGAACGCACTGTATCAGTACTATAAACGATTTTACGTCATGGGGTTCCGGTTGGTTGTTGAACAAAACTGTGCATTACTTTTCCGTTACTGTGAAATGCCCAGACCAAAATACTCTGGAGGTTGAAAAAGCTGAGACTCGATCCAAGCATGTCTTTTCAAGTTCCTACCATGATGTCAAAAACACCTATAATACGGAAAGTTCATTAAAAAAAAACACAGAAAAAAACTTCCTGATAGTCTTATATTTAAATTTTTATTAAACAGTGATGTCTCTGACCTAGAGACTGTGCTTTCCCATAATGCACTGTGCATATACATCACTTTTAGTGCTCAGAATATTGACTCGAAGCAGCATGGAGGTTTTCAGAAATAACATTCGAGTCATTGTGTAATAAAATAATCTAACATTAGTTATGTCATCTGAACCGTATAGTTAGAGGTCATGTTTTTGTTCCTGATTAACTTTTTTAATAATTAAATAATCAGTTATCTCTTGGGTTGTTGGCTTACTGCGAACTAGGCTTCCATAGAATAAATAAAACGTTCTCTTTTTTTGTGATGAGGTATGTGACAAACATGCAACGCTCCTTCCAAAATTGATACCATTTGTGCCTCTGCTAAATTCAGTTATTTATGTTCATAAGATTACATAAGCTCTTTGTGAAAACTGATAGAAACCCATGTCGACTTTTATAAAGGATCTTTGCACCTGGTGTGAGTTGCTATAAAGGCAGCTCGTTAGTTTTCTCTCGTGATCTCGCGTGGCGTTGAATTAACATTGATTTTTGACATGTTTTTGCTAAAAGTAACAGAATAATGAAACCATAAGGTTAAAACCGCTGACAGGTGAAGTGAATAACATTAATTAGCTTGTTACAATGGCACCACGAAAATGGTTGGATATATTAGGCAGCAAGTGAACAGACGGTTCTTGAAGTTGATGTGTTAGAAGCAGGAAAAATGGGCAAGTGTAGGGATCTGAGTGACTTTGACAAGCCAAATTGTGAGGGTTAGATGACTAAGTCAGAGCTTCTCCAAAACAGCAGGTCTTGTGGAGTGTTTCTGGTAAACAGTGATTAGTATGGAACTAAAGTGACCCAAGGAAGGACAAGCGGTGATCCAGCAACAGGTTCATGGATGTCCAAGGCTTATGGATGTGAGGAACAAGGAGTAGCCCGTCTGGTCCGAACCCACAGAAGAGCTACTGTAGCACAAATTGCTGAAAAGGTTAACGTAGGCTCTGATAGAAAGGTGTCAGAACGTACAGTGCATCTCCGCTTGCTGTGTATGAGGCTGTGTAGCTGCAGACTGGTCAGAGTAACCATGCTGACTCCTGAACACTGAATGTTCATGTGAGTATCAGAACTGGACCATTGAGCACTGGAGGAAGCTGGCCAGGTCTGATGAATCGCTTTTTTTTTTTTTTTTAAATAATGTGAACAGCCAGGTGTGTGTGTGTGTGTGTGTGTGTGTGTATGTGAGGAAGGAAGGAGGAGGAAGACCTGGCACCAGGATGCACTATGTGAAGAAGGGAAGCTGGCGGAGGCAGTGTGATGTTCTGGGAAATGTTGTGCTGGGAAACCTTGGGTCCTGGCATTCATGTGGATGTTATTTTTACACATAAACTGCTACACTGCAAAAATTGTTCAGGAATGGTTTTGAGGAACATCACGAAGTCCCTCAAATTCACTCAATCCGATTGAGCATCTGTGGGATGTGCTGGACAAACAAGTCTAATACGAAGACTCCGCCTTATAACTTATAGCACTTAAAGGATCTGCTGCTAACATCCAAGTGCACCTTCAGTGTGTGCAGTGATATATCGGCTGTTTTGGCAGCACAAGGGAGACCTGCACACTATTAGGCAGGTGGTTTTAATGTTACGACTGATCGCTATATGTATATATTTTCACTGTAGCATCAGGAAATGACAATTTCTAATCCCTACACTACAGCCATCCATGGGAGAGATGATGATCTGTCTCCTCTGTCAATCACAGCAGCACTAGGCAATCGTGAATGTGTCTGAAGTCATGTATGCGGAAAGAGTTAGACAGCGTTTTTCTCCGAGTGTGTATAGCAACATGAGCAGCAATTTAAAGAGGTGCTTCTCTTCACTCAACACTTCTCAGAGAAAGCATGTGTTTGCCATAATCCTCTCTTTCTGGTAGCTGGTGTGTGATTGGGATTGTTTCAGCTGTGCCCTGAAAAAGTGAAATAACACAATCTTATGTGTTTTTGTATAATTTTGTTGTGTCAAATGGACAAAAGCATTTTTTTTTAATAAATATGGGTTATGTCAGTTGTCATAAAGTGCTTATATACAGTATGTCATTTAATTCTGAGAAACTCTTAAGTAAAGTATTAACACGATTTTGTTTTCTTTTGTGTGTATTTTAGTAACTATGGTGATGGGATTAATCATGCCATTAAATCTATTTTTTCCAGATCACTCCTAGTTATTTATTCTGATGATGAACTTAAGCCATAGTGCTTAAGGTCCTTGATTTAAATTTTTTTTTTTCTTTTCTGCATTATCGAGGTCAAAAGTCAATGAACTTATTACCAGTATATTAGGATCCATAATGCTTTGCACATGTTTTACACAGAACCAACCAGTCAATGTCACCAACATACATTTTTTTTAGCAGATTTGTAAAAGGGAGTTTTTAGACATTTGTGTTTTAACAAGAATTTCTAATATATTCATGGGAATTTTTTTTTTTATGTACTTGAATTGACCCATATACTGTTATAGCACATGCCAGTAGCTAGTGTAACTGATGTGTTTTGTCTCAAATCATGCACTTTGCACACTTCTAGCGCAGAGTGTTCATACTCTGAAATTAAACAAAATATACTGTTAATAATTGATGCACTAGCTTTTACAACCTGTGGATGAAGGTGAAGCAGTTTACATTTTTTTAATTAATGATCCACTGAGTGAGAATGGCACACCACCACAGACTAAAATGCAAAGAAAGGTTAGAAATGATAATGTATACATTTATTTATAATATATTTATAATCTATATTTATTTTAACCTGAAACATGTCAACGTGCTTAATTTATGATGTTAGCCTTCGAAAATGTGCTACACAGAAGTGCATAGTGCAGGATTTGAGAGACTTTTTAAGGGTTTATTTGTGTTTGTTTTCTGTGGGTTTATTTTTTAAAGAGTTTTTTGTTAGTTTATATTGGTACAAATGTATATTTTGTACATTTTGCTTGAAATTCCCTCAATTGTAAACATTAGCTTTTGCTGCACATTAAAACGATAGACCTGGTTAATATTCAGTTGTTTTGTTCAGTCTTTATTTCCAGCTTTTAGATTATTTTATATTCCAGGAGAAATACCATTATTTAGTAGCAGTTGCTTATGAATATGTTTATTTCATAGATAGATTTTACATGGAGTATTTTGTGAGGTGGTAGGAAATAAATGCAGGCTGTAGGCATACATATTTGCTCATGTATATACAGTGCTGCTTGAACGTTTGTGAACCCTAGCCCTGGACATGGTCATTGTTTTTGTGTAAAAAATTTAAATTACCTTATTAAATGTACATCCAATGCAAACTTTCCAAATGATGGACACAAACAAACAAAAAAAATATATATGTTGTCAATCAACAAAAGTAGTTTATCTCACAAAAACTGAAAATATGTCTTGTGCAGAAGTATGTGAACACTTATTTAGTAGCTTGTGGCTCCTCCTTTTGATCAGTGACCAGTCTCACATCTGCCTTTGGGGATTTTTGACCACTCCTCCTTGCAGAACCAATTAAGAGAGATTAGAGGGACATCTGGCATGTACTGCCCGCTTCAGGTCAAGCCACAACATTTTGATTTTGGAGATGGTCTTATGGCCTTCCCCAGACTGATGGACTGTCACCACCTTCTTCCTGATGACCTTGGATATCTCCTTCGCTTAATATTGTACATACTCTAATTCCATCTTTAATGTAGTTTTTTGGCTACTCACACAATTCCCTCTAAATAAACACATTGATAAACATCTATCCATTTCATTTTCTATACCTGCTTATCTTACTACTGGGTCACAGGGAACCTGGAGCCTGTCCCAGGAGACTACGAGCACACAAGGCAGGGTACACCGTGGACAGGATGCCAGTCTATTACAGGGACCAATCACACACACACACACACTACAGACAATTTAGAGATGCCAATCAACCTACAATGCATGTCTTTGGACTGGGGGAGAAAACCGGAGTACCCGGCAGAAACCACCGAGGCACGGGGAGAACATGCAAACTCCACACACATCGTGGAGGTGGGAAATGAACCACCAAACCTGGAGGTGTGAGGCAAAACGTGCTAACCACAAGCCACCAAACTGGTGATGGTAAATCAGAAAAACATGGTAAAACAACAGAAAACTCTGAACTGCTCAAGGGGTTCACAAACTTTCAAGCAGTACCATACTTAATGTTTTTTCTAATTTGTTTCAGTGAAACTGAACCTGACTACAACACTCCATTTCACCTCTATGTACTGAGGATGAGGGCACGGCCGTTGAATTTCTAGCTGTCGTAAAGTTCAAGGGTCATGACCCAGGAGATTCTGAAATGTCTTGTGAAACTCTCTAGCTGATGAAGTAGCAAAATGGGCTGCCTTCACCTTTTGTGCACAAAACAACCACAGTATTTACTGTTTACACACATTTTAACTCCATTGGATATAGACACATCTTTTCCCTAAACACAAGTTTTGAAACAGGAAGTTTTTTGATCTTCTGAGAACTGTTTGCCTTCAGACAAGGACGGACTGATTCGCTCTCCTTAAGGCTGCAATGCACTCCCCTGCTCCGTTTTGCCATATCGAGGGGAGATAAGGAATATCAACAAACAATTTTGTATTTTAATTATCACTAAAAATGCCAAGTTGCTACCCGATGTGTGTTAGACGTGTGCTAGAGCTAACATTCAGGGATAGTAGAAAGAAATAATAGAGCCATTAAAGACAGACTTACTCGAGCATTATTGCAAACAAACAGCCGAAATGGGTGGATCTCATGCCCTCAGTTTATTGAGAAATTCACATGACACCACATCCAATATCACAACTATCTCCTTTTGAGATAATTATGGCTAGGCCATTTCCACCCCCTTTGGACTAAAAGTAATCCTAGTGTTTCCTTTTCAGGTGATCTTGGGTTGATAGTCAGTGATTACACTCAAGCACTAATTGAAAAATTGAACATTATGCATGACAATGCCTCTGCCAATCCCTCTATTCATAGAGCAGCGACTCACTCTTTTTCTCACTGGTGATGCTGTACTAGTAAAAATCCTCATCCATCCTAACCTTAACCAGGTTCTTCAAAGAAAGGAGAAAACTCTGCAGTCAAGCAGCCCTTAGGAGGCCTCATCTCATCTCAACTTTTCACATACACATATAGGACAGAACCACCCTCTGTCCTCTGGCATGTGCGGCCTCGAAGGGTGACTGTTGAATGAGGTTGGGGCTGTGGGATGGCCCAGTGAGCGGTGAGACTGTCTTTGATGCTCCTTAAGAGCGTGCACAGGACCCATTGGGACCTAAGAGAGCATTGATATATTTTGAACATATTTCGTCACACTCTGACCGTGATATTTTTTGTACTTCTTTTTTGTCCTGGAAGTTCTTTCTGTTCTATTTTGACGAACATGTGCCGAACACAGACTCTCGCTGACAGTCTCACCTTTTTCACCAAAAGATAAATATTGAATATATCTTGGCATGCTCTGCCCTGGGCTGACTATGTGATAGCATTTGTTTATGTCTCTTCTTCTGTAATGTAGATAATCATTTTCATAATAAACTCGCTGAATCAGTAAACACGTCAACCACCACGTCTGTTTCTGCTGACGTCTTTTGTTTACCTGTGGATAACACTGAATGTTGCACTTTTCCTCTGTATAAATACTCCCTGTTCATCTCATCAAATTTGGAAGTGTTTTGCTATTTAATCAGCGTCTCTGTGGGGTTCTTTTGGCAAAAAGCTTCCCTGATATCAGTAGTGGCGGCAGCAGCAGCCACTGAATGCATCACACAACTCCTGCAGATTTTTAAGTGAAGATGCTGACATGTTCATGAGCGGTAGAAGTAAACCAGGAGGGAGCTCAAACACATACAGTAAAGCAACCTCAGGACTGAACTCGGGAATGTGGTGTAGCACTGGATATTAGAACCACATGACAATAAATATTATTAATACATTAATGGGAATATTTGGGTCACTATTAGCACAATTCACAAAATGCAACTAATGAATTATTTTCTTATTGATTATTCTGTCACTTTTTTTTTCTTTTTCTTTTTTGATTAATCGATTAGTCAACAGAATTAGTTTTTTTTCTCAATTATTATCGATTATTTTCTGGCTAATCAATCATTTTTAATTAACTCTCAAATAAAGAATAACATAACTTAGACCATAAATGTTTTAACCTTTTATTTAAGTGTACTTTTTACATACATTTAATTATTTTATATATGAATAAAAATGTTCCAACATAAAAAAAAATCTCCTAAAGTTAAGTGTGTGAAATGTTTTAATTATGTCATGGGAGCCCTGACCCTCCAAAATAGAAAGAGGCTTCATCTCCTTTGACAGTCATGTTAGAATGCATGAATTTTAGGAAATGTATGAATTACACTATATTGCCAAAAGTTTTGGGACACCCCTCCAAATCATTGAACTCAGGGGTTGTGCTTGGCCCTTTAGTTCCAGTGAAAGGAACTCTTAACACTTCAGCATACCAAGACATTTTGGACAATTTCATGCTCCTAACTTTGTGGGAACAGTTTGGGGATGACCCCTTCCTGTTCCAACATGACTGCACACCAGTGCACAAAGCAAGGTCCATAAAGACATGGATGAGTGAGTTTGGTGTGGAGGAACTTCAGAGTCCTGACCTCAACCTGATAGATCACCTTTGTGATGAATTAGAGCAGAGACTGCGAGTCAGGCCTTCTCGTCCAACATCAGTGCATGAATGTACATTACATGCTTATTGTACCATGAAATCTATTAATGAAGAGAACGACACTATCACAAAAGTTAAGTTTGTCCCATTGTCGGCCTAATTAGGAAATGAATTATTTACTATATTTTGTTATTAATTACCGTGTCATGGTAAAACTTACCTGAATAAATCATTTCCGCTGCTGTCTCGTCGTTTTGAGAGCTACATGATGCTTTCTTTTAAGATGTATGTTTCACTTTTTGTGCACAGAACCAGTAGGTTTCTGTTTAAAAACATTTTAGATGCTTTTGGGGACACACCATTGTTTTCAGCACGCTCCGCTATAATGGGGGATGAGAGGAAACACCGCGTCGGCAATCACGACGCACCTACGCATACCACGCCCGTCGACGTGCTTACGTAATGACGTAATCCACGTAATTTATTACTTTTACGCGTCATTTCATCCCTGCCCTGTCCGGTCACTGTACATCATAAAGGTATCAAGGTGAAAGTTTCGCTCATGCTTGCGAATCGGTGAATCTGAACAAACGATTTATTTCTTCTCCTTTACTACTTACCGGAACATTTACTAAATAAAGATGGCGGAGAGATCTCATTTCACCGAGGCGGAATATTATCAGGAGTGTTTTGACTCGAGAGCCTACATGAATAATTTTTATTCTCGTCCAGAAGGACACTCAGACGAGAAGGATTATCTTACTTTCGTTTTAGGATGCTTAAGCAAGATTTTTTCGACTGGTAAGTAAGTTGAGAAACTGCAGCCATGGGTTACTAAAGTATTTTCAACAAAGTATTTTGAGTACTTTTAAACAAGAGAATATTATAACATGCATAAGATTTAATATTTTGTGTATTCAAGAGAGAATTTGGACGTAGAGTTTCATTACATCAGTGAGTCGTGTCATGTTTACGTCTAGTATTACAAGTTTTCCTGTACGTCCTTTCAGGCAAGTACAAAGGACGGAAGCTGATCGAAGTGGGAAGTGGACCGACGATCCACACCGTTATCAGTGCGTGTGAGCACTTCGACGAGCTCTTGCTGTCTGATTTTGTAGACAGCAATCGCGAAGAAATCAAGAAATGGATAAACAACGAGGAAGGGTGCTTTGACTGGAAGCCCATCATTGAATATGTGTGTGAACTGGATGGTAAAAGGTGAGGAAAATGAAACTAAATTCATTCATTCATTCATTGTCTGATGCTTATCCGATCTATACTCGGGTCACGGGAGCCTGTGCCTATCTCAGGTGTCATTGGGCATCAAGGCAGGATACACCCTGGACGGAGTGCCAACCCATCGCAGGGCACACACACACACTCTCATTCACTACAGACAATTTAGAGATGCCAATCAACCTACAAAGCATGTCTTTGGACCGGGGGAGGAAACCGGAGTACCCGGAGGAAACCCACAAGGCACAGGGAGAACATGCAAACTCCACACACACACACATGGTGGAGGCAGGAATCGAAGCCCCAACCCTGGAGGTGTGAGGCAAACGTGTTAACCACCAAGCCACTGTGCCTCCCCCGCACAGCAACACATCATTCAAAATGTATTACTTGAAAAAAGGTCACAATTGTATGTCCCTGGTGTTAACTAAATAGAAAGCACCACTTTAACAAATACAAAAGGAAGTACACCCTATGTTTTATTTGTCAGGCCTAAATAACAATTGTTTAACCGTTTCTACTCTGTTCCTCCAGCTCATCTGATGTGGAAGTGAAACTGAGACAGCGGATGAAACAAGTGCTGAAATGTAATGTCCTCTTAGAAAACCCTTTCCATCCAGAAAGCATTGAGCCTGCAGATTGTGTTATAACGGCCCTGTGTCTAGAGGCGGCGTGTAAAGACATGCAATCGTACACAGATGCACTTTGTGGAGTAACAAAGCTGCTTCGTCCAGGTGGAGTTCTGGTGATGGTTGGGGTTTTAGGAGAGTCCTTCTACTGTGTTGATGAAATCCGCTTTTCCTGCCTCAATTTGAGCAAAGAAAATATTGAAGATGTTGTCAGCAAGCTAGGCTTCACTGTGCAGGAATTCAACATCTCTCCAGCAGAAGAGCAGGAGAATAAAGTTTCTGATTATGACGCTTTCTTCGTTCTTGTCGCTCTGAAGTCTACCAAGACAATTTAGAGATGTGACAAAAAGAACAGCTGGTTATAATATACTGTATTGTTTAACATGATGTCAACATGGAGACTGTAAATAAACTCATTTAGCAAAGTTAACCCCTTAATTGTGTTTTAGCTTTAAGATTAGATCAAATACCTAGATTTCTGGTAAATTTAGCTAGCTAAATCTAGACACAATCTGACTAACAGCAAATAACTTACTAGCACAATATTTCTATTTTTAACCTGATTGTTCATCACTTCATCACTCAAGATAGATCATCACTTTGCTCTTAAACCAGCCTCAACCAGCTCAGAGGCATAGATTCCACATGATGTTAGAAACATTTCTTTGAGATTCTGGTCCATGTTGAAATGATGATGTCACACAACTCCTGCAGATTTTTTAAGTGAAGATGCTGACATGTTCATGGGAGGTGGAAGTAAACCAGGAGCGAGATCAAGCACATACAGTAACACGACCTCAGGACTGAACTTGGGAATGTGGTGTAGCACTGGGTATTAGAACCACATAATAATAGACGGGTGAAGTGAAGAACACTATCTCCTCATCATGTCACCTGTTAGTGGGTGGGATATATTAGGCAGCAAGTGAACATTTTGTCCTCAAAGTTGATGTGTTAGAAGCAGGAAAAATGGGCAAGCGTAAGGGCTTGACAAGGGCCAAATTGGGATGGCTAGATGACTGGATCAGAACATATCCAAAACTCTTGTGGGGTGTTCCTGGTCTGCAGTGGTCAGTATCTATCAAAAGTGGTCCAAGGAAGGAACAGTGATGAACCGGTGACAGGGTCATGGGCGGCTAAGGATCATTGATGTACGTGGGGAGCGAAGGCTGGCCAGTGTGATCCGATCCAACAGACGAGCTACTGTTGCTCAAATTGCTGAAGAAGTTAATGCTGGTTCTGATAGAAAGGTGTCAGAATACACAGTGCATGACGGGTCAGGGCTGTTTTTGCAGCAAAATGGGGAGCAACACAATATTAGGCAGGTGGTCATAATGTTATGCCTAGTCTGTGTAATACTAATACATAATTTTGGTCACTTTTTGTACAATTCACAATACACTGTGTACAGTCATCGAAATGTACGTTGTACATCAAAAAGATATAAAGAGGAAACACTCGAGTTTCGCTTGTGCTTGCGATTCGGTGAATCTGAATCACTCTGAAGAGTCATTTGGGGGAAAAACACGAACGATTCATCTGCGATTTATTTCTTCTCCTTTACTACTTACCGGAACATTTACTAAATAAAGATGGCGGAGAGATCTCATTTCACCGAGGCGGAATATTATCAGGAGTGTTTTGACTCGAGAGCCTACATGAATAATTTTTATTCTCGTCCAGAAGGACACTCAGACGAGAAGGATTATCTTACTTTCGTTTTAGGATGCTTAAGCAAGATTTTTTCGACTGGTAAGTAAGTTGAGAAACTGCAGCCATGGGTTACTAAAGTATTTTCAACAAAGTATTTTGAGTACTTTTAAACAAGAGAATATTATAACATGCATAAGATTTAATATTTTGTGTATTCAAGAGAGAATTTGGACGTAGAGTTTCATTACATCAGTGAGTCGTGTCATGTTTACGTCTAGTATTACAAGTTTTCCTGTACGTCCTTTCAGGCAAGTACAAAGGACGGAAGCTGATCGAAGTGGGAAGTGGACCGACGATCCACACCGTTATCAGTGCGTGTGAGCACTTCGACGAGCTCTTGCTGTCTGATTTTGTAGACAGCAATCGCGAAGAAATCAAGAAATGGATAAACAACGAGGAAGGGTGCTTTGACTGGAAGCCCATCATTGAATATGTGTGTGAACTGGATGGTAAAAGGTGAGGAAAATGAAACTAAATTCATTCATTCATTCATTGTCTGATGCTTATCCGATCTATACTCGGGTCACGGGAGCCTGTGCCTATCTCAGGCGTCATTGGGCATCAAGGCAGGATACACCCTGCACGGAGTGCCAACCCATCGCAGGGCACACACACACACACACAATCTCATTCACTACAGACAATTTAGAGATGCCAATCAACCTACAATGCATGTCTTTGGACCGGGGGAGGAAACCGGAGTACCCGGAGGAAACCCACAAGGCACGGGGAGAACATGCAAACTCCACACACACACACATGGTGGAGGCAGGAATCGAAGCCCCAACCCTGGAGGTGTGAGGCAAACGTGTTAACCACCAAGCCACTGTGCCTCCCCCGCACAGCAACACATCATTCAAAATGTATTACTTGAAAAAAGGTCACAATTGTATGTCCCTGGTGTTAACTAAATAGAAAGCACCACTTTAACAAATACAAAAGGAAGTACACCCTATGTTTTATTTGTCAGGCCTAAATAACAATTGTTTAACCGTTTCTACTCTGTTCCTCCAGCTCATCTGATGTGGAAGTGAAACTGAGACAGCGGATGAAACAAGTGCGGAAATGTAATGTCCTCTTAGAAAACCCTTTCCATCCAGAAAGCATTGAGCCTGCAGATTGTGTTATAACGTCTCTGTGTCTAGAGGCGGCGTGTAAAGACATGCAATCGTACACAGATGCACTTTGTGGAGTAACAAAGCTGCTTCGTCCAGGTGGAGTTCTGGTGATGGTTGGGGTTTTAGGAGAGACCTTCTACTTTGTTGATGAAATCCGCTTTTCCTGCCTCCGACTGAGCAAAGAAAATATCGAAGATGTTGTCAGCAAGCTAGGCTTCACTGTGCAGGAATTCAACATCTCTCCAGCAGAAGAGCGGGAGAACAAAGTTTCTGATTTTGAAGCTTTCTTCGTTCTTGTCGCTCTGAAGTCTACCAAGACAATTTAGAGATGTGACAAAAAGAACAGCTGGTTATAATATACTGTATTGAAAGTAGATCCCATACTTACTCCATTAAAATTAATGATACTTAATGATGTCATGGTGTGTTTCACATGCAGGTTTTGGTAAAATTGCTACCTATTGATTACTTCTGCAGGCAAACACAGACATTTTAACTTGTAGCTTTGTTGTTGACAATGACTGAAAAAAAAGATATCATTAATTAATTCATTCATTTTTAGTAACCACTTTATCCTGGTCAGGGTTGGGACATATCTGAGGCATGAGATGTGAACACACAACCCCAACACTGGGCACTTCATGCATCTATAAATCTGATCTATAAATCTTTACAGTAGGATAAAGGTCATTTTGGGAATAGTTCCCAGCAGTGATGACTGTAAATGTTAGATTCAAGGATTAAAATCTATCAATACATAGACAGTGAAACTTGACAGTGAGGCTTAAACAACACTTTATATCACAAGGTCCACATAATGGTATAAGAAGAATGATGTGGGGCAAACTATTAAACACACTTGAAGTTATACATAGCTGCATTCTTGATTTCTAATGTGTTGATACTGTATGGAGTCTGTAAAGCTGCACAGGCTTCATACTGAAATTCCACTGAATACCAAACACGTTCAAGAGTAAGTCAGGGACAATATTTTAAACCAAAAATCACTAAACTACAGATCTGTCATCTGTCCTTTTGTGAACTTTGTACTTTGATTGAGCAATGTGTGCTTATTCTGTTTAACTTTTACTTTATACTCCATTGGCAAAAATGGATGAAAGAGAAAATATACCTTGTTCACATTCATTCATAAATAAACGTTCACATTCATTACCCTGGTCACTTTATTTCATATATGCCTTTGCATGTGCTTCAGAGGAGCATTTAATATATCACCTATGTAATATAATCACATGACATGACTGTCACATGACTAGTATGCATGACTCTACAGTCTGGGCTACAGCAAAATCAGCAACAGCCTCACTTCTTCGTCCTATTCTTTTGTACAGTATGTTGATCCTGACCATTTGTGGTGAGGTTCCACAAAAGTTGAAAATAATAATCCAAGACAAAATAAAAACCTGGCCAAGAAAAAAGAATTGTATTTGAACTGAGTAGCATGTACATTAACAATATAAACATATAAACTAACAAATATATTAGCTAGGGGGAATAAAAATCTATCTATCTATCTATCTATCTATCTATCTATCTATCTATCTATCTATCTATATATATAAATAAATAAAAATTAATTAAAAAATTAAAAAATAAATAAATTTATATATATATATATATATATATATATATATATATATATATATATATATATATATATATATATATATATATATATAAATTTATTTATTGAGGGATATTAATTATATAAATTTATTATGGGGGATTTTATGAGGGATATTAATTTAATTATATTAATTAATTAATTAATTTATCAAGATTGATTCAACATAATGTGACTTTTTAAAAAAATAAAAAAACATTGAAGAAAATAGTCTCTTGCCTGATTTTACCATTTTTAGATATGGAATATAACCATTAACTCTTGACATTAATTGGAAAAGCTAAAGTCAATATCTATATTTTTCTTTTCTTTTTTTACAAGACAGCTTTTACCATGGTATATTCTATGAATACGCCTAAAAGACACTTCTTTAATCTTGTTTATTATAAAACAAAGTCTGGAGCATGAAATTGTCTAGGGTTTTGACAAGGGTTAGGTCGTCACCTAGTGGATTAAATACTATCTTACACAGCTTATACAGGAAACCATATGACCAGTGGAGTTACTAAAGTAAAAACACAGAAAAGTGTTGAGATGAAGAGCAGTGACACTATCCTTAAGTATTAAATATCCTCTTACAAAGAAGTCTGGGAAGGTGGATCTTTCAACCTGCTGAAAGAGCAGATGGAGTGTTTATCATAACTCCTCAAATATCTTTTGGAAATGTAAAACATAAGTAAAATTAAATCCATTACTGAAAATGATGCAAGCCACAACTTTGAACAAGGCAAAAGACTGAGAAGGAACAGACAATGCAGCGAATGTAATGTAAATGAGAGCTGTTCAGGATAGAAAGCCGAACCTGTCAAAGACTAGAAATCATCAAAAGTCTGGATAGGATGGAATTTACATACCTGGGCATTTAACAACTGAGAAGCCAAGTGTCCACTTGCTTTTGGTCCCTTAAAACTGTACACTCTTAAAAATAAAGGTTCTTATACGGTTATTTGTCAGGGTGTAGGGCTCTGTGAAGAACTTTTAATATTCATGGAACGTTTCCATTGCACATGTATTTAATGTTCTTTATGGCACTTAGGGAAAAAAGGTTTTTTGAAAGGCTCTTTGGGGAACCAAAAATGGTTCTTCAGTGGCATTACAAAACCCCCTTTTTTCCCCTTGTGTCCTTTATTTTTAAGACTGTAATTCATACATCATTCACTCATTTTGCTCTGCACTTTGAGGTCATATTCATTATTTCATTTCAACTCCAATATACTGTGATACCGAGCTAAAGAACTGTCCAAATATTTATGGACCGGGCTGCTTATTCACTGTCATCCAGTACAAAACATGAATCCGAGCTCCAGTACAATGTTGCCTGTTGAATGTTTATGGATGCATGCATTTAGTCTATAATACTCTGTCAGTTGTAAGACAAAAGCTTTAAATCAACATATTTTAAAATATACTTTATGCATAGCATTATGAGCAGTGAGAGGTGAAGTGAATAACACTGATTATCTCCTCATCATGGCACCTGTTAGTGGGTGGGATATATTAGGCAGCAAGTGAACATTTTGTCCTCAAAGTTGATGTGTTAGAAGCAGGAAAAATGGGCAAGTGTAAGGATTTGAGCGAGTTTGACAAGGACCAAATTGTGATGGCTAGACCACTGGATCAGAACTGTGGCACTTGTGGGGTGTTCCCAGTCTGCAGTGGTCAGTATCTATCAAAAGTATCTTTTAAATCCTTTAAGTCCTGTAAGTTGCGATGTGGGGCCTCCATGGGCCAACTTACAGGACTTAAAGGATCTGCTGCTAACATCTTGGTGCCAGATGCCACATCACACCTTCAGGGATCTAGTGGAGTCCATCCTTGACAGGTCAGGGCTGTTTTGGCAACAAAAGGGGTATTAACACAATATTAAGCAGGTGGTCATAATGTTATGCCTGATCAGTGTATAATTCATCTTCATGTACATGGCCAGGGAAATGTCTTTGCTTATTAATTGAAATTTTTTGGGCTACTTTTAGATTTAAACTAAATATAAAACAAAAAGGATAGACATACTATCTCCAATTTTCTTTTTACCTTACTTAATCGAGACCCGCATATTCTCTGTAATTTGTCTTCATATTTTAGCTGTTTCAGGTGCCAATATGCTGGAAAATTATATTTTTATTGGTTATAATCACAAAAAAAAATCTTTTATCCTGTCTCTTGTTTTTTCTTGTCCTTTTGTACTTTCAGCTCTCAGATTAGAGTTTTGGGGTGTGTCAGTAAATTCCATGTACAGGTGCATCTCAAAAAATTTAAAGAATGTCGTGGAAAAGTTCATTTATTTCAGTAATTCAACTCAAATTGTGAAACTCGTGTATTAAATAAATTCAATGCACACAGACTGAAGTAGTTTAAGTCTTTGGTTCTTTTAATTGTGATGATTTTGGCTCACATTTAACAAAAACCCACCAATTCATTTCCAACAAATTAGAATATGGTGACATGCCAATCAGCTAATCAACTCAAAACACCCGCAAAGGTTTCCTGAGCCTTCAAAATGGTCTCTCAGTTTGGTTCACTGGGCCCTACACAATCATGGGGAAGACTGCTGATCTGACAGTTGTCCAGAAGACAATCATTGACACCCTTCACAAGGAGGGAAAGCCACAAACATTCATTGCCAAAAAATGCTGGCTGTTCACAGAGTGCTGTACCCAAAAGCATGTTAACAAAAACGTTGAGTGGAAGGAAAAAGTGTGGAAGAAAAAGATGCAGAACCAACCGAGAGAACCGCAGCCTTATGAGGATTGTCAATCAAAATCCATTCAAGAATTTGAGTGAACTTCACAAGGAATGGACTGAGACTGGGGTCAAGGCATCAAGAGCCACCACACACAGACGTTGTACAGTCGTATTCCTCTTGTTAAGCCACTCCTGAACCACAGACAACGTCACAGGCGTCTTACCTGGGCTAAGGGAAAAAGAACTGGACTGTTGCCCAGTGGTCCAAAGTCCTGTTTTCAGATGAGAGCAAGTTTTGTATTTCATTTGGAAACCAAGGTCCTAGAGTCTGGAGGAAGGGTGGAGAAGCTCATAGCCCAAGTTGCTTGAAGTCCAGTGTTAAGTTTCCACAGTCTGTGATGATTTGGGGTGCAATGTCATCTGCTGGTGTTGGTCCATTGTGTTTTTTGAAAACCAAAATCACTGCACCCGTTTACCAAGAAATTTTGGAGCACTTCATGCTTCCTTCTGCTGACCAGCTTTTTGAAGATGCTGATTTCATTTTCCAGCAGGATTTGGCACTGCCCACACTGCCAAAAGCACCAAAAGTTGGTTAAATGACCATGGTGTTGGTGTGCTTGACTGGCCAGCAAACTCACCAGACCTGAACCCCATAGAGAATCTATGGGGTATTGTCAAAGAGGAAAATGAGAAACAAGAGACCAAAAAATGCAGATGAGCTGAAGGCCACTGTCAAAGAAACCTGGGCTTCCATACCACCTCAGCAGTGCCACAAACTGATCACCTCCATGCCACGCCGAATTGAGGCAGTAATTAAAGCAAAAGGAGCCCCTACCAAGTATTGAGTACATGTACAGTAAATGAACATACTTTCCAGAAGGCCAACAATTCACTAAAAATGTTTTTTTTTATTGGTCTTATGAAGTATTCTAATTTGTTGAGATAGTGAATTGGTGGGTTTTTGTTAAATGTGAGCCAAAATCATCACAATTAAAAGAGCCACAGACTTAAACTACTTCAGTCTGTGTGCAATGAATTTATTTAATACACGAGCTTCACAATTTGAGTTGAATTACTGAAATAAATGAACTTTTCCACGACATTTTAATTTGAGATGCACCTGTATGCGCTTTGCACTTCACAGGTGATTCATCAGCATGCACTTATTGGTAAAAAAATAAATCAACAGCGATAATGACAGATGTGAGAGAATGCTTTAGTTTGGTTTGGCCTACAAAAGTATTTCCACACGTCTTGATAAACAAGGCCCAATGTATGTCGTTAAAAGTGCTTTATAAATGAAATATAAAAGATGGAGGAAAAACAAATAGTGAGGAAAAAATCATGTCTAACGTGCCACAAATACATTGTGCATTACAATTTTGAATCTACACCCGAAAAACTGTACAGATAGCAAGGAAAATGCTATCAGACATACATTCATTCATTGTCTACTGCTTATCCGATCTATTCTCGGGTCACGGGGAGCCTGTGCCTATCTCAGGCGTCATTGGGCATCAAGGCAGGATACACCCTGGACGGAGTGCCAACCCATCGCAGGGCACACACACACTCTCATTCACTCACGCAATCACACACTACAGACAATTTAGAGATGCCAATCAACCTACCATGCATGTCTTTGGATTGGAGGAGGAAACCGGAGTACCCGGAGGAAACCCCTGAGGCACGGGGAGAGCATGCAAACTCCACACACACATGGCGGAGGCGGGAAACGAACCCCCAACCCTGGAGGTGTGAGGCAAACGTGCTAACCACTAAGCCACCGTGCCCCCTTCATCAGACATACATGTCATAAGATATTTATGTTTTTTTTTAAATCATGTTTCACATACAAACATGTACTGTATAAAAGTCCAGGTGGTGGATCAGACGGTGTTTAATAACTAATCAACATGTATAAAAGATAATAAACAGGTTCAGACTGTGTACGTGTTCTTTTTACAGTTCATGGTTCAAATTATTTTCAAATAGGAGTCCATTATTCCAGTCAGTTCTCCACTAGAAGTGACTCAGTCATCATATCCTCCTCTTCATCCTCTGAACCCATGACATCTGAAGAGTCTTCCTCATGAAGGGAATCCGTCTCAGTCCTCTTCATCCCTCTCTGCTTGGACAGAGCCATGCCGTAGCGAATAGTGTAAATGTTCCAGTCACAGCTGGGGAAAAACACCAGTGGTTAAAGAGGTTAAATATTGGACTTCATTTGCCAAGTAATGTGTTTAGTGTTAATCCACTAAAAATAGTAAGAGTAAATATGTACCTGCATTAGGCAGTGAAATTAAAGCTAGAAGCCTTGACACTCTAATTCTAGAGAGCTAGAGTATAATTTATGTTTGTGTGTCAGTGGAGGGTCTGGACTCACAGTTTAGAGAGGTCATTATGGTGTTTCTGGCTGCTCTTCATCAGCTGCTGTATAGTCGGCAGGATTGCTGATGACCTGTCAATCAAATATGAAGGTTCAACTTGCAAACATTAATGCTAACGAGACCAAAATAAGGCAGATGTTTTTCCATGTCAAAGTGGAATCGTGATGATTTCAAGTGTTAATAATTCACCCAGGCATAACATTATGACCACCTGCCTAATATTGTGTTGGTCCCCCTTTTTCTGCCAAAACAGCCCTGACCTGTCGAAGCATCGACTCCACTAGATCCCTGAAGGCGAACCAGCATTAACTTCTTCAGCAATTTGAGCAACAGTAGCTCGTCTGTGGGATCAGATCACTCCCCACGTGCATCAATGAGCCTGGGCCGCCCATGACCCTGTCGCCGGTTCACCACTGTTCCTTCCTTGGGCCACTTTTGATAGATACTGACCACTGCAGACCGGGAACACCTCACAAGAGCTGCAGTTTTGGAGATGCTCTGATCCAGTGGTCTAGCCATCACAATTTGGCTCTTGTCAAACTCGCTCAAATCCTTACACTTGTCCATTTTTCCTGCTTCTAACACATCAACTTTGAGGACAAAATGTTCACTTGCTGCCGAATATATCCCACCCACTAACAGGTGCCATGATGAGGAGATAATCAGTGTTACTCACTTCACCTGTCACTGCTCATAATGTTATGCCTTACCGGTGTATACCTTGTGTATTTGAAAAAGAAATCTCTGATTTTGCTATCCAACAAACTCTGTGCAAAAAAGATCTCTTTGTGCTCTTTTACCTGTTCTTGAGCTTCTGCCCGTGTAAGACAAGGAGGTTCTGGACCCAAGTAAGGTAGAAATGCAGGTGCCTGGACTTCTCCAGAGATGAAGCCACGAAGTCCAGCAGCTTTTCCACATACACATCTGGCAGAGAGCTGGACACCACTTCAACTTAACGAGCAAAAGAAAAGCACACGATTAAAAGATGCATTTTTAAGAAAAAATCAACTTACTTGGACTGTCCTGTTTTAACAGCTGCTCTTGAGCAAGACATCTGACTGCTCCTGAATTACCCATGAGGCTCTTGCACAACAGGATATGTGTAAAGGAGTAAGACAATGGCCAAGTTTAGATTGCATGACACTTTACTTCATTCTACTTGTGAATGTAGAGCGACTTGTCGTTTCCTGTGTACTGTGCTTTTAACACATTTTAAATTGTTTAGTGATACAGTTTGGCTCTCACATTTGAAGCTGTATAATCAAACTTGAGCTCTGTCTGGATCACTGAACTCCACAGCTTTTTTTTTTTTATATTGCTCTATAGAGAAGTTTGACTTGATATGCAGACAATCTGCAGGTCTAGAACACTCAAAGCCTTCGAGTGCTTCCAAGCAAATCATGTGTTCATTTTAATGTGCTGTCTAATACATTATTGAGTTGTATAGCTACATGTAATTTAGAGGAACTCATGATATGCAGATTAAAAACATAATGTTGCTTAACAATCTTATGCTCGAGATCGTGAAGATATTTAAAGTAAAATTCAGTTGGTTTTCCAGCACAGAAAAGTCTTCAGGAAAGAGGAAGCTGTTTTTCAGTTTCTCAATAACATGACAAGATGCAGTTTTTTAAACTGGTGAGGAAATGACTCTTTATACCACAAGTGATGAGAGTTAACTGGTCTCACAGACCTTAACATTAAAGCGAACTACTAAACTGGTAAAAATATAACATCCATCCATCCTCTATACGACTTATCCTACTGGGTCATGGGGAGCCTGGAGTCTATCCCAGGAGACTTGGAGCACAAGTCAGGGTTCATACTGGACAGGATGCCAGTCTATTACAGGGCACAATCACACACACACACCAATTACCACACTATGGACACCTACAATTCACATCTTTGGACTGGGTGAAGAAACCTGAGTTCCAGAGAAAGCCCTTGAGGCATGAGTAGAACAGGCAAACTCCACACACACACACACACACACACACACACACACACACACACACACACACACACAGAGGTAGAGGTGGGATTCAAACCCAGACCCCAGAGGTGTGACGCAAACATGCTAACCACCAAGCCACTGTGCCCCTCAAATATAACGTTACTCAATTAAATAATAAAATAAATATAACGATTGTTAAATTGCTGTGGTACAGGAAGAATAAAATCCCTTGGGGTGTGCTTCTACAAGAATTTCCCCTCATGGGATCCACAAAGTTAGTCTGTCAGATAGACAGATAATCAATTAATCTGTCTGTCTGTCTCTGTCTGTCTGTCTGTGGAAAAGGACAGTTCTGGGTCTGGGGTTGTTTATTTGTCAAGTAAGTGACGTATGTTTGCCATCCAGCAGAGAAAGATTAGAGGTCCATGCCTGTCATTTTAACGCACAATTCTTCTCTGAAAACATTCTTCCAATCTGCTGACTGCTCTACTGGAAAATGTTAAGACATGAAATCAAATATCCACTAAAATATATAAAGATTATCATCTGTACATACTTTGGTTATAAGGCACAGTTTCCAGCACTTCTCTAATGAGAGGGGTCTCGTTCAGGCGGAAAGCGAGCACGATTGCTGATGTCCATTCCTTCTTCCTCAGCTGACGTCGGATGCTGGTCGGTGTGACGTCCATGTCCAGGTCATAGGGGTCAAAAACCAGCGAGGCATCGAGGGAGTAAATAAGCAACCCTTCCGTGGAGGCTGCTGCCCAGCTGCGTCCTGATTGAAGGACAGACAGTGAGATTATGATGATAATGATTGTTTTTTTCATATAACAAAGCTGTGTCCTAATTGGAGAACAAAAAATGATGTTGACTAACATAGCTGCATCCTGAATGCTGGTAGTGTTGTTTCTGAGGTGATCAGACTAAACAAACCGATGCTTTTAGGAGCTGATCTCTGACCCTGCATTTCGTTCGAAAGCCTTCCATTCCAGAGGTATATATTACATTTATTTCCTCCACGTGTGAGAAAGATTAAATTAAGGATTTGATGCATTAAATCAAGCTCAACAGCTACAATATAAATCATGCCCTTGCAAGAATTATTTATACCATCTTTTACAAGTGTATTATAGATCCCATAAAACACTGCAAATATAGATTACAGTCATATTTCCTCCAAAGTATTTTAGCGATTGATTAAAATGGTATTCATTGTAGTAAGCAACAAGATGTTTTCTATTATATAGTAGTCTAGTTTTTTCTAGCACAAAAAGAAAAAAAAAAGAAATTAAATTAAAAAAACAAAAACAAAAAAGTAACATAAACCTGTTAAAACTGATAAACATACACTAATGCACTGTATTATGCACCTTTAAATCAGTTCTCTTAAACGCTATAAATCTGTTATATAGTTTAACTCCGTCTCAAACCTGAAAAAAATATGAATATATAAGAATATAACATTTACTTACCAGTGGGGGAGAAGCGGAGAGATGTGACACGAATCTCTGGCTTGAAGTGTCGTGAGCTCATGTCACCTGCAGGGTTTTTTTAAAAAAACATTTTCGGGTTACTGTAGGATAATTGTCTTTACTGACAGAACATTTTGTATCTTGTATTACATTACACCATTCCTGTACACCATTTTTTAATAACACTGCTTCATACTTTGATTGCATGGTCTGAGATAATTGATAAGTGTGTCCATGTTAAGCACAAAACGTCCTCTGTCCTGAAGACTTGTGTGGACACTGCACACTCCTTCCATACATATTAAATACAGAAAGCTTCACCATATCAACAATTATACATTAATCTGGTTATTATTAGTCGTAGATTATGATGAGCGTCCACTGGAAGTCCTTGCTCATTAGGTTTACTACAGAAACGGTGAATGAATAAACAGAAACTTGAGATATGCCTTGAAGTCAGCCATTTTGTAAAAGCTGCTGCTATAGAAAGTTAATCAATCATTTCGAACCACAGATTTTGTAGGACATTTCTGTGGTTAAAAAAAATATCACATACTTACAGTATAAATCTTGATATAATAATTCCATACTGTATTTTAATTACACCAAGCTGCTACGACAACTTAATTTCCCTCCAGGGATTAATAAAGCTATTTATTCTAATTCTAATCTGTTCTACATTGGGGCCTAAACACACACAAAAATAATCACTATCACACTGAATGGCGCTATATTCAGCTCAATATCATGGCAGCAGAAATTCTCTCACCTCTTCTGACCCCAGGCAGGCTGAGCTGAACTTCGTCCCCATCCCCTGTGCCTTCATCCACTAGTGCCAAGCTACCGAACTCTGTCATCTTACGCCTGTCCAGGAACTCCTAACAATGCACAATGACATGAGGGTTATAATATCAGAAAGAGCTGAGACTCGCAGCCTTTAAAACAGTCAGAATTGCAGGACATAAGAGCATGTCGAGAGCATATAGGATTCATTATGAGCAGTTGAGACTGTACCTCCATGGCATCTAGAGACATATTGCAGGAGATTTCAAACTTCTTCATGAGGATCTGCTCCTTGATGTTGTAAATGCAAACAAACTTCGAGTGGCCACCGGCCAACATGGACTCGCCATCGGCTGAGTAACACAGTGAAGTGAAGGCCCTGAAGGAATTAGCGTAATTCAGATTGGCTCTCATGTTAAGAGACCTTGGAAAACTTTCATCATTATAAGCACAGATAAGGTGTTGCTTCATTCAGATGGTTTACTAATCATTATTAAAATAAACACCGCCTTTTTGGGGCTCCCTGGGTAAAAACAAACAAAAAAACGTAGTATTTCTTACTAATTCCTATTTATTTACACTTGCACATCAACGGCGGACAACGATCAATTATTACTTCATAAAACACAAGAGCCGATAGAGTTTCATAATTCTTACACAAGACAATAACTACAATGTACGTTAATATAATGCCATGTGCAATATCATACCATCAGACCATGTGCAATATCATATTATGTGCAATATGTTCTAGTTCCCTAGCACCTTTTTTGTACTTAAATATTTAGAATAAATATAGAATAAATAGAATATTACATTTATTTTTCATTTATATTTTATACTTCATCTATATATTCAAATACACTTGTATATATAGATTATTTTATTTATTTTTCATTTATTTGTCATTTATATTTATTTTTCCTTGTAATCTGAAGCAGTCTCTAGCAAAAGAATTTCCTTTGGGATTAATAAAGATTATAAAATGGGGTTTCTGTGTAAAGGACTGGGAAGATTTCCAAGAGCCCGGATTCTTGATTTATTAATAGAAGATAAAAAAAGGCATTTATTGGCTTTTTCTGCTTTTATGACATTTATATAGAGTAGATAAATGTCATGTCCCTTCAGCTGTGTGTGAAACACTTGCGAAAAAAGGAGATAGATACTGAAATCTTTGTAGTTCTTAAAGCATTTATTAAAAGCTTTGTGTATATGTAATTGCTTTATTTTTGCATAACCAAAGGGGATTTGAAGCTGCTTTACGTTTATGAAAAAAATAATTCTGAGCTAATATGACTGGACAAGTTCAACCAATCACATTATTTAATGGCCAGCGGATCACTCACCATACTACGGTTTATAAACAGACGAGAGAACAGTTCCCAGGGCTGCACCCTCATTCAAACAGCATTCATAATGCAGCAAATTTGCCTAACCCTATTCTGTTTAGGTTTAAGCGTACCGGATGCAGGAAAAATCACAAGTGTGCCAACCCCTGAGAATAAAGACGTCCATGAATTTGATGGACTATACACTACAGATCAAGTGAAGAATTTCCAGAACACTGATCAAACAGGACTGGTTTCTGATCAGTGTACTTACTAAACTGTCCCCCAGAGCTGAAATTCTACACCCCTGATCTACAGTATGACTGTTCAAGTCGTGCTCCTGGGAATCATCTGGCTTGCAGACTCTATGTCTGGCGGTGATCTTTTTAATGAAGGCCTTTAGTGTGTTGGCAAGGAACTGGTCTCTACCCTGCTGCTCATTTTAGCCTCTGAAATACTCACTTGCCCTTTGCTGATTGCTTTGCTGTGATCTTGTCCGTCTCTTTGCGACCCATCTGCAGGTCGTGGCGGCCGGCGATGGAGCCTGTCTGAGTTGCTGCCCGAGGATTCCAGAACGTAATCTCACCATCCAGAGAGGCCACGGCCAACTCCTGACCGTCCGGACGATACGTCACTGCCAGACCTGGGCAGGAGAAAGAAGTCTGATGCATAAATGCAGAAAGTTTTCTTACAAACATCCCAACAATTCTTTACTTTCTCCTAATGTCTGATTATTATGATACTCTACTAAACCTTCCACAACTTCTCAGTGCTTACGTTTTCTTTTCTGAAAGCCCTTTTAAAAAAACTTTAGCAACATCTTACAAAATGATTGAGATTTTTGGTAAAGGAATTACACACTGCATCTTTAAACATACTTTGAGCATCTACTTTTAAAAGCTGTGATATCTTTTAAATGTTGCATACAAGTAATAATTAAGCGATTCTTTAAACCCCTGCTTCTGGCAAGTCAGTATTCTGCAATACTTAAAACACTCCTGCAGCAGGGGTGTGGTTGAGTGTGTAGTGTGGACAGAGAGGAGGTGGGTGGAACCGGCAGGTAACATATAATTCTTATGATCACACACACACACACACACACACACACACACACACACACACACAGGAACGAAGGCTTGAATTTGACAAAGCCACTAATATGTAATGGACCTTTTTCTGTTGAGCTTTTGAAAGTGCTCTTAAAAGCACAGAGTGAATAAATGCAAGCCCAGAACTCTGCTAAAATCCCGCCTGCCTCTCAAGTCAAGTCAAAAAGCTTTTATTGTAATTTCAACTATATATCGCTGACACAGTACATAATGAAATGAAACGATACTTCTCCAGGACCACGGTGCTACATAAAACAACAAAGAGCTAAGGACTAAAAAAGTAAGTTATCCTAGCCAAGTAAAGTGGGGGCATTGGTGGCTCAGTGGTAGGTTTCTCGCCTATCATGCGGAAGGCACGGGTTCGATTCCCAGCCAATGCCTCAACCCCAGCCACAGTGCCGGTCCCAAGCCCGGAAAAATGGGAGGGTTGTGTCAGGAAGGACATCCGGCGTAAAACGTTTGCCAAGTTGTTGTGCGGACCAGTTGGTCCGCTGTGGCAACCCCGAACAGGGAGCAGCCGAAAGCAACTTATCCTAGCCAAGTACAGTGCATAGTGTGCAAACAAGGGCAAGCAGTGCAAGACAAGGACAGTGCAGAGAGACAATGTAATACAGGACATGATACAGGACAGATACATAAAATAGAACTGACAGTCTATATACAGTCTGATATATACAGACTGAATAACTTACTTTTTTAGTCCTTAGCTCTTTGTTGTTTTATGTAGCACCGTGGTCCTGGAGAAGTATCGTTTCATTTCATTATGTACTGTGTCAGCAATATATAGTTGAAATTACAATAAAAGCTTTTTGACTTGACTTGAGAGGCAGGCGGGATTTTAGCAGAGTTCTGGGCTTGCATTTATTCACTCTGTGCTTTTAAGAGCACTTTCAAAAGCTCAACAGAAAAAGACTGAATATACAGTCTGTATGGAGAACTCACACACACCAGGTTCTACAGGCATGGTAACATGCCCTATGTTTACACTTTACCATCAGAAGTGAGTCGCAGGATTTCTCTGGTTTGCCAGCTGTCCCTCATATCCCACAGTCGAACCGTTTTGTCCCAGGATACGCTGGCCAACACTGACTGTATGGGACTAAAACACAGGCTGCTCACAGGTCCCTCATGACCACTCAGCACCTGTCACACAGACAACGCACACACACACACATTTCACTCCTTTAACACTTAAGTGGGGCTACAATCCATCTTCATACAATTATATACAACCATTCTACGTGTTACAGTTTTACATTAATATTTAAAACTGGAAATAAAGTGCTGGCTTAATGAACTGGCTCCCAGAAGCTTTTAGCCATGATTAGACAGTTGATAAATGGATTCCAGGCTGACCTCCAGAAGACGTCCGGTCTGCATGGACCACAGGAAGATTTCAAAGGAGTCCTGAGCTCCAGCACACACAAGTTCGCCGCTCACATCCACCGCCAGTGAGGAGAACTGCTTCGGTCGGGGAGAGGTTAGTGTTCTGAAGTTACGATACCTAAAAAAAGACAAAAAGTTGATTATGTGTATACTCTTGTCAAGTTCACACCAGACCCTCACACTAAAATGGTGGAGAGAAAACAAGGCAAAAATAGGTATTAGAATTGAAGACTACTTTGTCTTGTATATGCAAAATATCAATCAGTATTCCTAACATTGCTGCCATGATCTTTGGCTCTAGGAGTGAAAAAGATTTTTTTTTTGTACAGTGTGTTACCTGTGCAGATCAAAAGCTCGTACAGTGCCATCCAGAGAGGCGCTAACCACCACAAAGCCACTGGAATTAAAGGTGACGCTGGTTACACTGCTGGTGTGCTCAGTGAATGTGACGAAACACAGGCCGCTTGTGGTGTTCCAGATTTTCACCTGAAAATGATGGAACAATTAGATAGTTAAGTAGCCTTTATTTCTCACATATACATTACAGCACAGTCAATTGTTTTTCGCATATCCGATCCTTGAAGGGTTGGGGTCAGATTGCAGGGTCAGCCATGATGCAGTGCCCCAGGAGCAGGCCTTGCTCAAAGGGCCCAATGATGGCTGCTTGGCGGTGCTGGGGCTTGAACCCTGATCCTCCGATCAACAACCAAAAGCCTTAAGCACTTGATCTACTCAGTCATTTTGCATCTACAATACTGGAAAGCAGACTTGCCTTGCCATCATCTCCTCCGGTGACCAGATACTGTCCATCAGGAGAGTATGCCAGAGAGGCCATGTTGTTGAAGTGACCTTGCTGCTTGAACACGTAGGATTCACTCTGCCACTCCCAAACCAGCAGCTGCCCAAGACCTTTAAAACCAGCAGGAAACACGGTAAAGATTACCACACACAGGAAACCATTTCACTCCAATATTCCTGAATGGCTTTATTCTAGCTGGATTAGTTTACCAGAGGAGGTTCAGTAATGTCATTAGAGAGGAACTTTACTGGATCTTGAAACCTACTCCTAATAACACATCACTGTCCAGATTTACAGTAACACAGCACACTGAAAACTAAAGTTATAACATTAAACACTGCTATAAACTGTTACAACTGTCCATTCTGTAACACTTGCACATTTTGTACAGTTAATACATATAACATAAATCACACATGATATTCTATTACCTCTTCTTATTTTTATTCAAATGGTTTTTCTTTAAAACTTAGTTCCTTAAATATAGTTTATTTATATACACAGACTCAGAAGAGAGCCCAGGTTTTCATTTCACTGCAAGTTGTATAAACTGTGTCCATGAAAAATAAAAATCCTGAAAGTTTAATTAAATCCTAGGTAACTAAGTGCCAGAGAGTCTGTACCTGTACAGCCAAAGCCAATCCAGTCTCCAGTGGGGTTCATGGCTATAGCGGAAATCCTCTGAGCTGAAATACTGATGGTTTGAAGCAGCAACCAATAAATTACACCACAAGATATACAAACACACACAGTGTAAAACTAGCACTTTAATTCAAATGATAGAACATGAGATAGTCTTGATAGTGGAAAACAGCACGCACACACGCAAGCGCACACACACACACACAAGACTGACATCAACAGAAAGACACACACACACATACATACGTGGACACACACAGGGACACAGACAGACTGACAAAGACAGAAAAACACACACATACACGGAGGGACACACGGACAGAAAGACACACAGGCAGACAGACACACACACAGGGACAGACAGACAGACACACACAGACAAGCACACAGACAGAAATATCCATGCACACACACACACACACACACGTACATAGAGGGACAGGCAAACACACACAGACAAGCACACACACACACTAATATAGGTTGCTGAGGTTAGGAAGTCTGGCATCATGGTGTCTGGTCAAACCTGAGTGAGTGAATGAGGTCGAAGTCAGGCAGCTCATGGAGGTGGAAAGCTCCCGAGGCAAAACCCGTCACCAGGATGTGTGCGTCCTTGTGGAAAGCTGCTGCTGTCAGGTTGTTAAAGTCGCCTTCTTTGTTGAAAAAATGTCTGTGGTATAATAATATAAAAGATCATTCATGGTTAAGAAAACACCAGACCACCGAGACCATCAACGTTACAGCTTAACATTTTACACCCCAGAACACCTCACCTGAAAAACACGCTCATTTCTTGAAATATTCCAATAACCAAAAAACAACAGAGCACAAACTCTAAAACCTAGCACGTACTTGCTTTTCTGCTTGTAACGGACGTTTCTGATGCCCTCCTCTTCTTTTGGCAGGTCCACGCTCCCTTTGATCACCTCTCCCCGGGGCTGCCCGTCTTCTCCCATCAGTTCCTCGATCTCATCGTCCTCATCCTCTTTGGATTCTTCCTCCTGCCTTCTCTTTCTTTCCTCCATCATCTTCTTCCGCTCAGAGTATTTGGGTCCTTTGCATAACCCGTCGAGCTCGGTGTTGCTCTCCCACGCACACAGAGTGCCGTCCTGACTCACAGTGTACAACTGCACAACAACACCACAAGCCAGACATGAAATCTCTCATCATCGTTACACTAAAGTCTCCATTAAAGTTTTAACATTGAATGATTAAGGAACAGAAAACATCACTATTTCTCTTTCTCTAGTCCACTTTTTTGTGTGTCTATTAAGGTCTTTGACCCACAGTTACTAAAATATCAATAAATGCTTTTACTTCTTAACAGTACACACAAAATAAAGCAGCTTTTCTGATCTCAGGATGTTCACCAAAATCAGATCAGCAAACAGGAGACACTAAAAACGTACATCCAGACTGTCCCTCTCGAAGAAGCACCCAACGATGACGTCCTTATGGCCTCCTATAGAGTAGTAGATCAGATTCGCCCATCGTTCCGCTCCAAATATCCACGTGGTCATGTCTTTACTCCCCACTGCAAAGCACCTGCGACAACAAAGACCAGATTACAAACTCACCGCATAAAAGTGAAAGTGCTTTGAACAGAGTTAATGTGATCGTGTGTCCATAGAAAACACAGCAAAATGAATAAATAAATGGTTTCCACTGTGTACAGGATGTCCGATGGGGATTTACTCTCTCCGGTCACAAGGCTAATTCAGTTCAATTTTATGTGTATAGTGTTTTCAACAAAGGATATCGTCTCAAAGCAGCTTTCCAGAAATATAACAGTTAAAAATTTAATTGTATCCCTATTGAGCAAGCCAGAGGCGAGGCAACGGTGGTGAGGAAGAACTCCCTGAGACAATATGACGAAGAGGAATCAGGCTCATTTGTGTGACACCAAAGAGAGCAATTATAAATAATGTCCTTTCTGCAAGTGCATATAGTCAAGTAGAATTGTGTAACCAGGAGCTGCTGAGTAACTTATAAATATATATAATTTTACATTTGATATTTGTGTGTGTGTGCACATGTTGTATTTGGTAACTGACTAAACTGCTGGGGGCTGGCTAAGGCTCTGGGTTGTTGACGGGAAGATCGGGGTTCAAGCCACTGCACCACCAAGCTGCCACTGTTGGGCCCTTGAGCAAGGCCCCAAACCCCACCCCAACCCCCTACCCCCAGTCAGCCTGCATCGTGGCTGACCCTGCGCTCTGACCCCAACCCCCAAGAATGGAAGAAAGAATTTCACTGTGCAGTAACGTATATGTGACAAACAAAACTTAATACAAGAATTTCCCTCATGGGATCTATAAAGTATGTCTATCTATATGTCTATCTATCAATATGTACGAGATTCTTATTAACACGATATCTTAAGAATGAGTGGTTTAATGTTTTTAGGATTTATATGGATGTAACCAGTGCATGAAAGAAAAACATGCCTGAAGCAGTTTTGCCTCAATAGCTTCCATCCTGTTCGAAGTATATTACACCTATATAACCACTATATCGTGGGAAAATTCCACCCGGAAAAGGGGGAGAAGGCTGTGAGGTCACTTTAGTGTACATGAGCTCACTAACAGCCACAACTGTCACTATGATTGACAGCTGAGAGAGAGAGAGCAGGCTTGAGAGAATAGCCTCACACTCATAGAGCATGGATGGCTGTAGCAGCATCTGGATTTAGACTGCAGTCTCCAGACAATTTCCTGCTGCATTACTCAGGAGCCAGTATGAAGTATATTTTAAGGATATTTAAAGAAAACAAATTATTAACAAGAAGAACTAGACTTCTTGTTGGTGCAGAATATCCCCAGTGACTATCTCATTCTTTAACAGCATGCTCTCTGGAGCTTTATAGGACAATATCATACGCTGTTGAAGTTACTACTTAATTACTTCTTTTAAACAGCTTCTCAGTACATTTTGATGACCGTAATTATTAAAATCAAAAGATAGGAGGAGTGAGGTGTTTTGTATGCAGTGCTGTACTTGGAGTCATCGGTCCAGTCGATGCAGGTCGTCTCATCGAAGGGTCCGTAATAACTCTTATCCAGAACGAATGCGTTAAAGGCTCGGTTCTTTCCAGGGGCATGATACATCAGAGCGACGTTTTCTTTAGTAACCACAAATTTTCTAGAAGAAGACACATCACGTAATTAATGGGACTAAAATAAATAAGTCAGCTATAGACTATAGAGTTCACTTGTACACTGATCAGGCATAACATTATGACCACCTGCCTAATTTTGTGTTGCTCCCCTTTTTGCTGCCAAAACAGCCCTGACCCGTCATGCACTGTGTATTCTGACAGCTTCCTATCAGAACCAGCATTAACTTCTTCAGCAATTTGAGCAACAGTAGCTCGTCTGTTGGATCGACCACACGGGCCAGCCTTCACTCCCCACGTGCATCAATGAGCCTGTGGATACTGACCACTGCAGACCGGGAACACCCCACAAGAGCTGCAGTTTTGGAAATGCTCTTATCCAGTGGTCTAGACATCACAATTTGGCCCCTGTCCAGCTCAAATCCTTACTCTTGCCCATTTTTCCTGCTTCTAACACATCAACTTTGAGGACAAAATGTTCACTTGCTGTCTAATGATGATACTCAGTGTTATTCACTTCACCTGTCAGTGCTCATAATGTTATGCCTGATCGTTGTACATCCTGCCAAACGTATGTGTTTAGAGCCACTTACTTGCCATCGGGAGAAAAGCGGATGCTGTTTACTGGCTTTTGAAAGTGATGATGGTGAAGTACAGCTCGAGTCAACAAGCTGACCAATACGGCTGCTCCATCTGCAACGCATCATTGAACACTAATGACCACTTCAATCATCACAAAAATCAGAAAACAACAAACAAGGAGCACTGATACCTTCATCGACAAGTATGGCTGTGTTTCCATCAGGTGAGAGCCCCACACAGGTGATGTTCTTATTGGTGCTCACTGGTAACGTCTCTGACTTGTTACTATAACAACAGGGACAGGGTTGGGGTTAACAGTTTGGATAATGACACTAATGAAGCATGCACGCTCAAAACAACACACTTTTAATAATGCTTAGATTCTTAGTCTACATCGCTGATTTGGGTTTTAGCCGAAGAATTCTCTTAATGTGAACAAACAAGAATAGTTTTTTTCCTGTGGCGCTGTGGTATAGACAGAATTTCATTTCTCTTCTTCTACTTTTAAGACATGTTCTGATTAAAGCTGTCTGTGTTCAAATGGAATATTTCACACTGTAAATGTTCAGAACCATTAAATGCATCACTCACTTCTTCAGGTCAAACACAGAGACACGATTTCCAACTGGACTGATGACTGAATTGCCATCTTTCGTGAACGTCAGATTCCCTTGGCGATAAACAGCCCCCAGTAAGTTGGAAAACTGCAAACAGGAAGTAAATAAACAGCTTGTTTGTTGTGTCAAAATAACCAAAGAGTTCAGCAATCAAGCTGAATATTAATCAACTTATTTGTAAAGCGTTTGTATGAGATTTTAAACAGAATAACTGTGTGTTAACGAATGTCCTGTAAATTAAAAATAAAACCTTTGTATCCACGTCAGATTTCTTGTATAAATTAAACTCTCTTTCCTTTTTTGGCTTAGATTTCAATGATCTTAGATTGGCCAAGCCCAACCCCTGAAAAACAACACCTGATTTCAATTATTTGGAAGGGTTTCCGAAAACTTTTAGCAATATAGTGTACATTGATAGGGGTTACTCTCCAAATACCCCCCACCCATACACATACATATACATATACACACACACACACACACACATAAAGAAGAGGTATAATAGAAATGACCAAAGAAATAAGTAAATGTTGCATTTTCAGCTATACTGGAGGACAATCAATCAGATAAAACCTACGCTGGACAACCTGGGAAGTTCTAATAACTATATTTAATAGTGTAATTAAACACACTATTATGTCTAAACGTGCTCTTGGTGTTTCTTGTAGATTTTTGACGTTCATTTCAAATTTAACTGCGACTAACTTTATGTTAGCTAGCTAGCTTAACTAGCTCTCTCTCTCCTCTTCTGGATAATGAAAGGTTTACTACTACAATGTTAACAACGTTATGTGTCAAAACATACCTTATATGCAAACTTCATCTTCGTCTCAAATGGCGTTCAAATATTTACATCATTCGTGTATAGACTTAAAGCAGAAAGCCCGGTGTATACAGGAGCCAGGAGCCTACCTCCAGAAACACGTGTGTATCTGTATGGGTATGTTGTCGAGGAGTACTTCCGGGTCAGACCTCAAACTATTACAAAATAAAATGACATAATAATACAAAATAAGTGTCGGAGATAAAAAAATAAATAAATGAATAACAATAACGATAATGTATTATTGTAAATGTCTCATCTCAGTAATGCTGTAGGATATGTAGCCACTTTACATGAAGTAAGAGGAAATAACTGTTTCGTTTTGTTATCTATTTACATTTATGTAAAGTGCATACGGTATATCGATTTCAGATTGCCACACATCATGTCTTTTCTCTTTATGCTTATAAATATGAGAAAGACAATTAAGAAATTGTGCATTCGTGATTTATGTTAAAAGAATGATTAAAAAAAAAAAGTAATTTAACGCTATGGCTTTTTTCTTTCTCAAATCAGTGACTCACACCAGTGCAGGAAGCCCCCCCACCCCCCCTTCCCGCTACAGGGTGAGGTACACTATATTGCCAAATGTTTTGGGACACCTTTACATGCACATGAATGTAATATGGAGTTGGCCCGTCCTCTGCAGCTATAACAGCTTCAACTCTTCTGGGAAGGCTTTCCACAAGGGTTAGGCATGTGTTTATGGGAATTTCTGACCATTCCTCTAGAAGTGCATTTGTGAGGTCAGGCACTGATATTGGACGAGAAGGCCTGGTTCACAGTCTCCACTTTAATTCATCCCAAAGGTGTTCTATCAGGTTGAGGTCAGGACTCTGTGCAGGCCAGTCAAGTTCCTTCACACCAAACTCACTCATCCATGTCTTTATGGACCTTGCTTTGTGCACTGGTGTGCAGTCATGTTGGAACAGGAAGGGGTCATCTCCAAACTGTTCCCACAAAGTTGGGAGCATGAAATTGTTCAAAATGTCTTAGTATGCTGAAGTGTTAAGAGTTCCTTTCACTGGAACTAAGGGGCCAAGCCGAACCCCTGAAAAACAACACCTGAATTAATTTGGATTGATTTGGAGGGGTGTCCCAAAGCTTTTGGCAATATAGTGTAGTAAGTTGGTTGCATGGTGGAGCTGAAATCACAGGATCCAAGTAACTCTCTGTTGTGTGTCCCTGTGGTTTCTTCCCAGTGTGTGATTGGCTACACTACTAAATTGCCTGTAGGTGTGAATAAGTGTGAAGAGTGTGTATGGTGCCAGGGTGATAGGACATCCTCACACTCAGTGAACCTTAAACATGATCCAGATCCACCATGAACCTGAGCTGACTAGGATAAAGCAACTACTGCAGATGATGGTGCCTTTTTACACTTTTCCAGGGACAATTACTCAGTCTAACTAACCAAATCTGGCTGAGGTCATCAGTGATAAACATGAGAGCTGACTAATTTTTGAATTGTGCACAGCAAAGTCACATATAATGATAAAAAAAAGGGGTAGTGTTGATGGAAAGTACCTCAGGAAATAGCAGCTGAGTTTATAGGAAGTCTAAAATGGCTGTCAGTAGTACCATCTACGGCCACCAGGTGGCGTCGAGACATTTTTTTCTTCTTTTTTTTTTTAAAGCCTGTTCAAAATCAAGACACTAAACAACCGACGGATATTTTGTAATACTTAAAGCACAAAACTGTGCGTTTACACTTGCGTCAGTGTGTGTATATATATATGTGGATAAATGAAGATTCGTGGTGTTGAGCGGTCATCACATGAAGTCAGTTGATCCTGTTACAAGGTGGGGCTTGGGAGTGACGTCACGGCCTCATTTGCATACCCCTCTGTATATATACGACTCTGCGCAGTGGCGCGACACATTGCTGCAACCCAGAGTTATCAGAGATCTCAAGCGCTTACTGGTCTTAATAGGTATGCTTTTTGATTTTTTTTCCTCCTCTTTTAATTAATTAAATCTTCCTCTTTTTAATTGCTGATGGTGATGCTGATTGATGTATTGTTCGATTTGTCGCACCCATGTTATCTGATGCATGCTATGCAAAAAGTGCAAGAATGAATCATTGAGGAATGGGGGAGATTTGTGTGTTTTTTGGTGTGTGTTTTTTTTTATATATATATATATATATATATATATATATATATATATATATATATATATATATATATATATATATATATATATATATATGAGGAAATCAGATTCGCGCACGTATTTCCTTTTGTTGCATGTGCGCCTTTGTGCTGCAGGCTGTTAATTCGTGTTGATTAGTCACTCAGGCGGTTCATCCCTATATAAATGCGTGAATAAGATAACACAACGGATGTGTATGCATAAGGCAGTAGGGTTGGGGTGTGACTAAAACGTTATATTCCTCTATTTTGGAGGTTAAGCTGAAATGGGCGGTGGTTCGCAAATCTTTGTGCCCGCACGTGGGGGTGCGCAAAAATGTCTGCTCTTATTTTACAAGTTAAATCCTGATGTCATTTCTTTTTTTTTTTTCTTCCATGCATGCATTCCCTTTGTCGCTCTTACAATGCGCAGTCGCATTAGTGTGTAAATGGTTTTTTTGGGGGTTTTTTTTTTTTTTTTTTTTTTTTTTAATTCATTCAGACGCCATTCAAAAAGGGTGCGGTTTTGTTCTCTCGTGTGGTCAGTGCAGTCACTCTGGATGGTCAAAAGCTCACAATGTGAACTACACACAAGCTGCTTTAATGAAAAGCTCATCTGTAGGAGGTTTAAATGCATTCTCAGAATGGAAAAGATCAATTAAAATTTTTTTTATTTTTTTTTTTCTCCGACAGACACTCAGCAACCATGTCTGACAAACCCAATCTCGAGGAGGTCACCAGCTTCGACAAGAGCAAGCTGAAGAAGACTGAGACTCAGGAGAAGAACCCGCTCCCATCTAAAGAAAGTAAGGAAGTCCTTTTTTTTTTTTTTTCTGTTCCTTTTTTGAAACGGTCATAATGGGCCTTGAATGATGGTTCTGAAAGAGAGGAAGTGATTTCCAGTGTTATTGTGCAAGACCTTAAGTTGCATGTTGCACAGAGAACCTGTTAAGAAAAAACAGGGTGTGGGTGAAAGCCATGATGGCATCTAATTATTCTTTTTTTTTTTTCTCCTGTTGTGCAGCCATTGAACAGGAGAAGCAGGCGTCATCATGAAGACCCCAAGCTGCCATCATGCACTGTGCACACCCCCTTTCCCACACATTGCCTTCTTTTTGTTCACTTCTTTTAGCTGTATAACTCTGTAACCAAAATGTCAAAAAAAACACAAAACAAAAGGAAAAATGCTAAAAATGAAAAACCTAAAGCTGCCATCAACATTGGGTGGACTTGAAATCATCCTCCACCAACAGCCAGAAGACGAAAAACCATCCACCCACCCCCCTTTTCCAAACTAGCAGTGAAGAGTGCTTCTAAACCTCTTGGTGCATGTAGCTTGGATCCATCTGGCTTCCGTGGCTTCGGGCTACTGGTGTAGAAACAGAAGAAGGGCAAAGGATGAAGGGGGCGTGGCTTCGGAATGTGGACATTCCCAAAATTTTCATTAACCAATCCGGGGTATGGCTTTGTCAACGTGTGACCTGCTCACAAATTTGTGGCGTTGCATTTCTTTTTTTTTTTTCTTTTTTTTTATTAAGAAATTGAGTTTTACAGTAAAATGCACAATATTTGGTTTTTGTATGTCATCAATGATTAAATACCTTCTTGTTAGCACTGCTTCAGGCAAATGCTTTTTGATTGACACAAAAAAGGAAGAGGAAATGGTGGAAGCCACCTAGATGGGGAAACATTCCTAAGGCACAAGAGGGTTTTTTAAAACTGATTGTACCTTTTTTGTATGTGGGTTTTTTTGGGGTTGTGTGGTTTGTTTGTTTTTTGTTGCACCCAATCTCAGTTGTCCTGTTGTATGGAAACGGTCAATTCTGGAAAATGAAAAAAAAATTCCATGTTGCTTTCAAGTGTTGACGACAATTAATTTTTCTCTTGGGTTTCTGTAAACATCAGCAAACCATGTTAATTTGCCACAAACCCATTCTCAAATGGAAAAAGGAACGTGTTGTAATAAAGCCTTTGTTATCAAAATGGTTTTCTGACCCTTTGTTTGCATTCACTTTAAGTCTAATTTCCAGGATTTTATTAGCGCTGTCTGTCACGCATATATGTGGTGTTTAATCTACTAGTCGTAGTCGACATTTAAAGTATGTGCATATAAAAGTGAACTGCTAATTTAACAGTACATCCAAAACCTTGTTAATATACTCAAGTCAAAAGATTCAAATCAATTCATCAGAAATTGATGGAGTGTCTCGTGTGTGTGAATGTAAATCCGAGAAGCTGGCAGTGAGGCTTGCAGGTGGCGACTTGGTGCTCAGACCATCCAATTAGTGTGCAACCCTGTGCTCTTCATGCTGAGGTTCAAAGCTTGCTCTTCTTTTACCTAAGATTAGTCTTTACCTGCAAAGCCTTATAGCATTACCGGAGTTCATGTTCTCTAATTATATTACAAATATAGCCTACAAGAAGTAGAATTCAACTTCAGTTCTTGTCCAAGCTTCAGCCATATTGCTGATTCATGACCTGTTGAATGTTGATGTCTTATGTGATCATGGGTCTGCACTAGTAACTGTCTAGCCTGATAAAATCTGTTGCTTGATGACCAGTGCTGATATTTCTAGAATTTGACTTGTTTTGATTAAGTATTAAACTGACTAAACTCAGAACAGCATTGAGCATGGATGTGGGTAAATATCTGTGGCACTTAATCTCAATCTGGTTCAATATTTCTTTTTATTCACCCTTTCCAGCAGCTTGCAACATTTCCCTACATGACTTAATTAGTACATCCAATTGACTAATTTGTAAGTGAACAATAAGCTTCCACAAAGCATGCTTAGCATGTTTAGGTGACCCACAGGCCTAGGGCCTCCTTGCCTAGGGTTAGCTAACTACTGAAAAGAAATGTAATTTACTTTGAAACATGATAGGTTAACTTAATAGAACTCCAACATCATACAAAAAATATTAACTAGCCAGCTAACTTGCTGACATTTATCCATTAACAAGTTACTTAAAGTCAGTAAATTTGTTTCATGTTTTGTTTTGATGTGAACTAGCTATAGAATTATCTCAAAAAGATCTATATGTGAATTTGATTATAAAGCAGTAGCTTTATAATTCAGCTAAGTCTATAACATATTGACCAGTATAATTTATTGACGCACTTTACTTGGTGGTCTGTTAAACTTACTGGACCATGACGTAATAAGCTTTTTCTGCTCTGTAACACAATCTGACACACTTAGCACACAGATAATCTCATATGCCAGTGTAAGTGGATTGGTCTTAAGTCAGTTACTCCTAATGCTGTATTAATCTGTTGCACGAGTGGAGCTGTGCTGCATGGCTAGAGCTTGGAATGTTCTTGAGTGTGTATTTATGCCTCACACACAACAGCAACTTCACAGTCCAAAAAAAAACTTGACAACACCTTCCGCACCTTCAAGTCAGCAGCTCTCTGTTTTCTTTCTTGCTACTTTCCACATCTAAAGAAGAAGAATGTTAATTAAAGATTCCTTGCCTACGGGGGGCTTCTCGAATGTAGAAATCACCTATAATAGTGCATTACACACCCTTTGCAGATGTGTTGCGGCCATGCAAAAAAGATGCTTCTTGCCCAAAGGTAAACAGATCTAGACATGCCTTAGGAATTTAGCAAAAGCTATAGAAAAGGTCGGGCAGAAAGCATAGTATCCCTCTGAGCTTACACATAACTTTACAACTTTTCACAGCTTTACAAACTACTACTAGATATCAGGAATGTACAATTTGACCTCAGGCATTTGGTGGAATCCCTATTAACAAAACTTACTTTGTTTAAATTGATTTAAAAAAACGAAAAAGCTACAGATATTAACCCTGCCTTTCAGACTAAACTTTTTTTTAAATACTAAGAAATTTCCAATCTTGACACCATTTCGAAACAGAATTATAACAGACAAATATGTGCCTAATAAAATACTCTAATAAAATAATACAAATAAATACATAATAAACCTAATAAAATAATATAAGCTGGGGTAGTGTTATATATACGGCCTAATGCCAAATACACCATGACATTTCTTAGGATTATTAATGAACAATACTTCACGCTTTCTAACCATTTATAATTATATTTAATGTTATGGAAAATCCTGGAGCCCAGGTATTTCCAGTTCTTATCTATATTTATAGCAGCTACAAATAGTCACTCTATCATCTATGTTTCTTTCTCTTGAAGTTGATGAGAATAATTAAGAAAGAAAATTCAGCTAAAAAGCAGTCTTTGGAAAAAATGATTTTTTCTGTGATTTAAATGTAATGTTACAAAGTGCTGACACTGGAGACTCCTTCCTTAATGTTTTATAAGTGTCTGCTTACAGAAATCTTCACCAGATCATGTCAGCGATTAGATCTTTGGTATCTTTGATAGTGTCTTTGGTAAATACTATGTTTTACTCATTATTAGCAGTAGCTAATATGGAGTATACACCTTACAAGTGATTAATGTATAAGAAAGAGTTTTAACCTATAGTTTATATTATAGCTGGAACTATTGTCTGTTGTAGAAAATAAATCCACATCTTTAGATTTGAGAATTCAACAGTGGTGTTATAATAGTGCAAAAAAAATGTATGCTTTCCACAGATTAATAATTGAGTAACATTCATTCATTGTCTACCGCTTATCCGATCTACTCTCAGGTCACGGAGAGCCTGTGCCTATCTCAGGCATCATTGGGCATCAAGGCAGGATACACCCTGGGCGGAGTGCCAACCCATCGCGGGGCACACACACACTCTCATTCACTACGGACAATTTAGAGATGGCAATCAACCTACAATGCATGTCTTTGGACTGGGGGAGGAAACCGGAGTACCCAGAAGAAACCCCCAAGGCACGGGGAGAACATGCAAACTCCACACACACACAATCAAACCCCCAACCCTGGAGGTGTGAGGCAAACATGCTAACCACCAAGCCACCGTGCCCTAATTGAGTAACAATCAATTCACATTTACATTGATATTAATGTGTGTTGTAAAATTGTCAATAATGCGTATTGTGCATGCCTTGCTGCTTGCCGACCTCCAGCTCAATCTCAAACACGGAGAGTTTTATTTAAGGCTAAAAACCTCAATAAATGACCAATCTGGCCATGAGGATTGAAATATAGAGTGGATTATAGTTAAAAGCTAGTTCTTCTGTTATTTGTCCACTGATCGTTCTACCCTGTCTCAAGCAAAGCCAGTGGGGGACCATTTAGCTTTTCACAAGCCATTGCACACAGGATTCTGGCTCAGTGCCATTTCATGACTAATGTTTTAGTGCAAACTGCCAAGAACATCCATGTCTTTATTATGCTTTCTAGCTTCCATGGTGTAGTGGTTTACTTTTGTCAATGTGATTACAGTGTGGTTGTAAATACTGCAAACTAATCACTTGAATGATTCCACTTATAAGCTATTGCCTATTTGGAAAAGTGAGAAAGATTATGTATCTGGCTATTCTCATCAAGAGATGAGATGATATTATTAATAAGAATAAGAATAAAGCATCTATGAAGCATTCGCAGTACAAATTGAAATATTGGAAAAAATCTATTCAGAAATTGAATTCACTCTCATTATCATTCCCATAGCTGCTGACTAGTCTCGACTAAAATATTAATCCCGTCATCCTCTGCTGAACATCATTCCATCTGTTGATCATGATGGCACATTGAATTAGCCAAAGTAAATAGACAGCCCAGCTCTTGTTTCCATGGCGACTCGGGGCAGAAAGCATCGTTGTTGAACTGAGTTTCAGCAGAGAAGCCACTCCTGCTCCTGCACATGCCATAGCTATAACAGGAAATGCTACTGATGGAGAACTGTATAGCAGAATGATCTCTGGCTCTGATTACAAAGGGGATATTTTCAGTTTCTCAAAGAATAATGTACACGGTTACAGTTCCTCACTGGATTAGCATGCATTTGTTTTGGCATTAGAGTAGTATCATATGCTCTCTCATCAACATGCTGCTTTTTATTCAGATAGAATACAAATGGAGGTAGAAATCCTGACAGCGCTACTGTAAAAATGTAAAGGTTTTCTATTTCTTCCTTCCATAATCTTCCTGATTTACCTTCCAGTGGCAGTTTTGTCTTACATTTCATCTTGGGCTTGTTACACAGCAGACATCGCCTGAGTTGTTCGCAACGATCACAACCACAGTAACCTTGTTTTGTTCCTCATCGTCATGAAATGTTGCTAAGATCAAAGCGGGATGACCTTTTACAGCTCAGCAGGCCACTTCGTGTAAGATAATAAAGTATGACAAAGCCTTGAAAGAAAATGGTATAAAAACAATAAAAGATTAAACATATGAACAAGAAATGAACATAAAATGGTTTCCAAAAGGCTATAAATAATCACAATAACCACAAATATTGGCAAGACTGGCTTTATAGTAAATTGTACTGGGATTGTGGGCTATGTTGAAAAAAATATTAAGCCTACACCCTTAAAAATAAAAGTGCTCGAAAATTGATTTAACCATTTTGGGTCCTCAAAGAGCTCACTGACAGAGAACCATTACTGATGGTTTCACATTGAATAGCTGACTCATTTGATACCATAAGTGTTTACACCATATGGTTGTTTTTTTTCTGGTGGTAAATGTTTGCCCAGTTCATTGTAAAATGTACTGTAGTAAAATGCGCTTTTTGGACCATAAAAGTTTTTATTCAATGGTTTTGCACTAAAGAACCTTTTCTGGGACTTTTATTTTGAAAAATGTACAACAGTGGGTTGATATTTATTTTGACAAATGCTTGTGTATTAAAGGCCACAAGATGCCAAAAACAATGAGGAGAAATTAGGATTTGGAGTTCAGAAGAACTTCTTGGCTGCTGAGACATCATTGTGGTTGGCTTTGTTTATTCTGTTGTCTCTCCAGGCCTCATCATACTCTTGAATCTACATGGTCCCTGTCTTGGGGCGTTGGTGCATCTGTAACTGTATTACAGAAGAGAGAAAGCTGATGGTTCATGGGAAGTACTCCGTCTTGATGCATGCCGTCTCTTTCCCATTAGTCCTGACCGAGCAGAACAATGGAGCAGTTGTGGGATGGACAGACTTCCGATGTGTTAATGCATCTCTGGCAGGAAATAGCGATCAATAGTGTTGATTTGGACTTTTAGATCAAGGGCTGTAATGCTGTGTGGTCCCAGAGTCAGGATGTATTTTAAGTGGAAAACATTGTTGGTTGCATATGAGCTTTTCCACTGGACAATCCTCAACATGGTACTTAATCTAATTCTTGAGCTAGTCGTACTAATTAAGTGCCTGTAGGACTAATCATTTTTGTGTAACTTATCCCTGAATGTAACTGGACATTGTAGGGTGGTGACACCAATTCTCTGTGGTTCCTATAAGCTAAACCACAGATTAGTATCATCTCTAAAGGATTGTTCAACTAAACAATGCTAATAATAATACAAAAAAAAAAAAACCTGACAGTTTTCTAGCTTATACTATCAGCTTCCATATACTGTAGATTATTTTTGAGACATATCTAAATAAAATGATATTTTAATTCTTGCATTCAGCTTTCAGTTTTTCAGAGTCTACAGTTGATTTGTGTGTAGGTGTGTGACATCTAGGTTCATATCAGTCTACATTTACTCATTGACTCCAGTTTCCTCTTCACAGCATCGCACATCGCTTGTTCATAGTTTTCAAAATAAAGGCGTCACATTGTTTCACTTCCTTTACTGCATCTTAATGCTATATTATAGAATTTTTTTTCTTCTCTAAAAATATTTGTCTTAGACTATAGTGTATTAACCCTAGCTGGCAATAATCCAGTGTTAAAAATAGAAGGAGGTAAGTGAGATAGAATGTATGATGTCAGCATTAATCATTATGAAAACTGAAGCTGTTAAATATTCGGAAACTAGAGACAAAAGAGACACAGGCATCTCTGGTGAATGCCACATGGGCTTTAATCACATCGAAAGCTGTGTCTGAAGGAGAGAGAGGGGGAGAGAAACCCTGGGCTTAATTACCCGCAAGCTGTTTAATAGCAGTGCTAGAATCAGGCCTTAGGCTTTAATTAGAGCAGCGCAAAAGGCAGCTAGTGCACTTTGTGTCATCTGATGCATAGCCTTTGATCAGCACTCTCAGGAAGGTGGATGTGTTTTGGAGCGTTGCAACTACAACCACACCCAGGCCTAATGAATCTGTTTAGCAACCAATTTCATAGGTTTTCAAAAATGTAAAGAAAAAAATAGAGTTAAGATTTATTGCACTCAGATAAAAATGACATGACCACTCAGTACAGTTATGTGCAAAATAGGGTTTAAGTTATTTGCTTAAACACACAGGCACATACACACATTTGCTTAGTTAAATCTAATCACATAAGGACAGTATTGTCTGGCAACAATAGCTTAGCTAGTCTCTTGACCTAAATTTAACTAGCATGCAAGTTGACTTAATGGATTTCTGTAAAACAATCCACCTCAGTCTGACCAGCTACAAGACAGCTAACACTGAGCAAATTTTTATGCTAAATTAAAAGCAGTAGCCAAGATTGCTACTTGGCAAGTTTGCAAACTTGTTAATGTTAGATAGACTATATTGCCAAACGTTTTGGGACACCCCTCCAAATCATTGAATTCTGGTGTTGTTTTTCAGGGGTTGGGCTCGGCCCCTTAGTTCCAGTGAAACGAACTCTTAATGCTTCAGCATAAAAAGACATTTTGGACAATTTCATGCTCTCAACTTGGGGTGATGACCCCTTCCTGTTCCAACATGACTGCACACCAGTGCACAAAGCAAGCTCCATAAAGACATGGATTTTGGTGTGAAGGAACTTGACTGGCCTGCACAGAGTCCTGACCTCAACCTTTGGGATGAATTAGAGAGGAGACTGTGAGCCAGACCTTCTCGTCCAACATCAGTGCCTGACCTCACAAATGCACTTATAGTGAACACACTCCTAAACCTTGTGGAAAGCCTTCCCAGAAGAATTAAAGCTGTTATAGCTGTGAAGGACGGGCCAAATCCATATTACATTCATGATTGTGTAAAGGCAGACGTCCCAAAACTTTTAGCAACAGTGTATATAATATTGGGTTAATGTGCTCCTAAAATCAAAAGTATATAACTATTTATAGCTATCTTGCTTTGGTGCTCCTCAAGGATGGAATATGTCCCTTCCTCAGACAGATCAATCATGTGATTTCGTCTTAACATATCCTCAGGCATTCTCCATTAGTGATAATAAGTGAAACGTTCTCCTTAGGCACTTCGCTATTGTTCGTATTTAGCCTGCTTCCTAAGCTACTCTCAGATTTAGTTATGGTGTATCTCAGTGCAGTTGGCTTTTAAATAAATCACACTGACCCTGTTTCATAAGGAAATATGTCAACCTACAGAATCTAGTCATGACTTAAGCCATTTCATAGGGACTTTAACTATTATAGTCTCAGACTTGGATGCTAAAAAATGTGAACCATCTGATGTCTTTTGTACACTTTTCTGGCCACATGCTTTAAAATGCTAGCTGTTGAAATCCAGTCAGCGCTTACTGATCAAGTGTGAATTCTGGTGTAATTAAAATCAGCAATCATGTTATTTAACCGTGTAGTAAATCTAGCTATCATTATATTGCATTAAATCATGTAGACAAATTGATTAGTTGGCATTAGGCGACCTAATGTCTTGCCAATGACGAATGTATTTTTATTTTCACATGAGTGCAAATAGTATATGACCTTAAAAAAATAATAATCTACCTATTTTTATCCGATTTCTTTTTTTTTTTTCATGATTCTATTATTGTATGATGTATTTATAGTTTTTTTTCTGTGGTTCAACCAGTTTTGGACACGATGCCTAAGGTCATTTAATTCACAAGTCTAGGAGACAAATGTGTTTGTCATAACTCTGGTTTGCTTGGCTGGGACAAGATTTAATTTGTTATTTATCACTTGCCATTAACTCTTCAGTATGTGTGCTCTTAGTTACCGACACCAAACACCCAAAAAGCAATATTGCTACGCTTTGCTTTGTTGTGCTTACAGATTTGTAGTCTGTTAATGTTAGTAGCATTCCAGTTAGTCTCTTCAGATTCCCAGATCTGCAACGCACACTATATCTCATTCCAGGAATCAGAAGATGCTGTGTAATGGGTGCGAGTAAGGCTTAGTTGTGGTTTCATTTAATATAAAGACAAAAGTTTTTCAATATGATTTACAGTCTCAACAGTAAATGATTCAGGTTTGCTGCTAAGCCTTAAGGAATTGCTAAAGGACTGTTTTGTTTGCTTAAAGTATTTAAAATGAATGTAATATCACAACTATTACATAATGTGAGTCTTCTTTGTTAGAAAATGTTCTGGCCCCTGTAGGGGATCAATATTTCAATGGCCTCCAAAGCAAAGCTGACCTAAAAAAAGTTAATGAAAAGGAAGTAAGAATGTAGAAAACCCCTTACAGACATGGTCTTTTATTCAGTTATTCAACTTAAAGCAAATTATTCAGTAACTATTATGAATTGCAATGTATAAAGACACAGTATGTATAAATAGTGACTGAAAAGTTGTGGGTTTAAACGACTTAACTGTCAGAAGGCTACTATTAATCTTTCAGCCACTGCATTCGGTGGTTGGTTATTTAGGTTGCTACAAATAGACGCTTGTAACATTTCACCATGGTTAAATGTGGTGAGAAATGAAAGTTGACATACTGCCTTAAAATGTGAGAAATTCAATACACAAGTAGTCAAGACAATGGATTACGTTTTATTTTTTAAAACTTGTCATGTCAGTTGGAGTTAAAGAGAAGAAATAAGTTCACATAACTTAACAGGGTTGCCATGTTTTACTGTGTTTACTTTACAGCATTTACACTAAATTGCCAGTAAAGCAGTTCATGGGAGTTGAACAAACACAAAACAAAACAAAATAACATGCTTACTTTAGTTGCCTTTATTTGTCACATATACATTGAAAAGAATGAAATTCTTTTCATATCCCATCCTTGGGGGTTGGGGTCAGAGTACAGGGTCTGCCATGATAGACAGCATTCCTGGAGTAGGGTGGGTTGGGGACCTTACTCAAGGGCCTAACGGTGGCAGCTTGGTGGTGCTGGGGCTTGAAACCGTGACCTTCCAGTCAACGACCCAGAGCCTTAACCACTTGAGCTACCACCGCCCCCAAGTCTTGAGCTAAGAATACTTTAGCTAGTCAAAAGATAGCATATGATTAAGCTAGTCAAAAGCTAGTATATATTTTCAATACTCTGTTACTGATGAGCTTGTTTTTGTATGTACTTTGGTCATTGAGCTTATCTTGCTGGCATCTAGCAGTCAAGGTTAACTGTGCTAGCACTGCCAACACCAACCACATTCCACTGGCACAACCTAATCGCCCCAGAAAGTAACTCTCTGTGCTGTTAATAAATTAAAAAGCGCTAGACCCAGCTTCTTTAAAATTGAAAAAGGATCTTGTTGCCTATGATGTGGCTTAGTTTCAATTTGTACCACAGGCCTTATCTCAATATCTTGAGACACTAAAGAAATAAAGACTTATAGCTGTTAGTGTAATTGCTGAAGAATTAGACAGTCTCAGGCTATTTTTAATATTTTACTCATTCACTAGAATCACACTGCTTAACATGAACATAATCCTTCAAAAGCTATGCTTTGGAATTCTGTTAGCGCAGCAGGATAGACCGCCGTGCTGCTTGATTCTTTTGCTATTTAGCTTTTTTTTTTGATGGACACACAAACACAGGAAGTGGCACTGCTCCAAATCTGGCAGATTGTATTCATTGCCTTACCGGATGGGTTACAGGCGTGTTTTTTTAGGGAGCAGTACTGTATGTGAAGCTAAAACTATAGATTTTAGAGAAACCAGACTGTAGATTAAGTGAAGAATTTTCTTAAATATTGAAACCTCAATTGAAGAACCAGTAATCGATGAAGTATTGTAGGACAAAGGGATGCATCTTATAGAAATATAGAGACCTATATGGATCGTATATGAGGAAACAAAAACTAAATCCCACAAATTACCATATATCCGAAGGCAAACATGTTCAGTATTACAGGCTTTCTTTACACTAGCATTCTCAAGCCGAATCTTAAGCTGAATCTCACGTAACATATATATATATATAATCCTCTGAATTTGTGAATGCAACAACAGGAGCTGTTTGTTTTCCTGCATGTCGGTGCATGTGCAGACATGCTCACACACTCTCTGCCTTGTATTTGGAAGTGCCAAGGCATGCAAGGAATTGCAAAACAGATTTTATTTTGTCTGAGTTAAGAATGGATCTTCTTATTGATACCAGGTGGCATCTGTCTGAGTGCAAGAAATTACAGACAATTACTTTCTAATGCAGTTTTGTATTTTATTTTTTTTTGTTGCATTTTTTTTTGCTTAGTATGACCCTAGTAGCATAACTTGAATTGTCTGGAGAACAAGCAAAGTTCAAAAAGGATGTAAACAAAGGTCTTTTTTCAACATGGACAGGGATGGGCTCTAAAATAATACAAGACAAGTACACCACATACACTATAATCCTTTACATGCATACACTCACGCACACTATATAACATACTATAGATAGTGTTTGCCTAAATACATGCCATATACTGTATACTGATAAACAGAAGGCAAATCCCATGCTATAGCAGATATGAAGAAACACATATGATTGACAGCACAGGAATTACATTGGCTCATTGGCTCTAATTGTTATGTTGTAAACAAACCCTACATTGAGGTTAAAATGCCATGCATTGTGGCAAATTTTTTCCCATGCTTGAATAAGTCTCTCTACAATAGGTATATAATACTAAAGCAGAAGTAATGCTTTCACTTCCTCCATTGTCACAGTGTGCAGTATAACTGGGACGTTGTCTTGTGTTATACAATCACACAGCACCCCCTCCAGTGACACCAGCTGCTAGTGTTTGTATGTGAGCGAGTGTAAAATGGTGGCGAGGATGTCGCCCAATCAAAGAGCATTCTGTCATATGAGGCCAAAGAGAAACAGGAAGTTTGGGGGTGTAAAGGTAGCATCATTTTGTGTTTTCTCTCTGTCTCTTTGACTTCCTCAACCGACCAGGGATCCACAAGTGGCTTGGTCCAGCCTTGTTGCTGTTACCATGACCCTGTTACTTCTACTAGGTTGGCAGCTGATCTGAAGGACTCACAAGCTGTGATGTGGCAAAATGTCGAACTCGGTTTCTGATCTCAGGCGTTTTGAAGCCTGCAGGAAAGAGTTTGCAGCTGTAATGATTCTAGTCTGGCAGAAATCAACCACCCATAATAGTTGAACATTTTCTGATATCAAATTACAAATGATCACTGGTATAAATGAGAAAATCTGAAATCAGGCATATTAAAGTCAAGTCAAGGAGCTTTTATTGTCATATCAACCAATTACAACTTGCAAAATGAAACAGCGGTAAGAAAGGCATAGTCAATGCCTTTGTGTTTTTAAAGCCATGACCCCAAGCAAAAAAACCCAACAGAAAACAATATAAGAATATAGCCTAAAATCCTGTCCTGTAGTGTAAATTAACAATCATGAAGAGACATCTTCCTGTTCAGCTCATGTACAGAGACTATAGCTAGCGTAGGATTTTGCTGAGCAACTGTACTGGCATCAAAGCAGTTTTACAGCTTCGGAGAAAGACAATGAAAAGCACCTCTGACTCATGAAACTATATCACACCTAATGAATCACTAAAGGACCTTTGGACCTAAGGTTTACTCACATTTGTCTCAAAGAACAATCTAGGTTAATTCAACAACAATACAGTCAGACTAAACATAATGAACTAGCAAATACAATGAAGCAAACCTTGTTATGGCTCACACTGAAGAATATGAGATTAATAACAGATAAATTTGACAAGATTTGCATTTTAAGACCAGACGTCTTACAATGCATGACCCATTTAATAGGTTATTTATTGATCATAGAAATAAAAAGCATTCAAAATCAGGCTCTAAACATTTATTCTGTCATCCCAGTGATTTGACGTAAGGACATATATGACATCATTTTACTGTAAACTCTGGCCTGGCTAAGATAATATCATGAGACCGAAGATAATTTGAGTGACTGCATAAACAAATTCAAGATCACAATGGTAAACAACATAACTACTATAAAGGGTCATTACAATTTCTTGAAAAATGTGCAAAATAGATGACTGTTATTCTTGGGAACAAATGACTGTTGTATGTTTTGATCTAGAGAAGAAGTACTGGTTTCATCAGGCTTGTACCCTGTGAGGGTGAAAGTTTATATATTCATCCTACTTCCTCTTAATATTCAGTAAATGAAGACATGGACAAACAGGGAGAAGTATTCATGTAGTAAATGAAACTAGATAACGAGTTTGAGAAGTGGAATGATACACCATCCAAGAACTAAAACCTTAAAGATAACAAAAGGCCCCCCTGTTAAAATCCCCCTTTTTAAAAAAAAAAAAAAAAGTCAGCTTGTCTCACTCTGCTGGAAGTGTGTATGGAGGGGACTGATTGCACTTCCTGTTTTGGTGTTGCATTCTTTGGCAGCGGAACAGAGACGAGTGTTCTTCAGCACTCCCCCCTTTATTTCCTCTCTGCAGAGCCGTGTATCAAACACAAAATGCACATGAAAGAGTGGCTCTGTGTGCTGTAAAAACTTATGAAAGCTTTTAATTAAAACGTCACACCTGGATTTTTTACTACGTACATTAACAGTACCAATTCTAGTTAGATGTGATGTACTGCATTATATTTTGAAGCGATATGACCGAAATTACACTTATACAGTTTGAGCTGACATAAAAAGGGGGTCTTTAACAGCTATTTTGCAGCTGGGCCTTCAATGGGAGTCAAAACAAAGCTAATCCAACGGCCATCAGCAGCTGCTATGCTCATGAAAGCGAGATGGCCATTTCTCAGTGAGCTTTTGACGTGGACGAGAGGCTCACAGCCTTCTCCTTGTGCATGCCTTATGTCCTGCATACCCATGACCTATGCCTCCTTCACTGAATGTGTGCCTTCTGTCTTACCACACACACACACACACACACACACACACACACACACACACACACACACACATACACACACACACACACACAGAGTCACATTTACATTCACTCATACATGCAGTGCACAAGACTAAAGTCTGCCTGGCTCTGAGCCCAGACTGTCTCCCCCTACAATTTGCATCATGAATGTCTCTGGGGCTGGCACACTATCCTACTTACTGCAGGGTGCCCCCTATTCTCGCAGCCTGCAACATTTTCCCCATTTAAAGCAACATTACCTCAAAATTTGGCACCACATCTCATTTTCATTACACTTCATTAACAATCATAGACAATGTATGATTCAAGTTAATTCTGTTAATATTGGCATTATTTATAATGACCCATAAATACATTTATAGCATGTTATAATACATTCATAACACATTGATTTATATATATACATAAAAATGCTTGAAACTTTATTGAATTATACTGACCAGAAATATGAGAAAGTTGTAATCTATCTATCTATCTATCTATCTATCTATCTATCTATCTATCTATCTATCTATCTATCTATCTATCTATCTATCTATCTATCTATCTATCTATCTATCTATCTATCTATCTATCTATCTACAGTGGTTTGAAAAAGTGTTGGCCCCCTTCCTGATTTCTTATTTTTTTGCATGTTTGTCACACTTTAATGTTTCAGATAATCAAACACATTTAAATATTAGTCAAAGATAACACAAGTAAACACATCATGCAGTTTTTAAATGAAGGTTTTTATTATTAAGGGAAAACAAAATCCAAAACTACATGGCCCTGTGTGAAAAAGTGTTTGCCCCCTAAGCCTAATAACTGGTTGGGCCACCCTTAGCAGCAACAACTGCAATCAAGCATTTTCAATAACTTGCAAACCCCATCTATCTATCTATCTATCTATCTATCTATCTATCTATCTATCTATCTATCTATCTATCTATCTATCTATCTATCTATCTATCTATCTATCTATCTATCTATCACATAAAAAAGAGTTGAAGTGTTGACTTGGTAGTAGTGAGCACTATACTGTATATACTGCACATACAGGTCATTAAGTTTAAATTATTAAACTTCTTTTTGGCACATTCAAATTCTCTATTATTGCACTTTATGGCCATTATTAAGCAAAATAAGGGATATTTGAACACAAGCACTGCGATACTGTGATCTGATAACCGAGATGGCTGCTAAGTGACTAACGGCTGGACAGCATGTACATATTGGACACTCAGGACAAAGGGATGATTAACATCCTGGGCTGGACTGCACAAGATTTCATCACATTTCTCAGGACAGTGTTTAATTTAGGAATGTGTACTGTATTTCTGGAATGTTTTTTTAAGTTCACAGTAAACCCTGGTCAAGTAAAACTTCACTGTGAATGCAGTAGAACACTTTTAATGGGAGAGAAAGGCAAACAAATCCAAATCAACAGGCAAAATCTAGGTCAAGAGACAGCTTAGGTCAGGCGATAAACAAAGCGGTGTATGCTGGGAACTGGAGTCTACTGACTAGGCTGACCCAACAACAAAAGTCTATTGTACATGGGGCCTAAAGTAGTCAAATGGAAAAAAACAAAGAAGCAAAAAAACTAAACAAAGCAACCAGTGCCCAAATGAGGTAAAAAAAAAAAAATACATATTTTCATGTTATAAAGATGTTTTAAAAAATTTCATAATGTCAAATTAATCCAAATATCTCTCACCTGCCAGGTCAGACCTCTTAGAAAATTTCAAATGTTGTCTATAGAATAATTTCCTAATAGAGGAACTAGTCCATTTCATAACTTGAAAAACTTCAGGGTAGTTCTTACTGCATCTCAAACTAAACATAAAGCACTATACAACCTAAGAATGAGGTTCTTTGACACCTTATTTTTAATTAATTAATTAATTTATTAATAATTAATGTTATCAATTTAAAGTAGAATGCATATAAAACATACGTAGCTATGAAATACAACCGCATGTAACTTTTTATAAATGCAATTGCAAATTGCAAATGCAATTGCAGCAAATTCATAGATATGGCCTTTGTTTAGAGGTGTTATTATTGCTTTGCTTATTATTTGCAAAAAAAAAAGTCAAATAAGTACAGGAAGACAAAACAAATTATGTAATTATAGTAATTTATGATTTACTGTGACAGTTCATGTCTGTCACAAATTTGCAATAAAAAAGAAGTCAGAAAGCGTTTCAGGAAATTGACAAACCAGCAAAGACTAGACAAGACTGAAGCTGTAAATGTGAAGCAGGCTATAGTCAAAGCGCTAACTAAGATAAGCAGATAACAAAGACCTAAAATTGTCCAGGACACAATGCTGGAGTAAGACTTTGCGATTGAATACTGCAAATCCAGGTTATTTAAAGGGAGTAGTGTGATTAGAAACAGATGAGTGTCATTAGTAATCAGGAGTGAACAGAGATAGGAGATTGTCTTGGGCTAGGTATCATGAGAATTGTAATCTGCACCTTTGAGAATAGGAAACACAGGAGTGGCAGTGAAACCCCACACACAGAGTTCACTCCTGGAATTTAATGGTGCTCTTCTCTTATTTGATCCTTGGATCATAACCATTATAACCAGATATTTGAGAGATTTGGTTTCACACCATGTCCTCTGGGTTAACGATGTGTCTGAAAGCATGTTGAAACTGTCTTGTTGTATTTAATGTAGAAAGATGAATGAGCTCAAGGAACAGTGCACATTTGTCTGTTACCACAAAGATGGTCTTTTGGCCTTGAGAGGAGTTGAGATCTATGTACACCCTTGTTCTGGGAATGCGTAAAGCATGACTTAACAAATATCCAACATGGTTTCCCACTCTGTATAACTTTACATGATCAGGTTCACATCACAAAGGTTGGGACACTGGAAGGGTCTTGCATACCTCTGTGATATCAAAGCCATTTCTGCTCACTGAGATGCCCCAACAGAGGAAAAAATGCCTCACACTGAAAGCCAACCGTGTCATGACTAATTTTCTATCAAGGTTTCTGCATTGCTTCATTTGTTTATAGTGACTGGAAAAGTCTTAAAAGTTGATTTCCATTCCACCGACATAATGGCACAACGCTGCAGTGGTAAAAGGGGTTAAGAAGGTCTGAAAGTTCGAAAGGGGATTGATCAATTTACATGACATCACCGAATACATAGTTACACAAGATTATAACCAAGGCAGTCTTTCATTTGACACCTTCTCTGATTTAAACTCGGTTGTAGACACAAGATCAAGCTTTTCTTAACTGCACAATATTGGTTTATTAAGGGCAGTGGTGGCTCAAGTGGTTAAGGCTCTGGGTTGTTACTCGGAGGATCAGGGTTCAAGCCCCAGTACCACCAAACTCCACTGTTGGGCAATTGAAAAAGGCCCTTAATCCTCTCTGTGCCAGGAGCACTGTATCATAGCTGCCCCTGCTCTCTGACCCCAACTTCCTCAGCTGGGATATGTGAAGAAAAGAATTCCACTGTGCTGTAATATATGTGTGGCGATAATAAAGGCTTCATGCCCTCTACTTAACATCACTAGCCACTTAAAAAATTATTTGATTGCATTTAACTGGATCAAAAACTCAATAAACATCTATATGGTTTTGAAAGCACATCCTAAATACTTCACTAAAAATTGGCCCTTTTTTTTTTTACCACGTTTTGTAGTTGTACAGTAGCCTGTTCTATGCTATGCCAACAGTTAAACCCATAAAAATGAATTCCGATAAACCTGTCTTTTTCATTTTTTTTAATGCTATTTGCCTTGAAGCCTGAGACTGTAAATATTTGAGACAGCATGATGAGGAGATATATGAATCATACAAAATAATATAATAGTATTCACAGGTCAGCCTTAAGGCATCAGCTGAATCACTGCAAGATTCTGACATTTCACAGACAACCTGCCCTTACAGGGGATGGCATATTTGCCTTTAGTGCACAGTTTCACCTGTACTACAGATTTGTCTTCACCATAATTTTGATAATAGGCCTCTGTGCAGTATTAAAAGCTTTCTATAACTGAATCACAGCTTGCCTTTTACGACTGAATAATGACTCACTGTGATATTTAAAACAGGCCCAACATGTTAGTCTTATTAAAAACATCACTGTGGTTATGATTTAGGCGAGAAGAAAGATTTGGTAAACCAATTATTTAAACTTGACAGCAAGAGTAAATTATTAACATTAGCAAAAAAAAAAAGTTCTTTTCTTTCATCTACTGAGGGAAAAGGATGTTTTGGGACAGGCTGTATTGAACACTGTGAGTAGAATATTATAAGTGGCTTCACTCCCACAGGAACTCAGACAGGAAATACCAATGGATTAAGAAAGAATGAAAGTAAACGGAGCCAGTAAAGGGGGGAGTTAGAAGAAAAAAGTCAAAGCCATCATTTCAAGGCCCTGTAAGGTCCCTTCTTTCTAAGGTCATATTTAGGGCTACTTTTCACACCCACACTTTCACACTCCCAAAACAAATCTCCAACAGCACAGTGCGACATGGAGTACATAGCGCTTCTAGACATTGACGGATCTGCAGCAACATGATAGCTGTTTTGACGTTGGTCTCTACAAAACTTTTTCACTCAGCTACCCTGCTGGAGCAAAGTATCAAAATATCATTATTTAGGTCAGTGGAGATAAAAGCAAAACATATACTGATTGCTATATCATAACAGTGATGGATTAAGTGTGCTTGTGTATTGGAAACCAAACCTAACAGGAAATCCAGAGGCTCTTTAACACAGTAAAAAGTGAAAGCATTTCTAAGATATTTAGAAAGTAGAAGAACAGAAAGTACCTAGATTTGCACTAGCTTAAAATTTCAACACAGCTGAGTGCAAAAAGTGGGCTACCACAACTGGAATTTAAAGAACTGACAGAGGTTGAATAAAGGCAAAGGGTTAGCAAATTGTTATTAAAGAAATAAAAAAATTAAAATGCAAAGGTTTGAATATATTTAGATTCTTCTATTATATCTTAGCATATACTATTAAGGTTAGGTATGAAAAATAAGAATATGCATCTATCTGTTGTTGGTATGAAATATATTTCTATTCTCATTATGGAATTTGTTTTAAGACGATGAAAACATTTGCACTTGTTTGTCTCCAAACTTGCCTATATATTTTGATATTGGTTATATACACCAAACGTAAGGATTTGAGCGAGTTTGACAAGGGCCAAATTGTGATGGCTAGACCACTGGATCAGAGCATCTCCAAAACTGCAGCTCTTGTGGGGTGTTCCCGGTCTGCAGTGGTCAGTATCTATCAAAAGTATTATTTAAGTTCTGTAAGTTCTTTATGTCCTGTAAGTGTCCTTAAAGTTCTGTAATTTTAATGGGCCCCACCTCACAATTTACAGGACTTAAAGAATGTGTGTGTGTGTGTGTGTGTGTGTATGCATTAGCTTCTGAAAGTATACCTATGAGCCCTGACAAACTGAAGTGTGTGGTGTCCTATCAAAGTTGTCTTACCTTAAATAACTTACCTGATGTAATGATTAACCTCTGACTGTTTCTAGAGCAGAGGGGAAAGGAGGGGCATGGTGGCTTGGTGGTTAGCATGATTGCCTCACACCCCAAGAGTTGGGGATTTGATTCCCGCCTCTGCCATCTGTGTATGGAGTTTGCATGTTTTCCCCGTGCCGCGGGGGTTTCATCCGGGTGCTCCGGTTTCCTCTCCTGGTCCAAAGACATGCATTGTAGGTTGATTGGCATCTCTAAATTGTCTGTAGTGTGTGATTGCGTGAGTGAATGAGAGTGTGTGTGTGCCCAGTGATAAGTTGGCACTCCGTCCAGGGTGTATCCTGCTTGATGTCTGATGATGCCTGAGATAGGCACAGGCTCCCCGTGACCCGAGAATAGATCGGATAAGCGGTAGACAATGAATGAATGACACATTTTTATCAAAAGGATAAATAAGGTAGAATACATAACTATTTCATTGGTGCAAATTAAACACCTACATAATGACATTAAATAATTTGGATAACATAATTAAGACCCAATAATAATTATTTTAATTAACATGAACTGGATTTGAATCTGCAGGAACTGAGCAAGAGCAATGAGAGATGTGATTTCAGGTCAGAATTGTGTTGGCAAAGCTGAAGGGTATCATTTTGTGCCACGCACAAGGTCACGTCCTTACTCAAGAGCAGAAAAGTATTTCCCTGGGAGTCGTGGGATTTTAATTCACAACCTTCCAGTCACAATCACAGACATTTATCCACAGAGGTACCATCACACATGACACATAATTGACAGTTTTATCATAATCTTGATTAACCTTTTAAAAATCCACACTTCTGTACAATGCCTGGAGAGTCTCTCTCTCTCTCTCTCTCTCTCTCTCTCTCTCTCTCTCTCTCTCTCTCTCTTTCTCTCTTGCTCTCTAAAGTAATAAACTTACATAATGTAGGTCAAAATGAACAGCATTACTAGATAGGCAGCGTTTAGTTGCATTGCTCTATTCAAGTCTCCCAACAATGTGCAATTTCCTGTGGTGATAATTAGGCAGAGCCCTAGCCCTAACATTCACAGTATTTCAGTTTCAAAACAAGCTAGCTCTTTGTGTGTAAGTAGATGTACCATTACCAACTATGTATTTAAGTTATATAAGTGTGTAACAGCTGAAAAAGTAAAATCTGGGTAAACACTAATATACAAAACATGAATATTTGGCACCGGACCAAGACACGCAAATAAAATTCCAGCTAATACAGCTTTACAAAACAGGTATTGCAAAAGCTCTGCCAAAACACCTTTACCAGCTCTTATCACAAATCATAACAATGTGATACATATCTGATAAGCGTTATTATCTGTGATTGGTTTCTTGCTAGCTCACATACACCCTTCCATATTCATCAGAATAGATTTAATTTACAATAAGGTGCAAATGAGGTTTGTTAAGATGGGAAATTCCAAAATAGCCAAACAAACTAACATGCAATAGTGAAACACAACATATCCATGTATCTGTGGGTGTTCTCTGGCATTTTATATGCAAAAGATATAGAAAAAATAGCCTTTACTTGAGGGAATGTTTTATATAACAAATTCAGGGAAATTAATTACAGTATATTGAATCATACTTTCTCCTCCAAGGATTTATAATTAATCTAAAAATCATGTCATGTCATTGTATGAATTCCATGTTGTTACAGTTGTGCAAAGTCTTTTCTACCAGTAGTAGTATTTCTACTACTTTTTGTCATGTATGCTCTAATATACTAAATTATTTTCATCATATTCCAGCTGCTGCCAACAAAACATCTGTCTAGAGAAAAAACTCTCAAAGCAACACATGATGTGATCCATCAACATCCAACATGATATGCAGCTGATTCAAACTTCTTGTCAAACATGTTGGTTGTCAATTCAGAAACCTTTCTTCTAGTGTTTTAGCTTAGGCTTTGTAATGTATCTCTACTGCGAATTTCAAAATACAAAGTTTCAGCAGCCTACTACAATAATCCCTGACTACACCTTCAGTACAGACAATCTTCAACTTCCTTATCACACTGCAGGAAAAATAATAGCCTTTTCACTAATACTTCTAGCTGTTTTGACAGCTCTGTGTGTATGATTATATGTGTCTTGCGTATACATGTGTGTGCATGTGTGTGCGTAAGTTTACAGTAACATGTTGAGACAGCTCAGCCTGCAGGGCCTTCATTCCAGTCCAGTAGAGTCTGACTGAAGTTGATGTTATCTGATTATGCAATAACCCAAAAAGTGCATTCACACACACACACACATGCGTGCGTGCGTGCACACACATACACAGAGAGAAAGAGAGAGGTTCAGCAGATTGAGCAACTGGTAATTTTCCCTAAACTTGTTTGAAAGACTCAAGATATGACTTTGGGAAAAGGGCTATGCAGACCCTGGCTGTGGTTTGATTGTAATGCTTCTTCTTTATGTTCTTAAAAAAAATTAATTCAAGTAAACTATAAATTTTGTGCAGGTGCATTACATTGAATACTATTACATACTTAATTATATTTCAGTTTACATGCATTTACATATAATGCTTTACATGAAAGGTCAATTAATCGACATTATTGAACACAGTTAACATGAAAAAACTTTAGGATTAATACTAATTCAAAGATAGTAAATAATTAATCACTGTATTAACCAATATTCATATCAATGAGTAAAAAATCACCACATGAGCCTGTATAATGTAAATATAATATTAGGCACACCTACCCAACAGCACATGTATGCAATTATCTAATTAGCCAATCATGTGGCGGCAGGACAAAGCAAAATTGATTATGGCACGGTTGTTGGTACCAGATATGTTTGTGGGCTGCTTTGAGTATTTGAGTATTGAGTAACTGCTGATCTCCTGGGATTTTCACACACAGCACTGTGCAACAAAACATTGAGAGAGCAACAGTTATGTTGTGGAAAACAGTTTATTAATTTGAAAGATTAGTGGAGAATGACCACACTGGTCTGAGCTGACAGGAGGTTAGAGTAACGCAAGGTCTATAGTATTCTACTCTTCAACTATCCAGCTCTAATTCAACGTTTTTTCCCCCCACAAGAATACTGCAATAACTGTTTAGGAATTACAGTTATTTTTTACATAGTTCCTCCATTTTCACATACTGAAAACTAATTGGACAAACTAAAGTTATAAAAGATATATGGGTTATTTTGAATAGTAGTATGCAAATCCTGAAGTCTAGAACCCATGGACATCATCAGATTCCGAGTTTCTTCACTTGAGTTGCTTTACCAGGCCTTTACTGCAGCTTTAGTTGGTTGTTTTTGGATCTTTCTGCCTTTAGTTTTGTCTTCAGTAAGTGAACCATGAGCTTAGTTGGATTGAGGTCAGGTGACTCAGCCATTTAAGAACATTCTATTTATTTTCTTTATGAATCTCTTGGGTCTCAACTTTCATCAGCAATCACATCATTTATAAACACCAGTGGCCACTTTCACTGACAGCCAAACCTATACGTGCTCATGCCATAACACTGCCTCATCCATATCTGACAGATGATGTACTGTGCTTTGGATCCTGAGCCCTTCCTTTCTTCCTCCATACTCTTCTCTTCCCCTCCCTCTGGTTCAAGTTAATCTTGGTTTCATCCGTTCAAAGAATCTTGTTCCAAAACTGAGCAGCCTTTTTTAGATTAGATTTAGATTTTTCTTTTTAAGCAAAGTCTAATCTGGCCTTTCTATGCTTGAATGTTATCAGTGGTTTGCATCTTGAGGTAAAATATCCGTGTTTACATTCATGAAGGCATCTCTTCGATCGTATACTTTGACAAAATGTAGCTACCTCCTCGAGAGAGTTCTTGACTTGACAAATGTTAGATGTGAAAATAAATAAAATGAAAAGAAAATGTAAATAAAATACTTTCTGAAATCCAAAATTCAAGTCAGTATGTAGTTTACTTTAAACTTTGCTTCATTATACTATATTATATATTATATATGCTATAAAATGTTAACTATATTTTAAATAAAATCTAATAATAATTATATTTAATAAGTAATAGTTGTTTTTTTTTATTTTATTTAAGTTTGGCAGATGTCGGTAAAAGAGTTAAAACTGGTCACTGATAATAAATCAAGAGATAAATAAATTGAAGACCCATCAGCATCCAAATAATCAGTACAAGGAGGCATTACCTGTCAATCACACTGCCTGTGAAATCAGAAATGTTTTCTCTCCAAAGCTTTCAGATATTTCTAGCCCAGGCATGTGTTTTTGGTAATTGGCCTGGTATGGAGCGTTTGCCACAATCACTAACGAGATTGTCACAAACACACAACGAGATTATATTGTGAAATACAATGTAAGGTTTATGTGATTGATGCATGAAATGACTTCAGATTTATTTATTTGTATATCTGCACAAGTCTAAGTGAAGCAAGCTGTCAAAATATGAACCAAACTTCATCTGGTTTCTTCAGTAAGTGCAAGTGCAAGTGAGTGAATTTCATCTGCAGCTCCAGCAACCAATTTAAACACTACTCTATTTGCAGCTCAATTTGTCCATGTCAATTTGTCCATGTCCCACAGGCATGCCCTAAAGATCCACAACTGTAAGATCATTTGTATGCATTCCTTATCTTCATGTCTGTATATGACATCAATGTCTGCAAACTGAGAGATTAATGTATAACCTGATCCACTGTCCCATCTTTCTATTTGTGTAGTGTATTTGTTTGGGCGTGTTAATGAATGACTTTAATGAAGAAATTCACACAATTTGTTTTTACATTTTAGAAGAATCTGTAAAGTGTGAAGTCATTTGGTAAAATACACCCTGAGTAATTACTTGAGTAACATATTTGCTATTCTTGTTCTTATGTTAAGTTATTTCTGAAGTGAACATCAACAGCATATAAAAGGAAATGTTAGCTCTATTTAACTTTGCCAAATTCAACTATTGACAGATTCAATAGTTTGTTAGCTAGCTATCTCGTGTTAATTCATAAAATGAATCTTACACATTTTCCTGAGAATTACATATAGGCTGTAGCAGCACTTAGCAGCACTTATATATATTTAACACAACCTGCAATTGCTAACAAATGTTATCTTAAGTTTAATACACAGCTTTTATTCTGTAAAATACTAAAACTAGCTTAGGCATACTTGTACACAATTCTGGATGTTGGATGATGAGTTGTGAAATGCTGACATAGCCTTTGGCTATTTTTTGGCTCAAATCAATTGCAGATGATTTTCACACTCTTTCCTTTGATATATTTAAAACTGGAGATATCGGATAAACTGGGCCAGCGATGATCATCTGTCTCCAGTGTCTCAGACATTGCTGCTGCTGCTGCTCAATATGCATTTGGTGCATGATGTGGAGTCTTCTGGCAGACTTTTATTTTGATCGTATATTTTTTCCAAATATGGAAACAACAAATGTACATATTGTTTTTAAACGTCTTCTTGTGTTAAATCTATTAAGGGACTGTAACGAGAGTACATTAGTTTCCATCCCTGGAGAGAAGTACATCTGATTCAGAGTACAGAAAACTGGCTTCTTCTTTTTTTTATTATTATTATTATTATAATTACTTTTTTTTTAATCACTGAAGTGAATGGTACATATACAATGGATATTAAAAAAAGAAAGAAAGAAAGAAAGAAAGAAAAAACCATGATAAATCATGTAAAATAAAAAAGTACAAAAAAATCAGACATATTCTAGAGAAAAATAGGGAAAAAATGTTAAGTTAAAATAACCTGGTTGCATAAACCCTTGTATAATCGGAGATGTGGCTGTGTTCAGAATGACTCAATCACATTTAATGTTCAAAAGTAATTATCATACAGCTGTCAATGAATGAAATGAAATTCTGATTAACGCCAGAGCTCAGCTGTTTCTGCAGGATTTTCTTCACAGTTTTAACCAAATACTGAAGCCATGATATGCAAAGCGCTTACAAAGAGTGCATCTCACAAGTACACAGCTCACTGGCATTTAGTGACACACACAAATCTTCACAAAATCACAAATGAACAATTGTGGAAAAGGCGTAAATGTAGAAGTGGAATTTATTCGACTCACATCTATACCAATAAAAATAGTTAATAATATTAATAATAATTTGTGATTGTTAAATCTGATGTCTTCAGTTACAGCTGTTGTTTCTTTCTATCATTTTGCATACAATAGCATTAAAATTCAAACTTTTCTCAATGCTTTATGCAGGTGGAAAAAAAAAAATCTTCAATATAATAGAAGAAAGGTGTTAGATTGGTGCAAAGGTAAGGGCGAATAAGCATTATTACCTCATTTTGTCTATATATGAATCAGTTAGATTAAAAAAGTAAAGGTATATATATATATTAGATATGTTTAGTAGTTGTCACAAACGTAAAAAGAAAGTGTAAAAATGTTTAGATGTTGCTTCTCAGCCAGACTGCAGATCAGCACAAGCTTGTCTTTTGGAAACACCACACCATGCCCCAACATGCTCACCACTTGAACAATGCTTTATTCAAAAACACCAACATACATTACTTCCTGGATGTTATATAAAGGTGACAGCAAACAAAAGAAGACCTAATTTTCTTTGTTTTGTCTGCCAGAATCCTCAAAAAGAAATTGCATTTTTAAAGTGTACTACAGGGATTAGTGACATAATTACAAACCCCCTCCCACATCAAGAGTAAATGGACAATATATTTTTACATGACCCTTAAGAAATGCATGTCCTGTTTTAAGAAACTGTTAATGATGTAATGATGAAAGTGTTGATGGCTCAATAAAGAGGCTTCCACGTATCCCATTATGGGGTTCTAAAATGCATTTATGTTCAGTACTAAACCACAACAGGAAAAAATGTTACAACCCCCATGAAAATGCCACATTTTTGGAACAGCACCAGTTTGGCCAAATATAAAAATCTGACAAGTAATACAGGCGAGGTGCTGTGAAAAACCAGCCGTCAATGTGATGGTTACATAATAGAGGCATGAAGAAAAACAGGCAGTAAAAGTCAAAATCCCAAAGTCAGACATGAGGTCGGGTCTGTAGCGGGTTTGAACTGCCAGCATTCCTCAAATTGGAGCATTCCATTGACATTATTGTTTTCCTCCCCACCTCTCTCTCTCTCTCTCTCTCTCTCTCTCTCTCTCTCTCTCTCTCTCTCTCTCTCTCTCTCTCTCTCTCTCTCTCTCTCTGTTTTCCACCTATATGGTTTGTATTGGCATCAGTACAGCAATGGCATCCTGTCCAATCTCTATCTGCTGCTGTAACATGTGTGGAATCATGACGCAATAATCCCTTATTGCCATAAAAAGTAATGAAGTCCTGGTGCTTCTCTGAACAGCTGCTTAGCTGACTTTGAGGTTGTTGTATGTTGTTAGATATGGCCCAGATACGTGTTTTTCTTATTGGGTTGTGAGTTATGGACAAGTTATAGATGTTAAGGTATGGACAAGCTATAAATGGTGATTATTGCTTTAAATATTTATTTCAGTTGAATATTTCTGTGTAAAAAAAATAGCACAACACATGGAAGATTGATTTTGCAGAGGTTCACTAGACAGGTTATGGTGAAAGAAAGAAAGAAAGAAAGAAAGAAAGAAAGAAAGAAAGAAAGAAAGAAAGAAAGAAAGAAAGAAAGAAAACAAACAAAGAAGGTAGATGAGAAATAGAAAGAAAGAAAGAAAGAAAGAAAGAAAGAAAGAAAGAAAGAAAGAGAAAAAAAGAAGCAAGTAAGCAAACAAACAAAGAAGGTAGATGAGAAATAGAAAGAAAGAAAGAAAGAAAGAAAGAAAGAAAGAAAGAAAGAAAGAAAGAAAGAAAGAAAGAAAGGAAGTATAGCAATGTTGAGTAAAATTACCTTTAGAAATGCATTAGCAATGTAACAGCAAGCACTGTAATATAGCTATAAGATTATAATTAGACATAGTGACATCATAAATCAATAAAATTTGTTATATTTTTTTAAATAATGTATTTCAGCATTGCCACAATAGACCTGAAGTTATTGATAACATATAGTATTACAGTATGACCAACCCCTCCACCCCTTCAACTCTCACTCTAACTGTTTCCTGCTGCTTCACATTAAAATACCAGTAGCAGGAAATCTGATCCCTTTCCATGATTGGACATTACAAAAGCCACAGATTCTGGGCAGCCAATAATTTGCCACGACACCAATCTTGCCCTGACTATAGGGCATCTAAATCTCTCATTGAGAGTGAGGGAGCGCGACGGAGAGGGAAACTGTGAGAGCAGGAGGGAAGGAAGAGAGCAGATGTCTGTGAATATCGTTGTGAAAAAAAACAATCACTAAGCCCTTTTCGGTGTCACAAAGGCAGAAACAAAGGAGCAGAGTGCAACAGATGGCCTGTGCGTTCATACAACATACTGAACATCGCACTGCTCTTTCAGCGTCTTCACAACCTTCAACAAAGCTGTGTGTTTGAGGCCACTTACTCGGCCACAGCTTTGCTAGATTGGGGGAGGTGAATAAGAGCAATAAAAGTTGCAAATGAGAACTGTACGGTTTAGAAATACATGCAGACTCACAATCAACAAAAATGCCATATTAGGGCATGAAGCAACATGTTCTCACTTCCACTGTAGGAATTCAGTCAGTTCTTATCACTTACTTTGCTGATAACATGATCCTACTGCTTATGCTAAAAAAAACAGACCTGAAAACCACAAGCGATCTGTGTGAGTCTTCGTGCATCTATTGGTATGAACTTGATAAAACCCTGTCAGTGATGCGTCAACCAACCAACTAACTAGCTCTAACTAAATGACACCTGCCTCAAATAAGAGTCCTCAGGAGTCCTGCTGTATTTGTTCAGCTGTATTAAGCTTTACAGGCCACTGCAGCCAAAGAGGAAGCCTCCTTCAGACACAGCACCTCTTCATAACTGATCAAAACCATCCATTGTTTTAGACTTCCTCATCATTGTCATGAACTATATTCAGGTTTCGGAGATTGAATTTAAGCAAAAGAATACAAAATAAGCCACAAATAGTCAATAGAACTGTCAATCATTAAATTAACCCTTTTTACCGGTACACTGGTGTTCCATTACGCACGCAGAATGGAAACTGACATATCAGACATTTTCAATCAGTATAAACAAATGAATTATTTTATCGCTGCAAGTCTGATATAAAATGACTCAGGACTCTGTTGGCTGTCAGTGTGAGACGTTTTTGGGATAACCTCATACAGAATTTTAGTGATCGAAGAAAATTTTTTGCTGTTTATGAACAAACACTCGAAGCATCTCAGAGAACAGAAATGGGTTTGATATCACCATTTACTCTGAAGATCGACACATTTTTAAAACTTTTCTATGAATATATTCCCCTAAGGAAAAACAGAAATACTTATATGAGTCATTAACCTCCACTGTGAAGTGTGACATGACAAAGAAATTCAATTCAAAAATAGGTGCAAAAAACATTTTTTAGCCTCTGGTAAAAAGAGTAAAATAACACTAACACAAGACTGGAGTCACTGGAGTCACAAGACTGGATGCATAGCCAGACCTTTACATTGGGGAGGCCAATGTAAGTTACACCCAATGACTTTACTGGTTTGAGTGGAGCAAAATACATTTTGCATCAAGGGAAAGTGATATAATGTGTATACACTTATCTGTGTGCAGCCTGAATATGATTCCCTTTGGACATCAAAGACACATATCTGTTCATATTTGTTCAACTTTTAGACATAAATATATATATTCAAATAATAAATAATCATAACTGACACAACATTAAGTTACATCATATAAAGAACACTAGCATGATTAACTCAACATCATTAACTAATAACAAACTTAAAAAACTGCATCCAAATAATCAACATGCCCTCAAATAATGTGCTTAGTGGGGCAGGGCCATGTAATGCTTCACTCCAGTGCTAGATAGCTGCATTAGCTGGCTGGAAGGAGAAAAAGGCAATGCTTCCCTTAGCTACACCTATAAAACTGACAAGCATATAACCCTGTCACGGAATATCATGAGTTGCCATGACAACACAGCATATATCTGGATGATATATGCGATGATAGCTGCTGTAATGTCTAATGTCATTTCAGCTTATGTCATATGCTAACCATTATTAAGTCAGTCTATGATTTATGATGTGTACTTGAGACAAACCGTTAAAACAAACCGTTAAAACAAACATAAGGTCATTTATACAATGGAGGTGGGAAAGAGTCATTTCTGAATGTGTGCAGCTGTCAGGTTTTTTGTCATGTATATCAAGTGCCACATATCGGTATAATAGGCAGTATATGCTATGACAAATGTAATGAAAAGCTTTTTGTGATGTTGTCTGAGCAATAACATTTCATATATCTCATTTCATCTATTATGACAGTGTCATAGCTTTCATTGTAAATCATAAAATACTCTAAATCCATGATTACTACAAGTATAGGTAAACCTAGCAAAAAAAAATATTGAGCAGTATAACACTGCTTTACAGCTGAACATAAACTGTTATGACATCATTCAATTTATAATAATAGCTTCATTACACTGTTATGCTTGTCTTATAATACAAGGACCAAGTCAAGTGTTCTTTCTTACAATAAAGAGATTCAAATGCATCTGTAAAGTCTATATATAGCTTATAGGCTACATATACATTAATTAAATGTAATGTTTCATAAAACTCTTGTGTAAGAATTTTGCAAGATTTTGACCTCACATTTGAAATATTTATCTTGGCTTAATCTCCAACGAGAGCCATGCTAAACTACAGTAATTAACTAACATGGACGATACATTCAATCCATTAATCCCATAATTTTTGTCATTTTGCCTACATTATCCTTTTAATGTGGTCCGTAACTGACACTCGCCTGAACAAGTCTCAGTCCTATGCTAACCCAAATGCACTAATAGACAATACAGCTGTTTATTTCTTGCTTTAACTAGCTAGAGTTTGATTACACTTGCCTTAAAAGGTGCTTGTACCAGCAGTTGCTCTGCTTTATTAGCATGTATTACATATATCTTTGAATATTTTTGACTAAGTTTATACAGCTAGCTGCATGATCATTTTAAATAGTTGGCCATTCCTACAGTCAGTGAACCTAGCCTGAGATCCTTTCTCTGCCAAGGCTCGGTGACGCAGGAAGTGACGTAGCTGTACAAACCGCAGGTTGAACAACGCTCCACTAACAACGAGATGAATTAAAGAGATGAATGCTGTCAGAGAAGGAGACCGTATAATAAGTAGCGGGTGTTTCCACTGGTTTCTTCACCCCCACGTTAATTCACACATCAGTCACCCACACAAGAAGTAGACAAGAAGTTTCGATCTCTGTAACCAGCGTCTGATAACGGCCCACAAAGTAATCTTCTGATGCTCTGAAGGTGATGTAAGCAGTTTCATTGGAAGAATAAGTCAGGCTCTATGAGGAAAAATGGATTTGGGTCACTTTTAGGTGCAGTGTGAATGCAGCATTTGAGTTTCAACAAAAATCCACATAAAGTTAACAAACACAACAAGTTTCTCAGTTTTAAATAGAAATCCTTCTTAATCAGTACACATACATGTAAGATTACCATGAAATATTCGTGAAATACTGGAAACAATTTGTAAAAAAAAAAAAAAAAAAAAAAATTACGTCACACTTAGGAAAAGATACATCTGGTTCTTTTCTCCTGAGAGAGGCTCTTGAGTGTCAAAAGCAATCAAAATGTTTAACCATGACTCTGGCAGCAAAGAATGAGCCTAATAATAGAAGCAAGCAAGAAGCATATTGTTGTCATGTCTTTGGATAACACATATAAAGAAAAAAGGCCTTGTTTTCTTTGGCCCAAGGGCACTGTGAAAGCTGTTTGACCTGTGATGGCTTGGGCTCTTACTTGTTCTATCAAAAACAATGTTTAGTTTTAAACAGCAAGACATATATTTGTCTACTTGGCAAAATCCGTGCAGAAACAAATGATTTTGAGAATCATTCTGCGAACTGTCACTACAAGAGATAATTAAGAAAATGGAACTGCAGTTCTCGAAATGACTCTCTCAAGCACAGGTCTTGCTCAAGAAGGAAGTGAACGTCTACATTTAGGTCTTGTTTCCTGTCCACTGGTTCAGTTTAGTCCACCCATAAATACATTTTCTAAATGGGAATCTAATGCATCAATTTCTAATGCATTCTGTGTTTACTTTCTGCTTTTAGATACACTTCTAACAGTATTATTGTGCACACAGACCATGGCTTGCAGGCGTTGAAGGTGGCAGTTACCTAAATGAGAGGTCTGGTGCAAAAGAAGAACAAGAGTATGAAGAACCTATGTAACAACTTATGTTCTCTCTGGTCACAAGACCTGATGTGAGAGACATAAAAGAACACTTCTGCATTTGCTGCAGTGAAAGGGAAGTGGGAAGCATGGTTTCCTGTCTTTGCTGAAGATCATTTTGTGCTGTTAGTAAAGGTGGTTTTGGTATGAATCTGAGCTCAGTTTTGCATTTTCTGATGAAGGTTAAGGCTTGAATAAGAGTAGCTGTGTATGTGTCAGTGTACAGAGAATTGGCTCATCAGCACCTACTGTATGTGCTGCACACACGCTTATTGAAATAGTATTAAAATAAATGTGACAGACTGTGATAGAGATATCAAACAATTAGTCCACTAGCTTATTTATATATTGTAGTCCTTATAGACTAGTCATTTCTTATCTGAACATCTTGAATCATTGCCAGCTTGAATCTACCAAAATTTTGAACAAATCTAGGAAGTGCTATTTTCCTGATCCTATATGTTGCAACTCTCTGTATTTTCTGTGTGGAAGGAATGACATTCACTCTCTTCCCTGTCAATCAGAGTGACAATGATGAATGGTGTCCATTGTGAGCCCATATATGTGGAAGAGGGCAGAAAGCACTTTTACTCAAAAATTTTACATTTCCTGTGATGCAGCATATGGAGCAATTCACAGAGATATGTGTGTCTATGAGGAAGCCTTCACCCTCACCTGTGGATGGCTATTGTATGATAAAGGACAGTTAACTGGTGATGGGAAATGAGAGGTGACCAAATTGGCAAGAAAAATGATTGAATGACTCAGGACTAAATGAATGATTAAAATGACCTTACTTTTAGCTATTTTTATCAGTCTGTTTTACTCTGTAAACAATTACTAGCTATTGCCACGTAAGAGCCATATGCAGGCTACCAGAGCAGTTCTTGTGAAGGAGATGAAAAAGAAAGATGGAAAAGAACTGTATGTATTAGATTAAGTGCATTTAATATAAACCTGTGATTTGAGTTAGAACTGGCACTACTGTCACAACTGTTGTTTTAGAACGTTAATAGAAAGTTCTAGAAAGCAGCGCTGTGGATTAAGCATTGTTATCCTTTATCTCATCTTTATTTTCTAGCTCATCTTTCAGTTTCTATTAATATAAATTAAGTTAATCAGGCAAGATCTGGTCTTTCTTGCTTTTTTGGTCTGACACACACCCACACACACAGAGTGTATTGGAGGTCATAGCTGGTGTTCTCATGTAGCCCGCAGCCTTGGCCTGATAAAAACATGCTGTGGAATTTTGGCCACTTATTGCTCATTCCTCCACCCTCTGCTCTGCTACACTGCCAAATATGGGCGTGCTCTCATCGCATCAGCTGAAACAAGACGCTTTTTGGTGAGGCTTATCCTACCAATGTGTGTTTGCATTCGCACACTCAGCTGACTTGGGGGGTTGGCTCAAAACTGATGACATCACATTTTCCCCTCTTAATGTTTCAGACCCTATGCTTTCTGTGTCTTTTTTTTTCTATGGGTTTGTCTTTACTCGACAGGTCAGAGTGATAGTGAATCATTCACCACACTTGAGGAAGAAAAACTGCCCTGCCCCCTTCCTGCGTTCTACAGCCTGATATGTTCTGCCCTAATCTCTAGGCTAGTTTTGCCCTATAACTAAGAACGCTTTTTTAAGTTAGATGCACTTGCATTGTTTTTCAATTCTTATCAACCCCAAACAGCTTTTGTGGGCCACTGATCTGTTGCTGGGTTTCATAACTGGATGAAATGGTGTTCTTGCGCTCACTGGGTTTACATTCAGCAAACCTGGTTTGGTGATCGTGTATGTACAACCTCAGGCTCAAATGTATGTTAGCTCAATTAACCACAACTATGATGAAGATTGAACCATAACAACAGCACAATGTAGTTCAGTAGCTTTGAACTGCGCTGCTATTTGTTCTATTTTTCTTAGCACTGTCATCCATCTGATCTTTTAGAGTGTTTGTGTTGGCTTCATAAGACTGGGCAGAGATGTTCATGTTCACAATGAGGCTATTAGAACAACTTTTACAGTTAAAATGATGAATTAACTTCATGAAAGCAAATAAGTTTTACTTTTATTACTGTCTTGAATGTCTTGAACTTTTCGACCCTTGTGTTGCTTGAAATAAATGAGCAGAATACTTTATTTTGTCTGAAACGTGATACAAATTTAACACACAAACTAGAATTACACTTCTCTATGCTTGGAAAATACATCATTGTCAAACTGCATTCAACTGGAACATAATGGACACTATGTATGTCATACAATGCCATTACGTTAGACCTTCTGGCATCAGAACATCCTCAATAGTTTGTAGAAGAATGTACTTTTTTCCTCCTCCTTGAAGGACAACAAGGAACAATATATTGCATTTTTGAGAACTGTTAAAGCGAATCCTAAAAGAGTGAGAAAGAAAAAAAAGGGGTGAAAGGAACTCTTAATGCTTCAGCATAAAAAGACATTTTGGACAATTTCATACTCCCAACTTTGTGGGAACAGTTTGGGGATGACCCCTTCCTGTTCCAACATGACTGCACACCAGCGCACAAAACAAGGTCCATAAAGACATGGATGAGAGAGTTTGTTGTGGAGGGACTTGACTGGCCTGCACAGAGTCCTGACCTCAACCCAGTAGAACACCTTTGGGATGAATTAGAGCGGAGACTGCAAGCCAGACCTTCTCATCCAACATCAGTGCCTGACCTCACAAATGCGCTTCTAGTGGAATGGTCAGAAATTCCCACAAACACACTCTTAAACCTTGTGGAAAGCCTTCCCAGAAGAGTTGAAGCTGTTATAGCTGCAAAGGGCGGGCCAACTCCATATTACATTCATGTGCATGTAAAGGCAAACGTACCAAAACTTTTGCCAATATAGTGTATGCTGTTTATAAACATGTAATTTCAAAACATCTCACAGCATTACCTACATAGAGATAAAACTCCAAAAAATAATGGCACTAAATTTCACCTGGCACATTTCTTTGAATTGTAGAACTGCTTTAATATAGAAGATGTATTGCTCTTCAAATGTTCTACATAGAACTATTTTTTGAGAAAAGGTTCTATTGCTCAGTTTAGAACCTTCTGTATTTAGCCAAAAGGGTTTTGTTTTTTTTGTTTTTTTACCAAAAATGGAAAAGGAACCTCTTTTTGCAGAAAAGGAACCTTTTTTTTTTTTTTTTAAAGTCTATGGCAGTAGAGAATGTACCCAGTTGAGAATGTGATCCCGTGCCTCGAGGAACAAAGAGCCTTCGCTACTTGCTGTGAGTCTTTTGTCAGAGGACAGCTGAAGAAAGAAAATTTCAGAAGCCGCCTCCCCCTCTTTCTCTTTCCTTAAGACTTGCTGCTTCATGCCTTCCTCCTGTTCTCTATTCTCATCGCATTCATTCCATTTCAGCCTCTTGGTTCTCTCTCTTTCTCTAGTGTGTGTTCTTGCTCGCCCATCAGGCATAAGGAGGGGCCAAAGAGACAGAAAGACAGAAAGAGAGAGAGAGAGAGAGAGAGAGAGAGAATAGAAGAAAAAGAAAAGGAATGTGCAGACTGTTGTGAAATCTGATGGAGGTGGGGGAGGACACTGCAACTTGCACGCTCAAGAAGCCTTGCCGTGGGACATGTGCCGCATCCTCGTTCCCTTGGTCAACAGATATTATGTCAAAAATGATGAGCCCTGAATGTTAGATGCTGGCTGTATTTTCCCTGTCAATATTATTCTTTTTGTTGTTATTGCAAAAATTGAACCTGCTTTAAATGATTACAGTAAAAAATTATTCCTGTTGCTTATCCCATCCTTATTATTCCACACTATCGTAAGCTCACTATATCTGAATTCATCACATCTTATCTGAACTTGTGCACCTGTTCATGCTGACTTGTAATTAATGGCTACTAAAACCAATCCCAGACAGATCCTCCTTTGTCTTTTTGCCCACAGCATTCTCATGACTGTCTGCTGCATGAGATTCCGTGTAGGAGGGGCTGTTAGGGGACGAAGTGCACTTACTAGGACATTTACACAGCGATTGTCTCTTTTATATGATGTCATACATGAATAAAATGCCACACCAGTCAGTCTGTGTGTCTGTGCTTTGAATATGATCTCATTCAGGGCAGCATGAGGTCATGTTATTCTGGATTATTAATGCAAGTTAAACATTTATAAATATGATGTCATAATAATGGAATTGTGTTTATCTTAAGGCCCACGAGTGGCTGTACTGGTTTGGACAGGGACAATAAATGTGTTGTAATAATAATAATAATAATAATAATAATAATAATAATAATAAACATAGCCAACATCATCATAACACAACAACAACATTAATAATAATAATAATAATAATAATAATAATAATAATAATAATAATAATTTTTTATGAATTTGTATGTAATTTTAAGTTTTATAATATGCAACATAAAATAATTTTATGATTAATTAAGATAGCAGAAGGCAAACTGAAAAATGACACACACACATCATCATAACAACTTATTTTAAGCATGAGAGAAATATTTATTCCTATAGTACATGTGAGGAGCTCTCTAGGATTTACCTAAGAGTGTTAGCATTCTAGCTAACATTAGATTAATTATTAGCTAATTAACTGTTCTGTAATGTGACAATTAACAATAATGTAATGAAATTGTGCCAGGGGTTGATAGCAACCTGTCTACATTATAACATTACAACAAACGTTTGATCCTGTAAGCTAGTAATTCGCTAACAAGTGTTAGCCATCACATTCCTTCACATTTCATGGCTATGATATTAACAGCTTTATGACTTTAAGAGACACCCATGTTTGCTAACAAGCTAGGTCATGTTAGGCTAAGAGTTAAATATTGTAAATAAAACATAGCACTTTGAGCTTATCATGGCATGTAAACAAGTAGCCAAGATTGCTAATATGCTAACATTGTATTATGTAATTTAGTCAGATTGCTAACTTAGCTACCTTAAGCTAACTATTATATTGTGTAAAGAGTAAAAAATGTGCTAGCTAACATTATATTTTGTGTTATTTAACTAGTGTGTCATGTAATTTAGCCAGATGGCACTAGCAACCTAGCTTATATTAGGCTAACTGGTCATTTGTGTAACAGTAATAGCATAGCTGGTTCTCAAATTTTCAGCTCACTGGCTTTCTTGTGATGGTTGAAAAGCTACAATGTGGTAATTAGCAATGAATAAACTGGGTGTAAATAGAATGATATACATGCCTGTTATTATCCATGAGCAAATATCCTAAAGATATAAAGAGGCATGATTGAGGTTTTAGCATGAATTAAACCTAAATATTCATAAGCAGAGCAAGTAGTGTTATCAAAAGTAATAGCAGCTATTTTTAGATTTCTAAAAGATTTTTTAATGCTTCTCAAGAATGAAAATCAAATGAAAGTATGTTTCACATTAAAAGAAAAAGAAAGAAAAAAACAACAGAGACAAACCACTGCTTCCCCACTTTGCTGCACAATAAAAAATTAAGCAAAGGTTAAACACTGTGACGATGTTGTATGGCAGGCTGTAATGGGCGGCCGCTTCTTTGCCTCTTCAGTGTGTTCCCAGAAAAGAAGAAAGATTCATGGGGAGAAAAAGACCTGTGAGTCACTTGATTATAAACACAGCCGGTTTTCTCTCTCTCTCTCTCTCTCTCTCTCTCTCTCTCTCTCTCTCTCTCTCTCTCTCTCTCTCTCACACACACACACACACACACACACACACACACACACACACACACACACACACACACACAAAACTGGCCAAGAGACCTCCCTCCCACCTTGTAGTTCACAATCAACAGACTCAAGGAAGTCAAAGATTCAAAAACACAAATCTTCAGAGAGAATGTAGGAAAGGGAATTCTAAAATGTATGCCGTCTTCACCCGAAACATCAACGTATCTTCACACAGAACCACAGACAGACGAGCATCGCTGATCCTGCAGCTCAACAGCACACATCGCAGCATAACACAATAAAAGTTAAACACATTACATTAACACAACACATAATATTATCAAATGTTTTGAAGTTAACAAGGTCTTATCGATCCAAAGCCCAAACAAGACTCGGCCTAGTCAAAACAATTTCAGACTCAAATTAGAAACTAGTGTTTACAGATTATGGATAATGTTTGCTTTCTTATAAACATTACATAGAAGAGCAAAGACTGCACAAAGAAGAATAAGACTATAGATCGAACGCCAAGGCAAACTAGAGCTTTAGCATTCCTTTAAAAGTATTTACAATATTATGCTGGTCATAAAGTTTTATTTCACTCTGCAATTATGGAGTGTTTGTATTCAAACGTACAACTAAAATTAGCTAAAAAGCTGGCCTGATATTCGACTTAATCTTTTACACACCAAACTAAGACTAAACCTGTGTTCATAGCCTGAGAAAAATAAATCTTTAAGTATTAAAATAAATCATACAGATGCCAGTCACGGAGCATTGGTGGCTCAGTGGTAGGTTTCTTGTCTATCATGCGGAAGGCCGGGGTTCAATTCCCAGCCAATGCCTCAACCCCAGCCCCTGGATGCAGTGCCGGTCCCAAGCCCGGAAAAATGGGAGGGTTGCGTCAGGAAGGGCATCCGGCGTAAAACATTTGCCAAGTTGTTGTGCGGACCAGTTGGTCTGCTGTGGCGATCCCGAACAGGGAGCAGCTGAAAGCAACTTATACAGATGCCATGTTTTTGGACTGGGGAGGAAACCAGAGTACGAGGAGACCATGTAAACTCTATGTGGAGACAGGATGTAGTAAGGCATCAAACTACTGATCAGAAGGTTGCGAGTTTGAATCCCAGGTCCACCAACCTGCCACTGCTGTGCCCTTGAGCAAGGACTTAACCTCAATTAGTTGTCATGACTAATCTGGAGGCCATGCTAACCTTCAACTGAACCCATCATCCAAAATACAAGATCATAATAAAACTGTATTCTTGTTAAACTAGTGAAAACCACAAGCTAATAAGTTAACTTGTTTTCAGTTGGTGTCTTCAAAGAAACAACACACGCTCTTGTTATCACTTGAGATGATTTATTTTCGCGTGGGACCAGCCGACCCCCATGCAGAGTTACGTTTCACTGACATTTCAGCGTCCTACTTTGCCAAACTATAGTGAAGTGAATGGAGGAAATAGATAAGGGTACTGAAAATTGCTGCGCACTCGAGCTAGACGAGCAAACAAGTCAGTTCTTCATCGCCTGCTTGCTTTAAACAGCATTGGTGTGTGATGAGACATGCAAGCAAACCACAAGGAGCAGAAAGAACAATGCATTATGCTAACATGCCTTTACCAACAACAAAAAAGTGGTTCCTGTATTGCTTTCATCAAAGCTTATCCTACGTGGTTTTGTTGCTGGGATCAGTTTTGATGCGTCTTGTACAATAGCTTGGTTACAAAACTGAACAGCGGAAGACGGTTAGAGATTTTACGACAATAAGCAGGAAACAAATAGCCAACTTCAAAAGTGGAGTGTCAAGATGTTAGGCAAGACAAGGTGTTGCACTGCTTAATTATCTAAAGGGCAAAGTTTCATTTCCAGAATGATTTCATATTTGTTCTTTGGTGCAAAATGAATAGTAATGATGACTTTGATGAATAGTAATGATGAAGTTGCCAGCTTCATAGTGGCTACATTACTTTAACCTCACAAATGTGCAGTTTGATCAATTGAGTGACAAGGCTTGTCTCAAGGCTGACCAGCTAACCTTCAGCATCCCCCCTTCGCCCACCCTCACCACAAACACCAGCATTACAATGCATATAAAGAAAGGTTGCTAAAAGAAACATGATAGCAGACTTTGCACTGCTATAGCTGTATTGAGTTAAACTAATTACCTAATTAGCAGGTTGTGATCTCTATTTACATGTTGCAGATAACTCTGCTTTGTTTCGTTAGATAATCAGTTGAATGTTATGGCTGTAACCCTGCCCCACTGTTCACGCTCAATCTCTCAGCATTACAGTGAAGTAAGAGAAAACACATGGGGCCTCAAATACCAAGTCTGTACTGCATGAACCTTTAATACAGCAGCTCTCAAAAAGCTGTAACTACATGTTCTCTTAAAATGGCTGATGTCCTAGTGACAAAAAGAAAGGAAGAAAGAAAGAAGAAAGAAAGAAAGAAAGAAAGAAAGAAAGAAAGAAAGAAAGAAAGAAAGAAAACACTAAGTAGATATGAATTATAGCATATGGGACAGAGCCCACAAGCACAGTGAAGCAGGAAATGACTCTGCTTCTTGCATCCTCATGGCAGAAGAGAAAACCATGAGCTCTGATTGCCCTCTTGTGGAGTGAAGAGACCGTGAACTCAGTAAAATTCCACTTGCTTGCAGAAGTCACACCCGACTGAGTGCAGATTAGACTGCAGACACATTAGTCAGAGCCACCGGTAGGCCTTGAGCTTTTGGTGGTGATTGTGCCTCTTGATGAAAGGCTCCAGAGCTGATAAGGTATCAGGCGCTTGATTTCTAAAGCTCTGATTTATGAACACATTCATAAGGTTCCACCCATATACACTAAGTAGAACAGTAAGAAATGGGAGCTGGAGAGAGAGAGCGAGAGAGAGAGAGAGAGAGAGAGGGGAGAGAGAGAGAGAGAGAGAGTGTGTGTGTGTGTAAGTGTTTGTAACTCAGTGCCAGTCACTGTGTGTTATTGTGTATCAACAAGACTGGGTTTGTGTGTTTCAAAGAGAAAGAGAGCGACAGCGTGTGTGTGTTTCTGTATATGTGTTTTATACCTTTGTGTCTGTGTTTGTGTCTCTATTTATCTGCATTTTTGGGTTTGTGTTTTTAAATGTGTGTCTGTGTTTATGTCTGTGTATGAGCCTGTGTCTGTGTTTATGTCTGTGTATGAGTCTGTGTTTATGTTTGTGTATGAGCCTATGTTTGTGTTTATTTCGGTGTATGAGCCTGTGTCTGTTTTTATTTGTGTTTATAAGTTTGTGTCTGTGTTTATGTCTGAGCCTGTGTTTATGTCTGTGTATGAGCCTGTGTCTGTGTTTATGTCTGTGTCTGAGCCTGTGTCTGTGTTTATGTCTG
>JAUCMX010000025.1:8162361-8284861 GCA_033459395.1 Hemibagrus guttatus | reverse complement strand
TCACACTATTGAAACACACATAGATGCCCTCCATGGCCACCATACACCCAAATACAAATCCTGCATAAGAAGCAAGGTGGCTAACCTGAAGAACCCAAAGAACCCTCATCTGCGCCAGGGCCTTCTGAGTGGCACATTGGCCCCGGAGGTATTTGCTCAGATGTCTGCCCAGGAGATGGCTGGTGATGAGTTGCGCCAGCTCAGGCAGGGCTACAATGCAGCGGGCATCAGCGAGCACCAGCTGCCACAGGGACCGGAGGGGACAGCCACGACAAAGGTGCGATGCCAGCGCTGTGATGGGATGGACTGCAGGGTGACACAGATCTCCCGTGGCACACTTTTCCTGCCCTCCTGGGTGAAGAGAGGTAGTGCCGATGAAGAATCTATGACCTTCATGACTTGTGCTAACTGTGGGGCACAGTGGTACCATAACCGCTGGGTGTGCCTTTGATTTGACACTGAACATAGACATTGAAATATAAATATAGGGTTTTTAAGACTATAGTGGTGCAGTGGGTAGTCACCTCAAATGACCAGGGACCTTGGTTTGATTTCTGTGTGTAGAGTTTTGCATGTATTCACTGGGTTCATCTGGTCAGATCTGGTATGTGGATTGGTTATTCTAAATTGCTGCGATGTGTAAATCGATGTGTGCATGGTTCCCTGAGGTGGACTGTCATCCAGTAGAGGGTGCATTACTGCTTCAAGTCCAGTATTCTAAGGAAAATATCCAGGTCTCCCACCACCCTGAATAAGTCATGACCCTGACAAGGGCCATATTTATTTATCAAAAAAATTGTATTACATTGATCACTACATTACCTTGGCTAATGTGAAGTTAATCTTATGTTTTTTGTTTCTTTATAATAATTATATGAACACATCAAGTATTTGTATGAACACTTGTGTTAACCACTAAAACTTGGGAAATGGATGGATGAATGAATGAAAAATCACTATTGGTGATATATCTTTGCAGATGGATTTTCTTTTGTCCTTTACAATTTAAGTGCATTAAAAATATTTAGTTTAAACAGGAAGGCATACATTATTATGTATAATGTTTACATTTATGTGTGCATGCTAAAATGATAATGCTTACTAAGCCTGAACCACAGATTTCCTATTCTACATGTGGTGAACAGCTGCTTGGAATGTCACTCTCAGTTCTACTGCTCATAACAATCAGTTATTCTGACGGAGTAAGATCTACTTATGAGGAAAATGACTTGGCAATTGCTTGTTACATATTTTAACAAGCAAAAATGTAAAAAAAAATAAATAAATAAAAATAAAAAAGGAATAGAAATGTAAAATGAAATGGGAGCGTTGGTTCAATATGCACAGATTAAACATGATTGTAATGTAAACTATGATGTGCATATTTCACAAAAACAGAGACAATGTCATCTGAAAGTAATTGCATGTGATATGAATATTAATAGATGCTATACCTGTGTTGTGCTGTATTCTTGGGAAAAGTTTATTTCATATAATAGGACACTCTCAGACCAGCACCAAGAGACAATGCACTCGTAGAGGAACGATCAGACCTCCATCACCTTCCTGCAGACATGTGACCCGAAGTGTGCCACATGTGCAGCGAGCATGTGACTCAGTAATCTGCAGTCTGGGGGCAGTTTACCCATGATGCTTTTCTGCAGAGAGCTGCATGCATCAATGCACAGCCATTGTACACTGTAGGCTTGTTGCTTTGCAATGATCTGATTTGACTTTTTGAGTTTCGTTTCAGAGCACTGTGACCCAAGTTACTATTTGTTGCACTGTTTGTGGAGAGATAAAGCACATTATTAAGAGGGTGAAACTTGTGATTTGTAGCAAAGATAAAATTATGGTAGAGTTATAGTAATTGAGTAGCATTATTTGTACTTTATATAGGCCTGTGACAAGCTTTAATATTTTATCCAGCTGTTTGGATGGGATGAAAATACACTAAATAATGGGAGATAACCTCGAACTTTGTTGGGGGCTGTGTTATTTCTCCAGTGTGTCTTTGGATAGAGCCGTTAATGACGCTGAGTCGATTCAGATTGTAATTCCGAGTCGATTCATTACAAATTTCCCAAGACCAAATAAAATACAGGGCAGAAAATGTAAAAGTACCAAATGACTCAAGAATAACAGTATGCATGATTAGAAATTTTTACACGATTAGATATTTAGAGAAACTGCCATTTTAGGTCAGGTAACCATAGTTATCTGGTTAAAGCTAAATAAATTATTTTTAGTCTAGTTTAAGATGCCTTATATTTAGTTATATTGCTTTTATTATAAGTCCTTTGTCGTTGATTTCACATTTTGTTTCCCCAAAGTAAAATTTGGACAAAGATTTGGAGTAATCTCGTAATTCCTAATACCAGAGTTTGGAGAATCGACTCTTTGCAATCGACTCTCGGCTCAAACTAAAGATACTTTTCTTTCCTAAATCTTATTACTTGTATTTGAAAACAGTGCGAGGTTAACATCTAGTCTTACAGTTGATACCCACTTCACCATGAGGTCAAACCGTGTGGAAACGATTGGGCAAGGATTTTCTTTGCATTAGCAGTTTCGCCATTGCACGTCAAGGAGACTTGATTAATGATAAGGTGTTGTATGTTTGCTGACCATCAAATAAACAGCTGATAAAGTCTCGTTGCCTCATACATTCAGCACCTGACTGGCTATTTTAAGACATGTTACTGATTGTTACAGTATTTTAAAAGATTAAATTGGTTGAAAATCCACTAGAGAAGAAGAAGTGCCTTAATCTGGGTGTAAAAGTGTCTGGTCATATGAATATTAGGGAACAAACTCGGGGCGCCATGACTCGGAAAAATCCCCACAAGACCTGAGAAATGGCGCCGCACACACAGCTCTTCGATAATCGTCGCTAAAATATAAAGGTAAAGAAACCCTTTCCTGAAATATAGCTGTTTCATTTGTAGGAATTATTATAAATATGTGCGTGCTGTCAAGTTTCGGGAGCATGACAAGTTTTATAAAAGTTGTACAGGCAGTTTGCTTTAAAGCTAGCATGGATGCTAATCCATCCAGGAAGCTTGGGCAAATTATTTTCAGGTTTCATGCTGACTTCTAGTCAGCTGTTATATAATTTATATTCTTCGTTTACTCTTTAACCTTGAAATTGTGTGATATCTTTGTTTTGTTTTTAGCTTAGCGTGCATTTTAGTAGCTAGTCTGTAACCATATAGTTAGCTAATGTCACTGTACTAGCTTTCCTAGATAACGTCTCTTCAGTGCTATCTGACATGAAAGTGAATAAAACAAAGCTTTTTTTTGTTTTTGTTTGTCCGTCCAGTTTGTTTTCAGGAAGTCACAGATATATTGAAGAAAGAAATTGTTTTCTTCCTCCTCGTGTTATCAGTTTTGACTTTTATGTCTTACTGCAATATTTAATCTTTAAGATATCTGAAATATGTCACTCACTTGGCCATTTAAATGAAATATTTACTCAAGCAGGAGAATAATTATTAGCTGCAAATTCTATCTGGGTTTTTCCCCTTCACATGATCTTTTGCAATGAATGAACAATGAATGAACCTCATACAAATTCATCCAAGCAGCTGAAATCTCATTCCAGTCCTACAGTAGATGATGTAATGTGTCTGGATGTATTTTGGGTTTAATTTGGCTTTGAGACAAACCACTGATTTGTTTGTTCATAGTGTCATGACCTTTCAGTGTGCACCTGCCATATAAGTCAAGTTTAGAAATACTGTTTGATGTGTCTATATGTTTTTTCAGTTCTCCTATACTTCATCCATTAATGAAATGTACCAGTCATTTACTCGTTATTGTTTGAGTGGTGGACGACGATTCCCGGGACAACAAGGCTGACATAGCAGTGTATGTGCAACTGGTACGAGTGTATCAAGTACAGCAGTGGGTGGGAACTGGCATGTGACCAAATTGAGGGGGGGGGACAGAATCATTCACAGGCAGCTCTGTTGTATCAGCAGATGATGATTGCTCACTAGATCAACAGAAACATTCTCGATTTTAAGCCAGGTAACTTCTTGCTAACAAATAGTTCCCTATATGTCTTTTTTGTGTGTCAGGATTCACATCGATTTCATCACCATGGCAGCTAAGTCATCTCTACTAAAGGTGATCCTGCTTGGGGACGGTGGCGTGGGCAAGTCATCCCTCATGAACCGCTACGTTTCGGACAAGTTTGATGCACACCTCTTCCACACCATTGGTGTCGAATTCCTCAACAAAGAGCTGGAGGTGGACGGGCGGAGGGTGACCCTGCAGATTTGGGACACTGCCGGTCAGGAGCGCTTCCGAAGCCTGCGCACGCCATTCTACCGTGGCTCCGACTGCTGCCTTCTCACTTTTGGCGTGGACGACGCACAAAGCTTCCTCAACTTGGGGCACTGGAGGAAAGAGTTTGCCTACTATGCTGACGTGAAGGAGCCTGACAGCTTCCCTTTCATCATTCTAGCCAATAAAATCGATGTTGTGGAGCGGCAGGTGACCACAGAAGAGGCACAGCGTTGGTGTTATGATAATGGCGGCCACCCGTATTTTGAAACTAGTGCCAAGGACGCAACAAACGTCGCTGAGGCTTTTGAAGAGGCTGCAAGGCGTGTGTTGGCACTGGAGGATCGTCAAGCACATGTCATGCCCTCAGATGTTGTGGATTTGCGCAGGAAGCCACGCTCTAGCAGTCGCTGTTGTTTGTAACAGCTGGAGGTTTTGGCGAAGTCAGTCAGACCGTTTAGAGCTGCCTTTTGGACATTTAAGGGCTTACTTGGGCTGTAAAATTGCTCTACTGAGTGAAGGTTTTTAGTCATCCAGGATATATTGAGTGTCTAAGTAGTAAGTCAATGCAATTGGACTTGAGTTAGAATCGTTAAAAATGTTGGACCACATGTTGGTTTTTGCATGTGTGCCGAAACACAGCATTTTTACAGAAATGGCTTTGACTAACTATTATAACACATTCAATATGACCCAGATTTCCACAAACCTTCAGAGTCTATTGGAGCATCTGCAAGGCAGGTGGCACTAATGTGCAAGAATCTGCTCCAAAAAATAAGTCCTGCAGTTTTTGCATTTGAGGCCTTTTCCAGGTCAGTGAAAAGTCTAGCACTCACGGGGAATAGAGTTTAATGTACACCAAACCGGTCCAAGTTTTGACTACACTGAATTGAAACTAAATTTTGAAACTATTAAATGTGTCCCTAACCACTTACTCTCTCATTATGTGATGTGTTTTTATTTAATCAGGTTCCTTAAACACACACTGCATTTTGAAAGGATATTTGCAAATGTTGTAAGTAAATGCAGTGAGATGGATGAAAACACACTGGCCAGGGGAATGGCTATTTCACAATACTAAAATAATTTGAGGATGTTTTCAGGTTTTGAGATCAACATGTTGATATAAATATGACTATAGGAGTAGAAAAGGTTTCCAGGAAGTGTGCTAAAACATTTTGAGTAAACATATCATTTGAGCACCGTAATTGTTTCTCCACAGTGCCTTTACTCCTCTAATGGACAAACATTCATTTGGGCAGCTTTAAGAGACACTAGAAAGAACACTAGGTGGCAAATGAAATATTCCTGTGCATTGCTTTAAGCATCATCTACCTAGTGTGGCTTCATTACACAAATAAACAGTCTGACAACTCTAACACATCATAATAACTGCCCAGCTACAGTGTCAGACCTTCACTCAAGAGCTTATACTGTGTATGTGTAGGACTTTATCTTCCTTTCAGTAGGACCAGGATGTAGCTCTTACTTTGTATCACATAAACCCATGACAAACTTCTTGATGAACATAAAAAAAACTGCTTCAGAACCTTTTTTATGCCCCCCCCCAATACTCAGTCCTTCATGCATATATCTGTGCTGTTTTATGATAAAAGAACAACCATTTTATTTTAACTACACATTAGTAAACCTTTCCTTATTTACATCTAGAACGTAACACACTTTTTACTATCATGAACTTACTAAGTATTTTGGTCCAAATTAATCAGAAATCACTTTGAATTTAACTGTTTGCCATTTTAGAGTTTAATTTATTGCAAATTTGGTGTGATTTGTTTTTCTTCTAGCTTCATAACTAAGAATATTTTGTTAATTTTTCTAAGTTAATATCTGCTGTGTTTTCTCTGTATTTTTCCTCATCTCTGTCAATTTGTTGCAAATAAATAAGGGGTTGGAAAATGTAGGTTTTCAAAAATCATGCTATTCATAAATGTTGAGTCTTCTCCAACAAGTCATTTGTCAAGACACCCTGCAAAAGCTAAGTTAAAGTATTGAGACCCTAATTTAAGCCCTAATAAATGGCGGTCCTTTAATTCTTGTATAATTCTAATTAAAATATAAGGGGTTTTTTTTTGTGTGAATTTGTGATCTTGCTTTATTTCACCATGAGATGATTACATACACATTCCTTACTATATATTGCTAATATGTGAAGCTACTGTTACTGTTTCTATACAGTAAGTTGCGATTACATCAGATAGCGATTGTTATAAATAACAAAAGACTAAAAAATGTCAACTTTTTTGACATTAATAAGAAAATGTATCTTGACGTCTTCTATCCCGAAGGCTATTCTGTGGAACAATGGCTAAAGATACAGTTGTTACAAATCACTGACACTGGAGACTCCTTCCAAAACTGTTTAATAAACATCTCTATACAGAAAGCTTCATATTGCTTCATCTTCTGATCTTAACCTTCCACAAATACACCCCCAACCCCCCTCCGGGGTCCACCCAATGCGAACACTCCGGCATTGGGTATTCATTTCTCACCACTGCCCTCTGTTTTCTCTGCTTTCAAGGGTTTCCTCCTCTGGTTTCCTCCCCTGATCTAAAGACGTGTTTTAGGCTGATAAATTGTTCTTTAATTTATACATAGTGTGTGCATGATTGTGCCCTGGAATGCATTGGCACACCTCCAGGGTTTTCCCTGCCTTGTGCCCTGAGTACCCAGGGATAGTCTCCAGGTTTCCTGGGACTCTATGTAAGATAAGCTCTACAGGAAAGGGATGGATGGACCATTAGGTAAAATAATAACTGGACATAAATGGGGCCGTGAGCATGCTGCCCCATCTGTTAAATAGCTAAAAACTTTGGTCACTCAGAAGAGGTCATTAGTATTTCAGCAGAATTTAAAATTGATGATGAAATAGAAACCATAAAGCAAGATAATAGTTTCAAAAGAGCCAAAAGTACGATTTGCCATGATGTCCTCAGTCTCTAGACCTGGAATAATGGCGGTATACAACATCTGGCAGAATTATAACAGGGCGGCAGTTATAATGAGCAAAGATTGACCAAGCCTTCTGGGAGCTGAAATGGCAATGTGTTGGTTACAGACCACAGGGTCTCACCAGACTGCTCTTTAAACCATGATATCTGACATCACAGATATCTGTGAAGCCTGGCACACTAATTGACCTTCTGAAATAACGTGTTTTTTGGTCTACTTCATTTTGTCCTAACGGAAGGCACATTTCTGCTCTTAATAAACTCCTAATTTGACACAATGAACTGTTGAAATGGCATTTCCAAAATGGTGTTATATGTTTCATATGTAATTTCTCCACAAGATGGCATCAAATGTCCATGTTTAACATCATCGCTCAGTTTTGTGTGTGTGTGTGTGTGTGTCCAGAGGCTTTTATTGTCTTTTCAACCATATATACTGATGCAGTACACAGTGAAATGAAGCAATGTTTCTCCAGGACCCTGATGAAGAGGTCATTAGTACTACATACATAAACTCCATAAAGACACAGGGCTACATAAGACAACGCAGAGCTAACGGCTAAAAAGTATCAATTAATCTATTAACCTAAACTGCATCCTTGTGCAAATATGCAAGACAAGAGACAGTGCAAGACATGAGACGATACAATAAACTACACAACAGATACATAAAGATCATAAAGAAAAGCTCAGAGCAATATACAATTTGGTGTGAAAAATAGTTGAGTGTGTGTGTGTAGTCTAAAGGAAGCAGATTATAAGTAAAGTATCTCTTTTGTAGAATATGTATTCACCTTATTGTCTGTTACTGATTCATCCCTATTATGTGTATGTAGTTTCACTTTACAGAAATAAGCTAATAAACACTATTTTGTTAAGGCATCAACAGACTGAACATTCTTCATTGGTACACATTTGTAGTAGTTTTTAAAGGTTAAAACACTACAGGATATGCTGTAACTGCATCCCTAAAGTGTTTATTCTTTTTATTCCATGCAAAAGATTGAATTTCTTTTATTAAAGAGGTACACATCATTCTTTTTACCTAATTGCACTTAGCACGTTTGCCTCACACCTCCAGGGTTGGGGGTTTGATTCCCACCTCCACGATGTGTGTGTGGAGTTTGCATGTTCTCCCCGTGCCTCGGGGGTTTCCTCCCCCAGTCCAAAGACATGCATTGTAGGTTGATTGGCATCTATAAATTGTCCGTAGTGTGTGTGTGTGTGTGTGATTGGGCCCTGTGATAGACTGGCATCCTGTCCAGGGTGTACCCTGACTTGTGCCCATAGTCTCCTGGGATAGGCTCCAGGTTCCCTGTGACCCAGTAGTAGGATAAGCAGGTACAGAAAATGGATGGATGGTTTGGCTTGAAGCTTGTCAGAGCTGCTGTTATAGAAGATTAACCAACACCAATCATATTTGAGAACAGCGCTGTGACATAAATGTTTATACTGTGGTAGCTTTAGAGTTGAAGGACTAATTAGCCAAAACCAAAATTCACCTAATTTCCCTTGTAACCCAAGCACAACAAATAAGCAAGACATATTCTGTCTTTGAATTGTGTCTGGTTTGCAAAGGAGGCAGTAAATGTTGTAAATGTTGATAACAATAATAATAAAATGCAATGCAACTTTTTACAGTTATCCTAACCATTCCTTAACATATAACCACTCATCCTCGTACTTGAAGATTTCAAGCTTATGCATTTACACTTGTAGTCAAATATATTTTCAGTAGGGCAACTGCACCTAAGGAGGCATATTGATGATGGTATTAATATAAACATTTTGTAAAATATACACCGATCAGGTATAACATTACGAGCAGTGAGAAGTGAAGTGAGTAACACTGATTATCTCCTCATCATGGCACCTGTTAGTGGGTGGGATATATTAGGCAGCAAGTGAACATTTTGTCCGCAAAGTTGATGTGTTAGAAGCAGGAAAAATGGGCAAGTATAAAGATTTGAGCGAGTTCGACAAGGGCCAAATTGTGATGGCTAGACCACTGGATCAGAGCATCTCCAAAACTGCAGCTCTTGTGGAGTGTTCCCGGTCTGCAGTGGTCAGTATCTATCAAAAGTGGTCCAAGGAAGGAACAGTGGTGAACCGGCGACAGGGTCATGGGCAGCTCATTGAGGCACGTGGGGAGCGAAGGCTGGCCCGTGTGATCCGATCCAACAGACGAGCTACTGTTGCTCAAATTGCTGAAGAAGTTAATGCTGGTTCTGATAGAAAGGGTCAGGGCTGTTTTGGCAGCAAAAGGGGGACCAACACAATATTAGGCAGGTGGTCATAATGTTATGCCTAATTTGGTTTATATAAAAGATTGCTTTCGGCTGCTCCCTGTTTGGGGTCGCCAACTGGTCCGCACAACAACTTGGCAAATGTTTTACGCAGGACGCGTAACCCTCCCATTTTTCCGGGCTTGGGACCGGCACTGCATCCAGTGGCTGGGGTTGAGGCATTGGCTGGGAATCGAACCCGGGCCTTCCGCATGATATAAAAGATTATGTGATCAAAATGTAAATATTAATGTCAAGGGAGGGGTTTGCCCTGAATCTTTAAAAATACTTTAAAAATGATCTGACCACTGTAATGGTCTGATCCTAACTGATTGTTTTAGCTGCTATTGGATAACTAAATAAGGTGTGTCATGCTGTACACCTAAAAAGATTAGATCAACAAGGAATGCTAATATGCCAAAAAGATGCATAAATATTAATAGTGTTATAAACACATGGAAAAAAAACAGAAACCTTGTTTTCGGTAACGTTAGACCTAATGTTACATCCGCCACCTCATCTCGGCAACAACACTGACCCGTGCAGCTCTACTGAATCCAGTTTTTACTGACTACAACACTGACCAGGACACCAGGACGTCTGTTGATGTGCTTCATGAAATAACAATGACCCGCTTCAAATATACACTATATTGCCAAAAGTTTTGGGACGTTTGCCTTTACATGCACATGAATGTAATATGGAGTTGGCCCGCCCTTTGCAGCTATAACAGCTTCAACTCTTCTGGGAAGGCTTTCCACAAGATTTAGGAGTGTGTTTATGGGAATTTTTGACCATTCCTCTAGAAGCACATTTGTGAGGTCTAGTTTTCCTCTATAGATTTTGAACAAAGTTGGTCACATTTCAATTGGAGACATCTAAATCAGGTTGTATCGAGTCCTAAATATCGATTTGTTGCTTTAGGAATCTAAATTGTGTTGTATTGTGTGACCAAAATGGATCCTGTTTAAAAATCCTATTAGCAGATATCTATGTCTTGTCCTATAGGAATATTCTTACAGGAAGGAGTTTTATAGGAATGGTTCAGAGAGGACATGTGTAGGAAATTCTAATTAAAATCCAGTAAAATTTTCTAATTAGACTATAAGGATTTTCTGACAAGGGATTAAGGTTTTTGCTCCTCCATCATTCATTCATTCATTCATTCATTCATTCATTCATTGTCTACCGCTTATCCGATCTATTCTCGGGTCACGGGGAGCCTGTGCCTATCTCAGGCATCAAGGCAGGATACACCCTGGACAGAGTGCCAACCCATCGCAGGGCACACACACACTCTCATTCACTTATGCAATCACACACTACAGACAATTTAGAGATGTCAATCAACCTACAATGCATGTTTTTGGACCGGGGGAGGAAACCTCCACACACACGGCAGAGGCGGGAATCGAACCACCAACCCTGGAGGTGTGAGGCAAACTACTAAGCCACCGTGCCTCCCCTCCTCCATCATATCATGGTTATATTAGCTCATATGTGGAGATGATTCTGACAATCATTAAACATGCAATAATGTCTAAATGTATAAAGTATTTAATGCACTTTGCATACGAAGCAACAACTTTTCCAAAGGTTTGTTGAATAAAGACCAAAGGCAGCATGTGTTGATCATAGAAAATATCATTTTTACTAGAGAAGGTTACAAAAATCACTTTACAGGATTCATAAAACTTTTCAAATCAAATGGACTATGAAACATCTAGGACTACAATCCCATCAACGTACAATGGCTAGTTATTTTTAGGGAATGACTGGGAGAAGGGGGAAAAACACCGCCTATCAGAATTCATCAGAACAGTGGACTACACATCACCTACAGAGTGAAAGCAAAAAAGAGGACTATCATCTTTCCATCATGCAATAACGAGGGAACGATAAAACATCCAGGCACACATCTTTTTATACAAAAAAAAAAGTACTTGTGGGCACATCCCTGCAGTCACGTCCCCTTTAAACAGAACAGAACATGGAGCAAGAAATTTTAATATTCAGCACTGTATGAGTGGACAACACTAACATGCTTTCAAAAAAGATGTCTGAAAGAAGAGTTGTGTTGTAAGAGAATAAATTGAAACCAGCGATAAAAAGATTTACACTACTATATATATATATATATATATATATATATATATATATATATATATAAAAAGGCTGTGAAAGCAAGGCTCAATTATAAAATACCATAAAATCATGGAAAATTCTGTACTTGTACATGGCAGTTTTTGGGATGACGTTCATATGCACATAATAAAAGAAATCACTGATCGAATCACAAAACTTGGTATATATCAAGCCATGAAACGTTCCACAAGAAGAGAGCAAAAAACCACCAAAAGCATATTTAGAAAAGTGAAATATTCTCAGGGGGAAACAGGCGGGAGGACCAGCAAGTGAAATTCTTTTTTTTGTTTTATTTTTAACACTATCACTATGAGACATTTTACACATGTCGGTCTCACTCTTTACCAGAAATGTCACATGATGTCACATGATTTTAATATTTAACGCTTGTTTCTGTGCTGGTCGTTGCAGGGGAATGTGATCTTCACTCCTGGATGAACATTTACAGTTGTAGAGATTGGGAGGAAAACACAACCACTCGGAAATCTTTCTTTCTGTTCACATGCAGTGTTTTCTAATTGGTTTGATTATGTATGTAATTTTCATTCTACTGTTAATCTTATTTTTGATTTATTTTTATTTTATTTTAAAACAATATTTTTCTCATGTTGCTGTTGATTTTCTTCATTTTTTTTTTTATTCCTATTTTTTAATATTCAATATTTCAATCATACACTTCCTTTGTTGTTGATCTCATGTTCAATCTAATATTCATATTATTTATTATTCCAACATTTAGACCCATTTGTTTGTACTTTTGAATTCTTTTCAGCATCATTGTTGCTGATTTGTTTGTTAGAGATAATTGATAACTAGGTTACAATGAATAATCATTTCATTTGATCAGAAAACACACTTTTCCCTTGAAGGGGAGAAATTCTTAAAGAGTGAAGAAATATATGAGTATTTCATTTCAGAATAGTGCAACATATCAAGCACGGATATAAAAACGCTAAATGCCTCACACTTAATGCTGAGCTAGACGTAAAAGCAGAGCTTCCACTTCCTGTGTTTTTTAGGTTTAGTTTATTGATTTGATTTGAGTTTTGGGAATATTTTTTGTTGATATGTTGTACAATTCAGAGAAAGAAGCTTTTTATAACTGTGGTTTTGTGGAAATTGAAAAATGGGAAAAAAAAAAACAAAACACTGTTGTCATTTGCGCTAGTGATAAGTGATCTAATCTTACTGAATCTAAAAACTTTTTCTATCATATACAAAACATGAGAGTTGATTTGGACTGAAAAAGATATACATATATTTTGAGGCCTGATTAAGGTGGAATATGTCTAATTTAAAAATAATGAAAGTCCAAGCAGACTGACAATCTGAACAGCTTGTGCTCAGTATCAGAAGTTTATGAAAATGTATAGAATATCATATTGCTGTAGTTTTTTTCTCCTTTATTTTATATGAAATGTTTTATATGAAATTTGTTATGTATTTCTAACTTACTTGAATTAAAAATATCTTTTCACTGATATTTCTGCTATCAATTGAGACATAAATGATTTGAAATCTTGATTTATGATTATTATTATTACTATTATTATTATTATTATTGTCCATTTTAATAATTGGTGGTGATTTAATCGAATATTTGCCTAAAACAGACAAGGCTAAGGTTTTTTTTATCCAACCTACAACAACCTGTACCACTGTCTTACTGTCCGGTTTCACTCCATTTATTTTACACTGGACACAAGCAGACCCGGACCTTTCAACAACGTTCCCTCTAAATCTAGCAGCAACGGCTAATGCGGCATCTACCATTTTTCTATCCATGGTCTCAAGTACCATTATAAAAAAGAAAACAAACCCAAAAAAAAATGTTAGTAGTAAAAAAAAGCTGTTTAGGAAACCATTAACCAAGAGCGAGAGAGAAAGAGATCAGAGAAGTTTCATATTAAACCAGTCATACGTTATTAAGTATTAAAAAAACAACAACATTCATACACGTTCACTCAGTTCCTGCAAAATGTCTGTAGCATGTTAGTGCAGACAGTAAGTGCTGTGAGGTTGTGTGTTACGTCAACAGTGTCAACAGTCGTAACCTGGAATTTTCACTTTCAGTTTTAGCCACTGGTCGTTAACAAAAAGCACAGAAATAATTACAAATTCTTCTGAATATCATGCATGCATTTCCATACCATCTAACTTACCAACATGGAGTAAAAACACATTTTATGACTGTCATGTAAAACCAATAACTGATGCTGTATCGCGGTCGTAACTGCTCTTTAACACACTGTTGCTGTAGCACACTACTAGGCCATGTTAGTTAGCTCTGTTTTGAGTGTGTGTGTGTGAGTGTGTGTGTGTTTAGTGGTGGAATTAAGTTGATGTCTGCCTCGTTTACGAATATGAGTTGAGGCCCTCCTTAGAGCGTGACTGCACGTCCTGCAGCTCGCCGTCATCCTTGGTCTTGATGTCCTGGTAGGCGTGAGTCTGCTGGCATGCGCCCTTCAGATATGCCCAGTTTGCCGACAAGATCATCAGGTAGTGCACCTGCAAGAAGAGGATTGCAGACAAGGAAGAAGGGGAGGAAGAAAAGGGAAGAGGGAGTGGAGTATTAGCAGTGAGTGGGTTAGTCAGATAAAACTAGCTATAAGAGTTAGGTTAGCATCTATAAGACGATTTTAATGAGAAAACAAAAACCTTAATTAAATGTATACAACGTTTTAGTTGATGTAAGTGTGCAGTAATGTAAAACATGGCTATGATGATAATTTAGGGTAAGATGGATGTTAGTGAACTGCTCGAGCTAAGCTACGATGCTGCTATCAGCTAAACCAGCTAACACTTTTTTGGTTAGCAGAACATTTTCTGAACTCTTCTATGAATTATTGGGTGAAAAAAAAACATTAAATCTACAGAGAACATTTTTACATACAGTCTGTAAACCGAAACATTAACATTTACACTGACATATCAATAATGTTAGTTTTTATTGTCTAACTGTGTGAACAAAGTTCTAAAAACACCATCAAGCAAACTAGTATTACAGCAGATGTTTTTAGAAAATTGCAAGATTGCTATTTATTAAATATTACAATCTAACCTATTTAAAAACTGTTTAAAATACTTACTGAAATTCATAAAAATATTCTCTGTTAGCTAGCAGCAGTCACCTACACCTAAAACTGTCTGACTAAATAAAAAGACAGAGAGTTCTTGTTCTGCATAATAAATGTTTATTTCCAATTAAGACTTAGAAAAGAGCCTCTATTTGGAAGCAATTCTATATATCCGAACTCGACAGTGAATAAAAAGTCCAAAAATGGCCAAAAGTCAGTAAAATCCACATTACATAGCGCAAAGCCTAAAAACTCTCAGGATCTGTAAAAGTACAATTCATGCCCTTCACAGGTACAATTGATGAAAAGTGAATGTCAGAGTTGATTCTGGGATCAAACATCGCACCAAATGTTTCTAGTGTATTGACCTTTCATTCACCGCATTAATCCACTAAATAAACTCCCTCAGGCTGTAGTATTTGAACTGCCTTGGCTTTGACTAGTGGTGCCTCAGGGCATTTATGGTACAAAGTAATGGACATAACAAGTCCCTTAATACTGATCCTGAGATTAGTTACTCATTAGATTCTATAGCACACACGTGATTGGAAATGTTTCTAGTGGACTCGGGTTAACATTAATATGACAGGTCTTATGGCTGTCACTGGTTTTAAGACCAACTTTTCATTGTCGTGGATGATCTGAGTAAACATTCTCTAGAAACCAAACCAAATCTTTTGATTACAACAAGACACAATTTACTGCACTACATGTTCTTGATGATCAATATAATCCTCAGTAAGCTACAGCATAGTCCATGGTGTCAGTAGTACACTTGCTTTGCTCTATCTCCCTTTCTACATCCCTCAACCCACTTCTACCTCTTCTTTTCTGTCAAAACATTGTCTACACTTTGTGCTTGCCCTCTCGAAAGCGCAAGTTTTAGAACTTAGTGGTGTGGCTGTGGTCGTGGCTCTTAAACTTCAGCACGGCATAGTTATACGTGGTGGCCATCATGTAGATGAGCTAGGAGGAAGAGAGCAGAGGAGAAGAGAGCAAGTGGGTAATGTGGCTTTCAATCCTGTATAAATGGGAGTTACATTTGCACAAGCACACTGAGCATGAGACACAGTGAGACAATGAATCTTCGGCATTATGTCATTAACCCTCACGTTGTGTTTGGGCTCAAATTGACTGGGCATGAAATCTAAGCTTTAACTCAGAGTATCTATAGGTGGGAGTGGTCAAAGTATATGTGGGAGTAGTGGGAGTGGTTGGGGTATCTGTGGAAATGGGAGGGAGTGCTCAGAATATCTGTGGGAGTGGGTGGGAGTGGTGAAAGTATCTATGGGAGTGGTCAGAATATCTGAGGGAGTGGTCAGAGTATCTGTGAGAGTAGTGGGAGTGGTTGGAGTATCTATTGGAATGGGTAGAAGTGGTCAGAGTATCTGTGGGAGTGGGTGGGAATGGTCAAAATGTCTGTGGGAGTGGGTTAGAGTGGCCAGAGTATCTGTGGAAGTGGGTGGGAGTGGTCAGAGTATCTGTGGGAATGGGTGGGAGTAGTCAGACTATCTGTGGGAATAGGTGGGAGTAGTCAGAGTATCTTAGGGAGTGGGTTGGAGTGGGTCGGAGTGGTCAGAGTATCTGTGGGAATCAGGTGGGAGTGGTCAGAGTATCTGTGGGAATGGGAGGGAGTGGTCAGATTATCTGTTTGGAATGGGTGGGAGTAGTCAGAGTATCTTAGGGAGTGGGTTGGAGTGGGTCGGAGTATCTGTGGGAATGGGTGGGAGTAGTCAGAGTATCTTAGGGAGTGGGTTGGAGTGGGTCGGAGTATCTGTGGGAATGGGTGGGAGTAGTCAGAGTATCTTAGGGAGTGGGTTGGAGTGGGTCGGAGTGGTCAGAGTATCTGTGGGAATCAGGTGGGAGTGGTCAGAGTATCTGTGGAAGTGGGTGGGAGTGGTCAGAGTATCTGTGGGAATGGGTGGGAGTAGTCAGAGTATCTTAGGGAGTGGGTTGGAGTGGGTCGGAGTGGTCAGAGTATCTGTGGGAATCAGGTGGGAGTGGTCAGAGTATCTGTGGGAATGGGTGGGAGTGGTCAGAGTATCTGTGGGAATGGGTGGGAGTGGTCAGAGTATCTGTGGGAGTGGGTTGGAGTGGGTCGGAATATCTGTGGGAATCAGGTGGGAGTGGTCAGAGTATCTGTAGGAGTGAGAGAGCACACACTACTCTGCATGGGGTTCTTCACAAATCCTGTCATATTATGGTAAATGGTAAAGCTCTAAAGTTACGTCTAGCCTCCATGGTTAAGCGTCAAACAAAACATGAAGGTTTAGATGTCCATAGCTACAATGAATAAAACCATGAATCACCATGACAACAGTCTTAACTTGTTTCCTTGGGTAGTGCAAAGAAATCACAGTAATGTTATGGTAAGATATAAATGCATGTCATTTGCTGAACACGTGGAAAAATAATACGGTTTGAATCATTTTTAGATATTACCAGCGCAATCACAGTGGCTCCAGCTCCAGCACACGCAACAATGTAGAGATGGTAGGACAAATAGAACTGCAGTGGAAGGAAAGACATGTGAGGGCCATTTTATACAGAAGAATATTAATGTATGAACATTTTTTCAGCATTAAAATGATAAAACAACACATTTAAAACAATTTCTATTAATTACTTTGGTTTTTATCCCCATTGACCAAAAACATCTCTTCTGCTATATCCACTATAGCTTACCCTATTCTCGTTTATATTTTCCTTTAGTATCATCAAGTCCAAAAGTTATTTCAGTAATGTAATCATGGTTATTAGTGAATATAAGCCAAATATTTGACAATATGTTTGATTGTGGTATTAGTCACTTTATATAATGCTATAAAATGGGTCCTTTTCACACAAATATTTTGAAAACTGGGTTAACTTTACCTCACTGGTGTTGCAGATGTCAGCCAAGGTTTGTCCACATGCTTTCCCAGGATCTGCATTCCAGGGAATGACTCCTGAAGGTACAACAGAGCACCACACATTAGGTTAAAGGATGAAATACAACTTTCAGCCATGTCTTGATGGAAAATATACACATCATATATCAGATAAAACAGAAGAGCAACAAGGTGTACATCGGTTCCATGTGAGTTACATTAACATGGTTTGTTTTTGTACATTCAACATGATTTGAGTGTGTATTTTCAAAGGCCCAAGGAAACTAAAACTCTACACACTCACCCGAATTTAAACCCAGGTCAGTGGTTTTCTGTAATAGCCACCTTACCTGCACCATTCTACAATGCATGTTTTAATCACGTAAATTTAATATATTTATATTTTACCCTTCAGTGGAATGACCTGCAAGATTTAATAATGTAATTGTTTTAAGTTAATACTACCTGAATTAAAAAGACTTCACGCGACCTAATGAAATCCTGTTTTTTATGAGAAACATTTTAATGTTTTAATATTAACAATATATTATTGGGGTTTTTTTTGTAAATATTTTAACTGAATCAGATATTCCATTTTTTCTCAGTGTAGGTAATACTTTACATTAAAACATGCACAATACTATTTATCATCACATTTTGAATTCCTGAGGGCACATTTATGTTGACTGTTCCTTAGGGAACAGATATAAACCCTTATTGTACCTGTCTTTTCTCTCTCTAACAGGCAACAAGCCAAGCTCTTTATGGCTGATCAATTCAAATTAGATTGTACAAAGCACTATGGCTGTATTCTGTTTCGCTCCCTTATTACTCACCGTACTGCCTCACATCCACACAGATGTTGTCAATAGAGGTGAGGTTGGCGATGGGAGACTTCATGGCGGCGCATGTGGTCCACATGTTGTAAAAGAGGTAGACTGGCACAGCGGAAAAACCGAAGATGCCCAGCCAAGCCAATCCCAAGATGTAGGTCAGGAACACAAACTGTAGGAAAAGCAGTGCATTTGTAATTGTAATGCATACAATAAAACCACATGCTATTAATGTAACATAATGACACTATCTGTTTCTGTATTATTTTCATAAAACAACAGTGCAGCACAGCATAATGAAAAATGTACATAATGAATGTACAAGCTAATATCTTTTTAAATACAATACATTTTGTATGAGACATATATTGTATGAGTGGCGTCTAGCGTCCTGGGTTCGAGTCTCGGTCCCGCTCACTGTGTGTGTGGAGTTTGCATGTTCTCCCCGTGCTTGGTGGGTCCCCTCCGAGTGCTCCGGTTTACTCCCACAGTCCAAAGACATGCTTCTAGGCTGATTGGAGTCTCTAAATTGCCCATAGTGTGTGAATGACTGTGTGTGTGCCCTGCGATGGGTTGGCACTCCGTCCAGGGTGTATCCTGCCTTGATGCCCGATGACGCCTGAGGCTCCCCGTGACCCGAGAATAGATTGGATAAGCGGTACAAACAATGGAATGGAATGGAATATATACTGTATGCATGACTCTTTTACATCCCTAGATCATACCTATGAACCAACTCTAAACTACTAGGAGCTTATACTGCTTTTCAACATAAAAAAACATATATAAGTCTATACATTTTGTTCATGTTTGAACGTTTGAAGTTACAGGGTAAATGATTCAATTATGTCAGGAGCCTATTACACACCTGTACTGCTAGAGTCATTATTAATCAATCATAAGCCTATTTTTCTGTCTTAACCATCTTGCTCCCTCTGTTCACATCTATTTCCATTCAAAGCATTGAAATTGTAAAGGTGATCTTTAAATTGTCAGTACATCATCACTTTCCCTCAAATATCATGATCAATAGTACTTAAAATAGACACATACCCCCAAATATATTGTTTGTCAGATGTTCGCTGGTGTTGTGAAGCAAGTATACAGGGTTCTAAATAATTTTCTTATTGCAACCTTCATTGAAACATGATCTAGGTCATTTTGACATAACCAGAACATAGGGGGTAATGTGATAATATGGTGACCTAGTTAAGCCTGATCCATGGGGATTAGAGTTACTGCACATGTAAACTCACACACACACACACACCTAGAAGGCTTTAAATATCAGTGTTATACTAAAGAAAATCTACACTATATGGAACAAACAGTGCTATACATGTGCTCCAGGGTTGGCCCTGGCCTGCATGTGCATAGAATGTAGAATGGTGTGTGTGTGTGTGTGTGTGAATGTAAAGGAATTTGTGTGCCCGACTCTCACCATGGCACTGATGCAGCGACCACACACAGTGGTCTTGAACTCGCTGTGCATCTCTTTGACCGCGCTGGTGGTGTAAAAGCCCTCAGCCAGCAGGATGATGCCGTACAGGAAGAAGAAAGAGGCAATGCCGTAGATGATGTACTGCAGAATCTGAACACTGGAAAGAAAACACAGAATAGAAAGTATGTGTTTACCTAAATTATACAGGCTTGTCCTGAAATGTACATACTATTTCTATAATGCACCACTACACTTTGATATATGCTCACTATCTATTGCATCCCTGTAAAACTACTAAAAAATTTTCTCTATTTTACTTTACCTAAATTCATAACTTACTATTGAACAATTTATGTTTAAAAACAAAAAAGTAGAATTTGTTACTTTAGCTTTGTTTAGAAACCCCAGTATGAAATGAAAACATATCTTATTCACACATTTTTTTATGTAAAAAACACTGAGACGCTATATTATCCAAATATTAACACTAATGAGCCCCTAATATGCTAATTATTGTCTCCTAATGTCCCGTAGCTGCTATGATTTTAGGATTTAGGATATTTTGTGTTCCCACGTATGTGGCGACCCATCATGATTTATTCCTTACCCCAAAATTAAAAAAATAATTGTCAAGAATTATTTAGTAATCTTTGTAACAGAGTGTTGTGGAGGTTTTTCAGTCTCAACCCTATGTCTTTAGCCTGGAGTTCAAAAACAATAATCTATTAATTCTGTTCTGAGATGAAAAATCAGCCGTGGCACAGATCTAGCGGTTGGTTATACAGTGATGTTCACAGGCATTTTGGTCCACATATTCAGACAAAATATACAAGGCTGCAGCAGATGGTGAAACATAATGTTACCTAAAATACATTCCTATTTCCTGTTCCTCTGTACGTCTTCATGTCCCTCCTTCCTCCTTCTCCTCCTCCTCCTCTCTTTCTTTGTTTGCCATACATTTTTATACAAAACCACCAATATAAATGCACACAACTAGTAAAATGTGAAATGTAAAACAATGGAAGCATAAATGGAAACAAATCCACAGTTGTCATTTTCTGTCACCTTTTTCCATACCATCTGGTATATACTGTATGTTCACCTTAAAAACCACAGAATTTGCATGCACGTTTATTTCTATTCCCCAACCCCCACACTCACACGTCACCGAGAGTGGCATGGTCGGCTGTGATGTGGGAGAAGTGGTTCTCCAGCATTGTCATGGTGCTCGTCAGTGCCACATGCCCGCATCCGCAGAACAGAGCCACGCCTGAGAAGCACAGGATGGTGGCCACCAGTGAGGCGTACGGCACACCTCCCAGACATTTAATGCAGCAGTCCAAGCAACCTGCAGGCAGAGAAAAAACAAGAAAATGATTATACTGCAACATTAGATTAGTGAGACACGACAGCAGTAGGCATGACTGTACTCACCACACATTAGCCAAGTTAATGATTTTCTGGCTCTGAGGCTAATGTGTGGACGATAAACGAGGTTAATTCATCATATCAACTGCATGCCAAAAGCATCACACACTTCACACATAGCTCTAATGCACGTCTAAAGGAGTAAAGCTTGAGCATCAAATACTGTATGCCTTCTTTAATTAACTTTGTTAATGTAGGAAAATGTGGGCAAACATTTAAACAGTGAAAATATGAGTTTCCATTAAAGCTGATATTTTACAGTTAGACATATTAATTATTGTTTCCTTTAAGAGTCAGAGACACAAAAATGTGTCGTCCAATTAATTACAGTCATTTACAGCAGGTGGTCTTATTCAGTTTAACGGCTGAGTATGTGACAGTGAACAGCGCTTGAAAAATAAGCACCCTGAGAGACAAAGAGTCTAAAACTCTTTTCTATCAGTGCTACGGTGGTATAAGTAATTCCTCCAAAGAACACTTTCAACCAATCGAGGCTTTAACAATATTTGGAAAGGGAATGAAATTTTCCTGGCAAAGGAAGCTCATTCCAGCACTGTGGAATATTACAGTTACTGTACAACCCTCCTGGTTTGGTAGCTGTATTGCTTCAAAGGCAAAAGCGTAGTGTGCTGGACTGGTTCTGTGATTAGATTAGGCTGTAACGTTACAAAACTAACGTGCGGTATTCTAAAAATATGATATTATATGGTATTATAACATTGTTCCCAGATATACAGTATTAAAAAAAAATAAAATGCATTCAGAATTACTGTTAACTTTCCTACAAATAAAAATGCTGTATGAATGCTATGTCAGAACAATCAATAAACTTTCTACTAACCAAAATTTGTTAGCTGGGTCATACCAGTCAAACCAAATAAAATTAGAACTTCTTTATCAGTGTAAGTTAGAGAACAAAGCATTACTATTGAAACTGGGTTACATTTATTCCTTTTTATAAATAACATTGAGGGAGGCTTTGAAATACACTCGAAGCCCCAGTGGCTTTGACCCTAATTCAAAAGGAAATTATGCAGGAACTGAAGGCACAATGATACAGAAACCAATCTGTCCCATATGGATCATCACAAATTCCAGTATGATTTCCAAGAAATGTATTTCTTGGAAATAGCACTGAAGGGAAAGGTACTCCAGAACTTTTAAATACTTGTCATTGTCGCAATGTTAAAAATCCAAGGCGCATTCATATGAAGAAGAGGAAGAAGAAGAAGAAGAAGAAGTAAATAAAGAAGAAGAAGCCTTAAAAATGAAGAATGTTAAACACCTAGTGAAGTATAATACTAGCAGTATTATCTAGTGTTGTGTGCATTTTCTGTCTCCTATGGTACCTGTTTAAAGCTGGTGAAAATGGCTATGTCCCTTACCATGTATGGTGAAAGAATGCACAGTTTATGGTAACTGATCACCTATAGCACTGCACATATGGACGCAGCTTTTTGTCAAATAAGGGATTTTGCATAAGCTCTGAATCACTTCTTGTTATTCATGAAGTTGTATCACGTTACAAATTTATTATGAGCAACTCCTAAATTTACTGCCTATGATTGAGGGAACATCTTAAACATACTTGGTATATTCACAGGATGCACAGCATGCTAACTTCTAGTCATTTCTGCAAAAGCAGACAATGAGGCAACTGTTTAAATTCATTACTGAGAAAGCAGATGAGTCAAAATCTATTATTTTGGTGCAATGAACCATCATGTTAACATTTGGAGTATGCAAGGAAAAACTTCCAAAATTTTTTCAAAAATTTTTTTTTACAGATCAGTGATACAAATGTGAATCTTTGGCATGGCAAATAAACCAAACAAAGCCAAGAGCTATAACCCAGGACAAAACACAGATGTAAAGTTAAGTCCTTGAAAGCTCTGAGTCCTTTGACCTACTCATCCAGTTAGTGATGCAAATTTATTTCCAAGCCATATAGTCACCCTGAATATACACAAACATCTGTTCCACAGCGCTGCCCTTTAATGCATCCTGCAGCACTGCTGCAATCAGCAGGAGCCATAAAAGTCTAACAAATTAACCTGTGATTAAAGTTATTGTTAATAGACTATTTATACCCATACATTTTCATGGTTTCATAAAAAAAAAAAACCCAACTTAGATGCAATAAAAGGTCATAATGGAGGAAAATGGAGGCAAGCATTTTAGGAAAAGTGATAGAAGTGAGATTTGTGTTTGTTGAGAGTCACGGATGGTGATATGGGCAAGATGGAGACAAAAGACAGAGAGGGGAGATATCAAGCACTTTGATCATTTGAATCTTATATAATAGCTGTTAAAAATAGGTGTGCTAAACACACACACACACACACAAAGATTGAGAATAAAAGAGGGTGTTACAATCACATGCTCTTGCGCATTCCACTTTAGTGTTTCCATGGAAACCCTTTTCCATCGGCATCCTGAACACTTTCCAATCACAGTGAAGCGAACGGCATGTGGAAACGGGCGCTTCCTCTTTGTCAAAAAATCCTTTACTATACAGTCATGTGAAGAAACACGCTTAGAAATTTGTCATTAGAAATGGTCACTCTATTTGCATCAATGTTGTCACCACATCAAGCACTATTTCACACCATCTTAATTAATCACACAGGAACATCTGCACAGAGGTTATGCTCTCATTATTTCTCTTTATACTCTACAGCACTTGCTGCTTTACTGAAACTCCAACTGACATTGTCTTTCATTTGTACCGTCATTGGCACTCTTATGTCATCCAGTTTACAGATCCTCTGTTCTTATATGCTATGTTGCACTGCGATGTTAAATACACACTATTAAAGGTACAGTCAGTTATTCTGGTGAATTAGTTAGTTTGGAAATCCAAAATTCATATTCCAACATATACAGCCTTTAAGCATTTCAGTGATCCTCTCAAACCACACCCAGCAACACCACATGGCCAAGCTGTTGCTAGAATGCCTGAATGTTGCTCTTTATTTTGTTGTTGAAAATGTAGATAGAAAAGGTTTTTACCATGATAAAAAAAACAACATGATAATTAAGCTAACGGGAAAAAAGAATGGCTCAAAATCTATGACTCAATATGACAGAAATGGATTTTATTTGTGTATTTACTTTGCAATTACAGAATGGAAAATGATTTCATTCATTCATTGTCTACCGCTTATCCGAACTATTCTCGGGTCACGGGGAGCCTGTGCCTATCTCAGGCGTCATTGGGCATCAAGGCAGGATACACCCTGAACGGAGTGCCAACCCATCGTAGGGCACACACACACACACACTCTCATTCACTCACACAATCACACACTACAGACAATTTAGAGATGCCAATCAACCTACAATGCATGTCTTTGGACCGGGGGAGGAAACCGGAGTACCAGGAGGAAACCCCCGAGGCACGGGGAGAACATCCAAACTCCACACACACGGCAGAGGCGGGAATCAAACCCCCAACCCTGGAGGTGTGAGGCAAACATGCTAACCACCAAGCCACCGTGCCCCCCTTGGAAAACTATTTATTAGTATAAAAATTTCAATGCAGTTTTGACATGGGGTTATTTAGCTAGCACTAAGAACAATGGCAGTGTGTATTTCAAAAGCATTCTGGTATTTAAATCTAGAAAACTAAACTACACTAAGCTTAAATCACAAAAACAGCTCTAAAACTATTGTGTATTTTTGAAAATATACTAAGGCTAAAACCAAACTAGCTGTCAGTAATACTGGTTAGCAGAAGAGGAGAAGATTTCTGTATTGATATGGCTGATAGACAAATATCTAATCTTATACTCTCATATGCATCCACATACAGTATAAAACAAAATTTCCAGTCAATCTGCTCAGCTCTGCACAGATATGCCCTCATTGTTGCCAGCTGGCAAACTTTGACAAATATTTAAAAAAGTGCTCTAACTATAGACCCCACCTTTAAGCTATTAATACTTAGATTTATCCCAATATAGATGTAACTATTGTTGAAAAATTTCCTTGAAAATCATACTTTTGCATAAATCAAATTCTAATCATTTACAAATCAATTTATAATTCTAATTCTAGCTAACTATAATTATTAAAACGAATCTAATCTACTTCAATCATTAAATCTTTTAATAAGTTACTCTAATTTACTTGAATCGTTTAGTCATTTTAGTAATCTTTAAATAAGTTACAACGTTTAAGCTAATTTACTATCTACTTTAATCATTTAATAATAATTTACTATCTACTTTAATCAGTAATCATTTAATCCTTAATAAATTACTCAGATTAAGCAACTCTGTTCTTTACTTATTTTAATCCATAAATATAATAATCTCACCTTACTAACCTCAGCTTAAATTTATATCAAAACAGTATAACCTTTAGGTGTCAGCTAAAACTTACTTTATAATACAAAATAGTTTTTTTCTAGAAAAGTTTCATTATTTTCTTTCTTATAAATTAGCAAAGTGTTTGGTAAATATAGGTAATTGGAGAAAACTTCAGAACCACCCTGTAGAATGTCCACTCAGAGTGGACTCTGAGTTCTGACCCTATGCAATTGAAAAGCATGCAAGTTAAAATATTTAATGGCTGTAAATCCAAGTAATCATCTGCTTTAATTCCCTAGAAACAGAACAAAGGGCAGTAAGGGAAGATGGAGCTGCTGTTAGAGTCCTGATCAGGCTGCGGTTCTGGAGCAAGTCCTAATATCTATTGAAGAAAGTGTGAAAGAAAAGAGTTAAATCTGAGAAGCAGTGGGTGCTGAGTGAAGAGTCAGTGGCTGAAGTTCTGATGAGTGATTACATAAGAACATGAAGGAACGTTACATAATTGATTTATCCAATTAAGATTCATGGTGTAATGAGGCAAAATGAGATTTGGTGGCCACAATAGCTGCCTATATAGACAGTCAAAGTCCAGTCCTGGGCTTAAATAAGGTTTTAGAGGTAAACCAGTCCAACAATTAACATCCATGTGATATACAATAATATCATTTGTAAGGATACAATCAATCAGAGTCTACAGGTCCACTGTACCATGTCAATTAGCACATTTTTACTATACATATGCTAAAAAGTATTGGTATGTTATAGTAATATTAGATCTATTTTTTTTTTAGATTGGTTACCAATATTATATCAAAATATAATGCTGCAACATACTGCGTTTATTCCTCCCATTTTTGATGTAAATTTATATCTATTAAGTCATTTTTAATTCTGAAACTTTTTGTCATTTTTGTGAAATCATCAATAAAGCAACTGCCTAGAGAGGAATCTCTGGTCTCTGTGCAACATCCTACCAATCAGGACACGTCAATCATGTTGCCGGTCAATTCATAGCGCTCTCCTCAGGTATTCTAGCCTTTAAAGCAGGAAAAATGTCTGTAAATGTTTCATTTTGAAACATCTAGCTTGAACTAACTTCTGGCAGAATCACTGACTAAATTTTTAAGTAATAAAAAAGAACCTCAAATCCATCTATTGTGTATTTTTGGCAAAATACTAAGGCTAAAACCAAACTAGCTCTCAGTAATAAAGGTTAATGGAAGATGAGAAGATTTTTATATTGATATGGCTGACAGAGAAATAGCTATTCCCCCTCAACGTGATGGATTGAATTATGTGTACGTATATATTTTCTTTCCCTGTTTCCAACAGAAGCCATAAAAGGCTGTCAATTTACAACTGACTAAACATTTGAATAATAAAAAGAGCCTCTAATCTGTCTACCGAAGAACAAAATCACATATTGTTATCACATTAACACTGCTTAACAATCCATTAAACATGTTATTGCTCATACTGTAAATTGCTTATGATACATAAGTTGTCAGATACACTAAAACATCCTAATAACACATGTGATACACCAGAAAAATGACTGTATTCCCTGTGAGATAAGCACAAGTTCTTTAACATTTGCAATGGACACCGATGGAATTGTTTATTCTCTTTCACATCTCTTATCTGCAATGAAAGTTACAAAGTGAACTGGTTGGATAGAGCTGCTTCCCAATGTATAGGAAATCAATGGCTTACTCATTACAGCAAATGTTATGGAACAATGAGTCTCTGAATTATCTCTTTAATGAAAAGACATCATTATTTGGTCTACATAATTCATATTTACATTCTGCCATGCATTTATCTTCTCACTCAGTGACAGAATTACAACTCAGTTACACATGTCTGATTTTCCCTGCCTCCTGCTGCAAACATGTGTGTGTAAATTGCTGGTACCTGAGGGCTCTGTGCTGGGAAACTAACGACATAACCCACATTAAAACAGCAGGCATACCAGGCTCTAAAACATTATTGCTTCTTCTGATGTATCTAAGATTAACACCATCAATAAAGCAAACTTACCACAGGAACATTCTCCGAAGGCAAGATAGCGAATAAAAACAAACTACGGTGGCTTATGAAGGACAGACTCCCAGCCTAATTAAGGCCAAAAGGGAAGGAGTTGATTAACGTAAACATCTGAGATGGCACTTCTCCTGGTTAAGAGATCAGGTCAGCTTTCATCTGTGTCATTTTATTTAGCATTTAGATTCAGCCTATGTCGGGTGAGTCAGGACAGATCAGGATACTCTGACCTGACTAACATTACTACAATATTAACAAGCGGCTGCATGATATTTGGAGCAGAAATTATTCAGAAGTCCGTTATCACGCTACGTTAGCATCTGAGTCTGAGTGCACAGGAATGTGATCACACGGCACCCAACAAAACGTTTCAAGTTTATTTGTCATATGTACAGATAAGAATCACTGAGAATATTGAGGTAGTTAATGAAAGGTGTGCAAAATATACCGTGTGCGAGTAAAGTGCAAACAGGACTGAGTATCTATTGTGAAGTCCCAGTATGTAACAGACTGTGTGCAAGTAGGTGCAAAAGTACCGATAATTGTGTAGTCTCAGTATGTTGCGTGAGCAAGTGGTCTTTATTTTCATAATGTGTGGAAGCAGGCGGTCAGATATGAGGCTCGTGGGACAAAGACAGGCCATTTTTATTAATGCAAAATGTTGTTTATGTGATGCTGTATGAAGGATTTACTGTGTTCAGAAATCAGGGTTCAGTAAATACTTGGTCCTGTATACGACCACTGTAGTTTAAAGGACTGATTTGTTTATATCTCAGGAAGAAGAACCAGCAACCATGTTTGTCAGAAAATACTGTAGGCATTTACACACAAAATAAGTGCATAGGACTCAAAAAACAGTCCTGTGCAAATGTGCACATGTTGTTGCTGAAGGCTGCAATCTGTCTCTCTGCATATCCATGTATACACACTTCTGTGTGTCATTTTTTTTGCAAAAAGACAGATATATAAAACAAGATATAATCAGAAAATTTCATAGAATCTCCAGATTAAAGGCTTCTAAGAGTTTAAGGGATGGTCAAAATATCGCTCAAAATGACTCTTTCTTTTTTGGCCATGTTTATTGGGAACACTTTCCTATACTGTTAGCTATAAAAGTCTATATCAGATAAAAATATTTTTACAGGGATGCCAACATACATTTTCTGTCAAAAAAAGGCTGAAAAAGAAAAAGAGCTGAAAAACATTCCTTTGTCAATTTTGCATAAATACATTAGTCATAATGTAAGACACCTGTCATACATTACTGAACATTCTGAAAACATTTTCGAAACCAAGACCAACTTCAGTTTTGATCAACTAGTGTTATAATGAAACAGTCCTAGATTTTAAAAAACCATTGCATGGAAAAATAACCAAGCTGTATTCAAAACGCTTCAAAGCGGCCTGGCAACAATCTGAAAACAATACAAAAGACTTCCTCTCTCCAGAGCTGAACACTAGGCTCAGTGTGCGTCTACTGCAGCTTTCTGAAGGCTTTCAGCATGTTCCGCTGTTTATCTCTGATGTTCCCCATAAAGCTGAAAAAAATCTGTTCCCTGGAGAGCAGTACAGTCGAGTCAATGCCAGACAGTTCGGACCAAGAATTAGTGAAATGAAAAAGAAAGCATGTGAGGAAAACAAGCAAACGAAGAGAGAGAGAGACAGACGGACAGAGAGAGCGAGCGAGAAGCAGAGTGAGCAAAAAGCATTTTTCGGCCCAGGGGCCAGTGAAAAGCGGTTGTCATGGAAGCATGTTACCCATGACCCAATTGAACGCAGTTGACGGTCTCAGCGTTGCCACAGTTTCCACACACTTCCCACACACATGTACCCCCAGGGTGTGTGTGAGAGAGCGAGAGTGTCAGTGTGAGAGAGATGGAAACAGCACAAGCGAGGCAAAATGTCTCTGTGTGTGAGCTTGACTTTAACCATGGATATAGTAATAAACAGCAGAGGGTGACAAGCCACTGGGTGTGTCTGAAACCTGATTGATGCCTACGTAGACAAAGCTCTCGTATATAAATTCTTGTTTTCCTTATACCGTAATCCTGTTCATCATAACACATTCATGTCATTTTATACCAAACCAAGAACAACAGCACAAAGGAATAAATCACAACCAGACATTGTGATACGGCTTAATGTGAGAAACGTTACCACCATGAAATTAATTATTTTCCAATAATACCATGTCCCAAAGTTTTTCCCTTATTTTATTTATCCACAGATGGTGTGCATGTGTTGATAAGCTTGGGGGGGGGGTTTGAGATGGTGCCTGTTTTGCTTTTCAGCCCCATTGAGATACTGCACACTTTTACCGTTACTACATGTAACTCACCTGAACATTCAGCACTTCACTGTCCATTCTGTAATGCTTGCACATTCTGTATTCTTACTACATGTAACATATTGTGCATCATATTCTATTACTTCTTTTTATTTCATAATACTTCTATTAATTCGCATGCTCATTATAATAATAATAATAATAATAGTAATAATAATAATAATACTTCTAAGTTGGGATATATGAAGAAAAGAATTTCAGTGTGCTATAATGTATATGTAACAAAGGCTTCTTCTATTTTTAGTTTATTTTTCATTTAAGGAATAGCCCAGGTTTTTATTTCACTGCAAGTTGGATACTGTATAGAACTGGGTAGGTGAAAATAAAATCTCTACAATAATGTGAATGCAGAGACAGCATTGCCCAGTTGTTGTACAATCACACAGGAGTCCATGAGAAACTTTCTTGGAAGAAAGTGTAGCATTCCTTAGTGCAGCTGTACAAATTCTAGGCTTCTGTTAACTCATGTATATAGAAGAGGGCAGTTAGTACAGTTGGCACCTTCAGGGGTGTTTAGCTGCCCTATTACACTGCAGGAGCAGCAGTGTCTGGGTTCCTGTATCTCTGTTTGGCAGAGACAGTAATTTGTGGGATCTATCTATCCATATTTGACCGCATACTCATTTAGGAGAAAATCACAATGATTTTACTGAAAAATGTTAAACTAATCCAAGCAATTCAATTATTTTTTATTGTCGTGTAAAAATTTATACGAGCCCATTTAGGCAAGCGCAGAGTTTAAAACTTAATCCATTTATGAAAATGCAACTGAAGCACCGGCTGACTTTAATGCTAATTAATTGACTTTCCACTGTGTAGTTAACATTGTAGCATAAAAACAAACATCTTTATTCAAACAGCAGTGAATATTTAAAGGGCAAACCTATATCTGCCAAAGGCCATTCCTTTTTAGGATTTGTGCATATTAATTTGCGGGTCAGTTTTCTTCCTGGGAAAGAATTCTCTCTCAAGCGAGAGAAACACTGAAGCACTGTCAAATACATCTGTTCAAGCTGTTGGAACTTAGCCATAGCTCTTTGTCCTAATGGATCATGGTCCTTGCTTCTGTGTAATTTGCAATCAACAAAAGAATGTGCCTTATCTAGAACATACTATTAACCACAGACTGAACAGATCTCTCTCTCACACACACACACACACACACACACACACACACACACACACACACACACACACACACTAGGACATATCCTGAAGTAGTGCAAGAAGAGTATAACAAGAGTGGTGCACAAGTAGAAATGAGACTGTGGTAGAAATTTGTGGTAGAAAACCACAATTTTTTTTTCAGCTTGTGTCTACTAGCTAGATTGATGATAAAGATTATGACTGAAAGGCAAATTATTAAATTAACCCCCATTTAATGAATCAGGCTGAAGAAAGCAGCAATAATCCCCCCTTTTTTAATTTATTTATTGCATTTCATTGGTACTGAAACAAAATTTGGGATTTATTGATCTAAAAGACAGTTTCTGTGATCCTAGGAAATGTACACCATAATGTTTTCCAACCTGGCTATAAATTCAATCTCACTGCAAACCCTGCTAAATCTTTCACCTCACTTGTGTTATATCTTTTGCTAACATGTTGTTAGCTTTATACATTCACAAATAATCCTATCTTATACTTTTATTCCCTTTGAGGTATCACTCAGGCAAGCGTATGTGTTTGCTTTTCACATTCAGGGTTGGGGATTTGGTTCCTGCCTCTGCCCTGCATGCATGGAGTTTGTATGTTGTCCCCATGCTTCAGGGTTTCCTACAGGTACTCTGGTTTCCACTCCTAGTCCAAAGTCATGCATTGTAGGCTGATTGGCATCTCTAATTTGTCGGTGTGAATGTGTGTGCAACTGTGCCCTATGATGAGTTTGTTCCCCAATGGCCATGTGCCCTAAAGTCCCCTGTTATAGACTCCAGGTTCCCTGCTACACTGTGCAGGATAAGCGGTACAGAAAATGGATAGATGGATATATAATACACAGATTTCTTTATCACAACATAACAACATATACCAAAGTCATTTGTATTATAATTTGCGTAATTTTGAGACATTTTAAGATTCCTCATGCATAATTGTCTTAGGAAAGATTTGATACTGTTTATGAGTTTCTAACTATTAATGTGAATAGGGCATAATAAATGATTCTGATCTAATATTAAATGTTTAAATCTATAAATGTCTAGGTTTGTAAGAACAGAGGAACACTAACATCAGATGCAATCTGTCACACTCTGTCACCTTACAAACTTACGTGATGGACAGCTGAGAGAAGGATGGCCATCCTTCCAGTCCAGTGAGCACAGCCACGGACGCCTGGCCATTGATGACTGTGTATTAGAAGTGCAGACCTAGTTTCCCATAAAGCCTGACAGCATTCAAAAGTAATTTCTTATTGCTATTAAACATAATTTTAAAATATACACACAATTCACAAATATGATTACAAACTATTAGACATTACTAGACCTTCCCTTGTCTTATATGACATTTTTCACATGCAAACATATCTGATTTTAATGCTTTCCATTTTCTGTGTATAATATATCCTGTGTTTTTAATCTCCTTTAAAGCTCTCTGGAGCATGTTATATATACTGTATATAAAATGTCAAATCTGGTGATCTTAAATCAAGTTTGTGATTTCATTTTTGATGCTGGCATAAAAACAAGTTTCGTGCTAAATGAGGCCGGGTTTTGTTTATCAAACAGGAAATCCCACTTCTTGCTTCTGTGCATCTGTCTTTCTGTACATGTGCCTCTGACCACATATTGCATTACTGCATACAGAATAAAAACTAACATGGTACAATCTCTTGAGTGCAAAACACATTGCTATGTAGCCTAACTTAAGTATCGACAGTCTGCATACTACAGACTGAATTCTTTTACTTATCCTCACTGTTAACCTGTTATTACTGAATTATCCTCATTTGGGTCTTGATGCATCAATTTATAACAATAGAGGTCACAAACCGGCTCGCTGAAGGACAGACTGTGTTTGGTAAATGGCTGTAATTAAGTACAAAGTGTTTAAAGTGGTCCCCCTTTCAGCACCATCAAGCCAGACTGATCAATGGCCCACCGTGTGGTTTTAATCCTAGTACTGTAGGAGTATGTGAGAGTGTACGTGTGTGTGTGTGTGTGTGTGTGTGTGTGTGTGTGTGTGTGTGTGTGTGTGTGTGTGTGTGTGTGTGTGTGTGTGGCCTCTAGCTCTTCATCTGCCATTCTGTCTACATTTATCAATGCAGCCAGTCTTAAACAGCTGTTCGGGTCACCACTCTTTCACCTTGCCTTCACCCCTTACTCCTACACACACACGCACACAACTGCACACACACAGGACTATGCAGTTATTAAAAAAAAAAATCTCTGACACAAGTATTTTGACACATTTTCACTTTGCATTTTTAACAATTCACTAGGTTTGCATTAGGTCGCACACTACGTACTTTATGTACTATATGTCATCAAAATGACAATAAGACCTTCTTGACTCTTGCCTTGACCATGGCAGCAACTTATACTTGCAATTCTTTTAGGTTTCAGAGCAGACACTATACTTCTTGATATTCTCTGTTAAGTATTCGCAATGGATAAGCATGTAGTTACAATCCAGCATGTTCTGAAATGTATAATATTGTTACTTTTTACTATTCATCGTATTTTTCCCTGCTTAGCAACGTGGATGCTAGCAGGCACTGTAATAAACTCTTTGAGTTATCTTAACCTGTTGCCAACACAAAGAGAGCAATATAACAGTAGCTTAGCATTTGTGAAACAGTAATATTTAAAAAAAAAAAAAAAAAAAAACAATTAGTATAACTGATCAATGCTTCAGTGTGGTTTCTAAAGGATACCTACTGCTAGCTAGGATTTAGCTATTTGTTTAGCTATATCAACGGAAATGGTCGTACAGATTACGTGTCTCTCTATAAATAAAAAGATGTATGTATTTTGACAACCGTGCAGTAATTTGAATTGAATATTACAATTTTTATTAAATGTATTTTTTACCTTTCCTTGCATACATACACTACTTCCTAACAACTAGCCCCTTCTCTATATCTTGAACACTGGCAACACAACAGAGAGATTCAGATATAACATCCAAAATGGGTAGCTGAACAATGCAAGTATACAAAGATCCACTCCAACATGGAGCCTCTTCTCATTACTGCTGGTCTGAGCCATGGCAAACGTTCAACAGTTCATCTTATGTAAGGAGATATTTAATGCCAGCCACTTCAATTAAGCACTGAAATTACACAGGCTTGGTTTTAATAGATGCTCAATAGCGATAGTGTGTCCAACTTGAGCTATGTTAAAGTTCTGAAAGAGATTGTAAAGACTAAAGGCAAGGTTATTTAGGGTGCCTTAAGAAACCATGCAACTTGATAGTATTTTTTTATTATACTGTTTTATCAATAAAAATGATGGAAAACTTCAATTAACAGCACCCAAACCTCAATAATGATCAAAACATTGACATTTCTAAACAATATGGCTGCCATGGCAACTCATGATTGGTCACATACATTCGTACAGAACTTGTAAGCCATGTTAAGAATCAGATTCTGAGACTGATTGCAAAGCTTGGGGATTGGTCATCTATAGTTGACGAGGTTAAATTTAGAAAAGTGTTTCTCCTAAACCTTAATCAGTGCATTCACTATGAAATGTGCTATGCTGTACCTTTGTCCTAATATGTAAAAGAATTTTAATGAGGAACTAATTTCTTCAACAACATAAGCATCACTGATCAATAAGCATTTCACAGGGTTAGAAATGAGCTACCATCAGAAAACTAGCTGGATACTAGGATGTTTGGACCTGACAGATTTCTGCTTGCAGCTATATGCTTTTGTATTTGGCAAATGTCAATTAAAATATTTTCATAGAGGACTAAAAACTTCAGTTTTGGGCCATGGCTTTGAAGGGAGGGGCTGCACTTGACTGAAATATGATAATTAAAACAGCTAGTTTCACAATTAAAATGACTTCCATCAAAATTATTGACTAGATGTTAAGTTGATACAGAAAGTTGGCCTTGCTTAGAAATAGATGCCTTAGATTGTTTGTACCTATAAACCTTGGAGCACGAAAACTCTTTTTTCTTTTTGACCATTTTTCTTTTGACTTGGCATTTTTCTTCTCACTATATCTAGTAACTAATATTTAAGAACCAATTAGAAATTTTGAGAAGGATTTGGCACACCATGCTAACATATGCTATTGTAAAGGTTTCAGAAATCTTTACAATGGCAAAGACAAGTCCTCCTTGCAGACGGCCTTTTTTGGATGCGTCACCTTGAAACATCTACAGTCTCCGTATATAATATCTGAAAGCAAGCTTGAGGTCCACCGAAGCCTCACACAGACCGCCTGTTCAGCTGCGAGTGGGAGGCAGTTGCCATTTTTAGCTCCTTCTTGGCTTAACACATGGTCGGCTGTAGCAGAGCTTCTCCTCCACAGCCATGAGGTGTAATCGCACAAGTGTTGCGAGCCAGAGAACAACTCAATGCAGTGTTAAACTTTCAGCCTAAAACTTTGTTTAGTGATTAGTATGCTCATGTTCTTCAACCCAGCATTTGTAGGAATTCTTACAGATTTCATACAAAGTAATAGGAAAAGTTATGACCTCTAACCCCAAATTCTGCCCTAGGCTGAACCTGCTTGTGAATTTTCACATTCGATGTGCTGTTGGTCAGCTTTTAAGAAATTTGTTAAATAACTGGTTTGGGTGTCTCAAAGGAAAGAGATGCACTCTCTATTTTCATGCTTATCTCTTAAATGAAGAGATTCTGAAGGGTGGCAAAAGATTGAGGTTGGCAGATTGTGCACCAGTAGGCCCGATGGAGAGAATCCATAAGTAAGGAGAAGCCTGGCATAATACAGGAACTGGGCATGCTGTGCCAACCTGCCTGCTACTGCTATTCATACCAATACACACTACAGTCATGCATGCATACACACAAACCTAGCTAAACACACACATGGGTTTACAGTGGCAGATGGAGTCTGTCAGCGTGCCCCTGAGCGAGATGTTCCAAATTAGAGGCACATGAGGCCCTCCTCTCTCTCTCTCTTTGCCACTCTCTCTTTCTCTGTGTGTATGTCTCTCTCTCACACTCACTCTCTGTCTCCCTCTCTTTCTCTCTCTCGCTCTTTGTATCTCTTTTTCACTCTCTTTGCCGCGCTCTCTTTCTCTCTGTGTATGTCTCTCTCTCTCTTCTGTATAAGTGATCTCACATGCTCCCAGAATCCCACACACATTCAAAAACACATTCGATTGATGGGTAAAAAATAGGAACGGGGAAAAAAAATCAGGGTTCTTTCATAAGATCGATGCACAATATACAGAAATAGACAACAGTGAAAGGAAAGGCAGAGGGGGCAAGTGATAGAGGATAAAAACTTCAACTTGGATTTGAATATTCAAGGGGATCAACACACAGTTTGCCATGCCTAGGTTTACTAAACTGTCTTTTAAAACCAAACTGATTAATTTCAAGTAATGATAGCTCTTCAAAATAATCATCAAGTGGACTGCAATTAGGGGCAAATCACTGTCAGCACATACCATGTTTAAATGATTTAGTGATTACTCGTCACACAACACAACACACTTCCTCACTCAGCTCAGTGACATATTTGGCTAATAAATAAATATGTGGCCACTGAGTAATAGAAGAGTCTGTGACACAGAACAGAATAACCCCACATTCACATTCTCCTCCACAGGATCATCCTCTTTTTCCCAACACTGATGTAATAGGTGCAATGAATATGTGTGTCCTCACTCCCTCCCTCTACCTTCCTCTCATCATAGAGATGATGTAATCCCCCTCAGCACCTACTCAAGCAAAGGAGTATATATGAAAGAGCGAACATGAGTTATGCAAGAGAAGGAAGCGTGCGGTAAAGAAAGCTTGACTTTCTAGTCTGGAACTAGAGACATTCAGAGAATAAAGGTAAAACACCTCAAAAGAGCAGGTGACTGGAAGGGAAGAAATATTATAATTAACAAAATATAAATCTATAAGAGCTCCTCCTCATGCCAGATGATGTCAGATGCTATAGTTGGGCTGACACTCTATAAAGCTTTAAATACAGAGAACTTAAAATGGCACATGGTCTGTTGATTCACTTACCGTACAGATTTTAAGCAGTAAAATAAGATATCTGAGTTTCAGATCAGCAAGCAATCAGAAAAAATAGCAGTACTATGTTTGGTATTGTATTCTGCTATAGTGAACAGTCAGGTCAGCAGTCAGAGAGTGCTGTAATTTTCTTCAGATGAATCAATATAAGTATTAAGGTCAGTGGTCAGTCAGTGGTTAAGGCTCTTAATTGGAAGGATTTAAACCTCAGGACTTTGGGGCTCTCAGTTGCTAATTGGACCCTATTTCCACTCAATTTCTTTGGATAAAAGCCTCTGTCAGTAAAAAAAAATGTGCTCTGGCCACAATTCTTTAACACCATCTGATCTACGAAATTGGTTTAACTAAACCCTTGATTTAAATCTCACCAATTCAACAACAGCATCTGGTGTAATCACATCTTGGCTGTTTCTGTTACTTAGCTTCCCACAACTGTTTTACACAAACCCAAGGTACCATCTTGTGCCATTACTCATGGAAGTAGAACAATAAACTCCACCTCTGCCACATTTCATCCTGAACAAGAGCATTTCTCTACACACCAATCTATATGTATTGCTACTCAGATAAGTAATATAAAGTGCCCAGTGCTTATACATTAGATTTAAGATTATTAAAAAGTAATCACCTGTGGAGATGATTTGGTTTAATAGTGAAATCACCACAATTATTCAGCCAATTGTAGAACATAACAGTTGCATTTATATCGTTTTAAATACAAAGAAATCTTTAAAATGTGATGAAATGAATTTGAAACACATGAATTTGAGAATACAATTAAATTTCAGCTTTATGGTTTAATGTAAAAATCAATAAAATATTAATATCTAATTTCAGTCCATTAGCACAACTTCCACCATCCATAAATAATCATAAATTCATTAAGGAAACCCAAATTTATATTCATGAATAAAATATGATTAATTGAGCAAATGCATTGCTGGCAAATTCTGCAATATTTGAGAAATCATAAATCCTTTTTTTTTTTTTGGTTTGTTTTATAAAGAATACATCATGGTGATCACAGTGAATAATGTTTCTTTGGTTAAATCTGTTGATCTACTGACTGATTTTAACAATCATGGGGGAAAAACTGACTGAGAGTTCAGCAATTTGGTGTGTGTTCATTTCAATTGTGTATATTTAATTTATTTATTTAATGATTTATACTAATGATTTCAGAAGCAGTGCCCATTGTAACCGATTTCTAAACTAGACAAAACATTGTACATTGCTTTTAATAGAATGAAAATAGTGTCATAGATTTGTCTACATGAACACAACAGGCAGTGCGACAGTATAGCGAAAGGGTGCGGTTGAGGACGACTCCACTATTTATGTTCGTCTGTCCATTAAGCATAGGAAATGCTCGAGAGAATACTTGACTGTGGGAGTTAGTCTCATATTAATTTCTGAGCACAAAAGGACTCGAGCAAACAAAAGAAGGGCTAAAATGTTACACATTGAATCAAAGTGCTAGAGTAAAATCAATCAAACCTGGAGGTGAAGACGGGGGGCAGGGATGCTCTAGTGCACTTGAGACCTTATGTTTGTGAAGGGTCTCTGTACATGTATTTATATAGTGTTGTGTTATAAAGTGTTGCTTTTGCATCTTCAGTATAATCCTAGTCGCAAATGCACAACCATACACACAATGTATTGTCCTTATTAAACACATAGCACCCTAACACATAACATTCATTCATTGTAGCCTTTAAAACAATAAAACAGAATTGATCTTTCCATAATCTAAATATGAACTATAATATACAGTACATTGACAATCCTTCAAAACCCACACCCATATCAACACACACACACACACACACACACACACACACACACACACACACACACACAATTGCTTTATGTAATAATTCAGAGCAACACAGTGTGATCAGGTGTGTCTCAGTGTGTGATGTGTTTTTGTCTCACTGACTCCTTTCTCATGAATAAAGCTGCCAACTTGACGTCGACGCGTTAATGGCGATTCATTCAGTCACTTGCTGACAATATGAAGCACTATTATAGCACAGCCTTTGGATACCACACGGTTATACTTCATTCTCTCTTAATCCTGCGATAAAAATGTCATCAATAACTTAAAATAAACGAAGATGGAGGATATAGATGATAAACAATGTAAATAACGTAAACAACACCTCGGGTAAAATGCGGCACTACAGCCTGTTCTCACATATAAAATACACACCAAGTAAAGCGACACAAACGCTCAAAATACTTCCTAACACGGGTTTACCTGAACAGTTAACTAACTCAATCAATGAAACTGTAGGCTATCAAAGACGATATCCTTAATTGAAGGATTTTATTGCACGATGCTGCACCGCCTTGACAAATCACCATCACTTGGCGTATGCATGCGCTCTTGACTGATGCAGAAGGAAAACATTACGTCAACGGTAAACCAAACCAGCACCGTGAGACCTGTTTATTTTCTCAACAAAAAGAAATAACTGAATAATTATAAGGATCAGTGTAAAACACTCTGCGGGTATAAAGCACCGCACTGAATGATGCTGAAGGGCGCGCGGATTTCAGTCTGCTTCAGCTGCGCGCACGACAAACGCTCAATATTGACGAATTAACAAAGGTTTATAAAAAAAAAAAAAAAAAAACAGAGGACAGGTCGTTTTCTGTACCTTTGCTTTCCTCCCTTTCATCCTGATTCTCCTCGCTCGCCGCCTCCATAGCTGGTTTCGTTCCATCCATTTGGAGAATCCTCACCAACAACACACAACACTTTGCTTAGTGGAATCGCGCGCCTCTCTCTCCCTCTCTCTCTCTCTCTCTCTTTCTCCCTCTCTCTCCCTCTCTCTCCCTTTCTCTCTCTCTCTCTCTCTCTCTCCCTCTCTCTCTCTCCCTCTCTCTCTCTCTTTCTCCCTCCCTCCCTCTCTCTCTCTCTCTCTCTCTCTCCCTTTCTCTCTCTCTCTCTCCCTTTCTCTCTCTCTCTCTCTCTCTCTCTCTCTCTCTCTCTCTCTCTCTCTCTCTCTCTCTCTCTCCCTCTCTCGCACAATCCTTCTCGATGTGACGTGCACGTCTTATATGCACACTAATACTCCAGTTATACACGCATGTTTACTTAAGACATATGCAATAGTCTTAGTTTGTACCATACCGAAATGTGTGAATATTCTACTTACAATGCTATAGAACCTTATATCCATACATCCTAGTTTAGTACTACATGGTGTAATATAGTACTTGATCTTTGGAGCAGTAATAAGTGGTTATGATATTAGACTGGAGAGCTAAAATTTATTAGTAGCTCAAAGCAGTTATGAGGGTTGAGGAATGCATTATATTATAAGGTATTAGTGGCAAAATAATTCATCTCATTTATGCTCATCACCCATGACTGTATTTCATGTGCATCTTCTCATTCACAGCTCATGACATGCTTATGGATGTGTGAGAGATCAAATCCAGGGGGTGTTTTAGCTGCGTGCATCAAATCTGTTTTATATAAATTGTTAAAGTCCACTGTTAAACTATATATTATTATATGCAGGCATTTTAATCTAGTACTATTAGTCTTCTATAGCTATGAGTAGTCTTTTATACTAGCATATAGGCATACTTTATAAAGTATGTAAAATATACAGACATATGCAAATGATCTAGTTTGGTATTAGACCTAGATGCAAACTAATAGTCTATTGTTGAGGAATAATATATCCTATCTATGGTAGTTTAGTGTGTTGCCTTGTCATCTTATACTGTATGCGTATATTATAATTTATTTTTGTAAAATATAGTGTTATACAGCTTACATAGTTGTATCTCTCTCTTGACTAGACTTAAACTAGACTTAAACCAGAAGAGCTAAACCACTCAAGAGACATCCTTGGAAAGAGAAGAAACATTTCCAGTAATATGTGCCATTTATGAGCAAATCAGGACAACAGTTTGTGTCCACCATTCTTTATTTTTGAAAAATAAACCATGCACACAAGCAAAAAGATGTCATCTGCACTGAATCCTCTTAAATAGTATTAAATATCATGCACGTGGCCTTGTGCTGCCTCTGAGACTACGTCCAAGCACAGCTGGCTAGGGGGAAAAGGAGTTACTGTAATCCCTTAACATCATCATTACCATTTAAGGTGACTTATCAGCATGAAGAGGACACGAGCCCATATTTTACTAGCAGCACTAGCGTTCTACAGAAAAAGAAACGATTTTATAGCTGTGCAAAACCACTATTACGTTATATCAAGTTTATGTTTGAGACAGATGGCACTGATCACAGATCAGCACTAATGCATAGTTATTCACAGGTCAGACACAAGGTTAGTAGAGAAGTGAAGTGCATTAACCTTAAGCCTTTTTTGAAAGCTCAATAATAAATCTTCATCACCTTGCACCATAAACCTTTTCATATACACAAAGAGTAGACATAAACACCAACAGCTGCACGTATAACATATGGCGAATGACTGTAGTCCCTAAGAGCCAGTATAACATGTGCTAGACTAGAGACCATTCAGACATTTATCTTGTCTAATGCCAAGGCACTTGTGTATATGTAATTAGCTTACATTAAGTGTAAGATGTGGCAATGTCAGTAATGTAAAGAGGTTATCTTGTTACAGCTGTCAAATTTTATGACCGGTTTTTATACCAAGATATATGCCTGTGTGATAAAGACTGTCCTAATTGCTGTCTGCTGCAAGACAGAGTTAGAAACTGTGATTGTTTTTGTGCACCTTTTGTAATATTCAGGATGATAAATATATTATGTATAATATATCATATACTAATTCTTATCACTAACATTATTGTTAGCCATAGAACGCATCCTCATATTTGGGAGGTTTGTGTGATTATGTAATGTCTTAGATGTAGCATCAGCACAAACTCAGTGAAATACACAGCCAATCAGATAAGCCATAATTTATTGTCATTCTGAGGGGGCGGGGCTAAGGTAGCCACAATTAACTGCACAAAGACACATCAGCATAATCGTTATGGCAAATAAACTTCTGCTTTAGCTGAGGGACAGCAGTATCTGGCACCATTTCTGCTCTCATTAAGAAAGCCTCAGCTGTTTGTAGTCATACACACACACACACACACACACACACACACACACACAGAGACACACACACAAAATGATGCCTCAGCTACGGTTAGATACAAAAATAATAATAATAAATGTGCAATATTATACTGTGGATTTAGCCCAATAACCCTGTTATATACCTGTTAGTTAAATGTTATATAAAAGAAATCCTGATAAAAAATTGACATTACCAATAATGAGTTAATAGTTTAAAGAGAGGGTGACAGAGAGGCTAAAGAAGAGAAACAAGTGAAAGCTGAGAACTAATAAGCTTATGAAAGGACCAGGGATTGAGTTCATGAATCATGTACAGTCAGTTACGATGTGATTGATGATGAAGGGGCTATAACATGCCAGGATTGTATGACTCACAGTAGCTATCCTCATATAAGTGTTAACCCTTATACTTAATTCGATTCTCATTCGTAGTAACCTACTTGATTTTAAATTTTTTTTAAAGCTTTTTCCTCCTATAGTGATAGATGGCAAAGGGATTTTACATGTAAGCTCATGTTTTGCATGTAACCTCAAAGGAATGCATTATTGATAAAGAAAGTGACCTTATTTGCATAATTATTCTTTTATAGGTGCCTATACTTTTACCATATGTCATACTTTTGCCATATATGAAATTAAAACATTTCCATTGTGAATAATATCTGAAGTGGTTTCTCCTACTAGTTGAGTGGAAGATACATCATCATTTATGCTGTATAGCATGTTAACAATTACTGATCAGGCATAACATTATGACCACCTACCTAATATTGTGTTGTGTTGGTCCCCCTGATCAGTAATTGTACATATTTGCTTATTATATATATTTGCTTATTATGATACAGTCTATCATCTTTCCTCATGACAAAATCTCTCCACCAAGGACCAAACACCTGGCGGTTGCACTTTAACCAAAATCCTCCTCACCTTATCTCTACAAGTGTACTTATGTGCCCTGTGAATAACCATATCTCTTCTAATAGGTGAAAACCTGCTCCATAAATTTGTGTATCTGAAAAAAGTGGTATAATTAAGAGGATTTCCACTTTCTGCCAAGCTCTCACTACAAACCCTGATGCTTTTAAACACATCCTTTCTCAGGTCACCAAAAGCTTATATCTTCACAAAAAGGGCATCTTTGTACTCATTATAACAATTCTAAAATCTGTCATTCCTATGGGACATGCTGTGTACTAAATTAAGAATAGTTAGGGTTAGACCAGTGTTAGCAGTCATAGGCTCTATATCAGTCATACACATGTTACAGTTTTGGGGAATTATACATGACACTGGGTTGTTGTAGCTTTGAGACGTGCCAAAACTTCCTAACTCAAAGCTTTCCCTCCTAAACATAATCCTTTACAGCTTTGTGACTAAGCCTGGGCCTGTTTGTACAGTGCATTATAGCTTAACTAAGGTCAAGCTAAGGTCTAGACATAAGCTGCGTGTAATAATTGAGACAACTGAGTTGTTAAAAACAGAAGGGGGAGGATATGAAATTTACACCAAACTGCCCACATAAGGCTGCACAAAATGGCTGACAATAAAAGTGTCAAATCGTCTTCAATAGGGAAAGGGTATATGGGCCTCCAAGGTCTTAGAGTCATTAAAAACTACACAATCAGCAGGTAATAAATCAACCGATAATCAGGTATTGAACACTGTAATGGAGATTGATTAAAGATACGCAATATAGCCCTGTCAGAAATAAGCACTTTGAAATTGATAAATAAATCATTTCTATTTAAGCTAACCATGATGTGACTTGACAATGTAATTGTTTTTCAATGTTAAAAAGATAGATAGATAGATAGATAGATAGATAGATAGATAGATAGATAGATAGATAGATAGATAGATAGATAGATAGATAGATAGATAGATAGATAGATAGATAGATAGATAGATAGCCAAAAGTACACAGTTGAATACAATTAAATCACTAGCTTGTGTTATGATGCTATCAAATAAACTAGCTTCTATTTCAATGAGATGTTTTCACTGGAGTACTTTATCTAAACAAAAAGATCTTTAAGCTTTTTAATGACTCTATAAAAAACTATTAAACAGAAATAAAGTTTATAAAAGATACATTTTAATCAGCGATTTAATCTCTGGTCATAGAAACACTAGAAACATTGTGCTTCACTGCAAGCACCAGAGTAGTACTTCCTAAATGCTTCCAGTTTCTATAATGAGCCCTTTATGAATACTTTATGAACCTTCTATGACACCTGTGTAGCTATATTTAAAAATATAAACTCCCTAAGGAGATAGAGATTTAATTAATTAAAGGAGAGTCTAATAATTAAGGTCAAAATATATTTGTTTTAATTAAGAATTTCTTTTCAGTCTATAATTTATGTAACAAGTCTGTATGTTCAAAATGACTTCATCATTCCATGTCATGATGTCACTGAAAATAAAATAAAAAAAATGGAATAAAAGAACTTAATTTCATCTTCCCATGATCTTCAGGAAATTCAGCTAATGTAACTTCCTGTTGAACATGTGACAAAGCTTGTTAAATTCATGTTAGATTTCCACATTAATGCAAAATGAAATGATTTTTTAACTATTTTTGGGTGTGTATATTTTAAGGTCAAGTGCAATTATAATGATCCGATACACAGCTTTCAAAGTGCTGTGGATAGATTTTATTGATGTTATTTACCTTTAACATGCACAGAGGATGAAGTGACACTTCTACCTGTGTTCTTTGCCTTACACATAGAACACATTTACATATTTACATAGTAAATGTAATATCAGTGGGACAGTAATGGCACCCCAGTTTTGGAATAATCCATTGCTTGAATAGCTAATACGACTTTGCAGGACTACACTGAGTGTTTAAAAGCCAGATGTACTGATGGCCATGTCTGGTTAATGTAGACCAAACAGACAGCAGGTCTCCTGCAGTAACAAGGCATTTATCCCTCTTTTATGTGCCCCAAAAAGAGTTACAGTGGAAAATATAGGACACAACAAGGACTTCTTCTGAAATCACCATAAATGACAGCTATAATTACTTACTAAATCCACATGCTAGGACATTTAAACTGAGATGTGGGCACTATATGAAGTGTACAAAAACAATGCTGTGCTAAAGTTAGAAATACTAAACTAATGCTAGTGGAATAAACCTGTGATGTGTTTAGGAAACTTAGAGATAGTCATGCGATGGTCAAAATGGTGTTTGAGCAACTTGTAAAAGGGTAAGTGATGACTAATGTGGATGGCATGCTACTGGAAAACATATGCAGCACATTTATAAATCAACCAAGTCATCTTCACAAGCACACAAACACCAGCATAAACCAGTTCTCTTCAGGATGGGTAATAACTTTGTTGTAATGTAAATTATGATTGTTTGAATATTGTGTAAACAAGCAGATCAAGAGAATATTAACACTATAATAAAGACACTCGACCTTCTGCCTCTGAGTTTGTTTAAACCTTCTTGTAATGCTTCTCTTACAGTTTTCGGGGTGAGTTTTACAAAATCCCAGCTACATAAGGATCACTAGATAGCCACTCTGTACTGTCTCTTTAGGGGTTAATGAAGTTATTATAAATCACTCCATTTATTTCTTTTTCCTAATCTAACTTGGTTCAAGCTGTCTATTAAATCTTAAGGTGTTATAGGAGGGAAAATACAAAAACTGTGAAAAGAGTTTGTTCCTTAGGACATCAATTGGAAACAATTAAGTATATAGACTCACCAAGAACTTTCTACAGCTTCTGCTCTGTTCTGTCTTGTCAATGCCCCTTGATCTCACCATTATGGTATCATTAACCATGTTTTTTTTGTAAACCATGAATATTATTGTAAGTCAGTGTATTTTACAATTAACATAAACAGTTAACATAAGAACCACAATGATTTTGCCATGATCTGACATGTTATTACATGTAATTACTATATAATAAACATAGTAAATTAATAGTAGTATTATGGCTTATCACATACTAACCGTATTAAAATTATTTAATTACCGTATAAAGCATCACAGTAAAATTATTATTTTGTGCAGTAAATCTATAGCAAACTATAATCAGTTTTTACAAATGTTCTATTTTCATTTGTAAGTATAAGTCGAGTCTGAACGCTATTGTTTCTAGCCCTAGCCCTGATTCTGTCTTTGCTGTTACGCATGAATTTGCCTGTGCTACCCATGTTACCATCACACCACACCACACCACAACTGCCTTTGACCATGTTTGGATTCTGTGACCCTGTTGCTATAGAGACAGTCATGGGAGATTTTTCTCAGTGACACTACTGCGGCCCTCTAAACTTCTGCTGCATCCCACTTTACCTGCTTATGCTGTGCACTAAAATTCTGTACAATTTCTGTGAAAATAAGTACAGTGTGTTGCAAAAGAGTATGCAGGTACGGGGACATACTAATATATTGTGTTAGGGAAGAGAATGCTGTTGCATAGACACTCACACCGTAAACAAACTTGTTGTTATGTTTCAGCTTTTCTACATTCATTATTCCTTACAGAATTTGATACTATACACCGATCAGCCATAACATTATGAGCAGTGACAGGTGAAGTGAATAACACTGATTATCTCCTCATCATGGCACCTGTTAGTGGGTGGGATATATTAGGCAGCAAGTGAACATTTTGTCCTCAAAGTTGATGTGTTAGAAGCAGGAAAAATGGGCAAGTGTAAGGATTTGAGTGAGTTTGACGAAGGGCCAAATTGTGATGGCTAGACCACTGGATCAGAGCATCTCCAAAACTGCAGCTCTTGTGGGGTGTTCCCGGTCTGTAGTGGTCAGTATCTATCAAATGTGGTCCAAGGAAGGAACAGTGGTGAACCAGCGACATGGTCATGGGCAGCCAAAGCTCATTGATGTTTGCAGGTTGAATTCGGCAAAGCAAACTGTCACAAAACTTCTCCTCCCACACACAAGGAGTTGTTGGTAATATTAGTTGAAATAGTTGAATAGTCACCATTGATCCAAAGCCTTGAAAATCTACCAGACATCATAAAGGATCTGGGTGTCTTTTGGTTATTTTTTTTTCAACATACTGTGATTTGAGACACATTCTAATCTTGAATACTATTGAGGATGGATAGATATTATTGATATTTATTATGGATAGAAAATTTGGGAGGCAGCATTGGTCTTTAAGGAACTCTGACATTCATAATGCAGTGGAGATATTATGGTTTTGTGTGTGTGTGTGTGTGTGTGTGTGTGTGTGTGTGTGTGTATGTGCACTCACAGGAAGAATGTATAGGTGTGTGTGGTGTATGAGAACATACAACGATGCATCTGTGGAATAATATGTATGCATGAAATCACAAAAATCATAAAAATGCCCACAAAATGATTGTTAATCTAATTGTTATGTGTGTGTAAGTTTGTCTCTGAATATTTCCAAGCAAATTGCCTCCAGAGAAAGTGTGAATTATATTCTGTTTTTATTTCAGCCTTTATGTGGACATTCTGAATAGTGCATAAGAAGACATAATCAAAAGCTCATCTGCAAAACAATGTGTCACTGCAAAACAATGTGGCTGTAACATTCATTAGCTGAAATATTAGATTCACCTTCACCTTCATCATGATGAAGCAGTTGAATGAATGAATGAATGAATGAATGAATGAATTAAGATCCCTGAGGAATATATATACCCTTAGGAAATTTAAGTTTTCTCATATGTAAATCATCTATTTCAGACCGTACCATAATCTGAGAAGCTTTATCTGGGGTGACATATGTATAATCCAGGACTCTTGAGTCCTTCACAGTAATAAGTCAGGACATTAATGGTAACGATCCATCACAGTGACCCATTTAAGGCTCTATATGTCTCTGTCCTTCTATGCCCAACCCCCACCTTTGCTCCACCCCCTTTTTAGCTATCTTGGATTTGGGATATCTGAGAATATCTGAATTTGGGAGTTGTTTGGAAAGCAAAGCCATCAACAGAACACAGAATTAATATGATTGCACTTAAATCACACTTTTTTGCAATATTTTGCTTGTGAAATGTTTAAAAGTTGGTTGCTAGGTGTTCAAAATCAATTAGGAGATGTTGGGAGTACCTACAAGGCTGTTTTCCCTTCTGGTTCAATACACTTTGCTTGTTTCTAAATCATAAACCCCTCAGTACACACACACACACACACACACACACACACACACACACACACACACACACACACACACACACACACACACACACACACACAGACAAACAGCTGCTCCTGGGTTCCCCATACGCCTTTGTTTTTGTTTAGTAAGCCGCATCATTGGAGGAGGCCTGGGTCTGGAGGGAACAGGGAGTGACAAACAGACAAAGAGACGATGGAGATGGCTGGAGGGGGGGAAATGGTACATGGGACTCATGCCATGGGGCCAAGAGCACCCCCAACCCCATCAATCCCAAAGCCTGCCTCCCACTAACACCATTCTGTGTTATAATGGAGCTGTCAGTCTTGGAAATGCTAAATACAGAGCGACGTTTGTATACACTTTACCCGTTTTGTACGGAATCTAATTCTGTGTTACTGTAGTTATGTTTCCATAAGATGTTTTTATACAAATAATAGCAGATAAAAATGTGGAATAAAAAGGCAAGTTAATCACGTCTGATGAATGTCTACATGATAAAATAAAACATACATTTTGTTGTCATGATGTGAGTCCTTCATGACTGTGTAAGTTCTTGCCTACACTTATTTCAGTATTTAGATGAAAATATGGTAATAAAAGAATCTATAATAACTTTCAGCAGCAGCACCTCAACACTGTAGATTTTAAAGGGGCAGAAAAGCTGTAAAAGAAATCTGTATATCTGTATATCTAGTATCAAACTATTTATTAGGAATGTTACAGGTAGTTGACTCTCATCCAGCCTACAGACTAGTAGCTTAATTTGTGCAGTTTTGGATGAAATATTGTTCAAATTTAGACAGCAGGTGTGTGTCCTGAATATCATTAACCAGGGTTGCCAGGTTTCAGTTTCAGCACAATTTCTAGCCAAATTACATTTCAAAAACCATCCAAAAACATCTGATACAAAATTGAAAATGTGGACACAATTTTTTTCCTTCTTTTTCTCAGCCATTGCACACGTGTTTATGTACTCATATCATAATCCTCCTGGCCACAGAGTATTTTTAAAATAGTCCAATTTTAGGTAACAAAACACAGCCATAGCAACTGTGTCATTAAGGACCCTGTGCACGGCATCTCCTCAATTAAAATATTCAAAGGGTGCAAGCATGGGGCAGCATACTTCCTACCTCAATGGACCTCTATTAGTTTATGTTGCAGTTCTTTTTTTTGACCACTAGTTCAAATACCTCTTTAGAAACTAAATGCAAACCAATGGAATATCAACATCTATGTTGTCACAGCTAAAATTTTAAACATTATTGTTCAAAATTATCATGTGAACAGAAACGTATGGAGTAATGAATGAGGACTGTGCTCCACCTGCTCCTACAGACAAGCTTCCACTTTCTGCAATAATCCAAAAAAATCTGCTCTGCTTTTTGCTGGATTTTGAACACACAGAGATTCATTTCCATATCTTTGCAAGATCCTTCCACTGACATAACAATTACTTTAGTTTTACTTAAATGAATTCTATGACAAACATAAACCTAACCGTAACCTTAACCTTAAACTAACAAGGCTTGGCTTTTGTCTTATTAGCTCTTCAAATACAATCTGTAAAAGGACCAGGTGATTGTGCAGACATTTCATACTATCCTATTGGTGTGTGAATGACTGTTTTACAAGCTTTATGTGTACACACACACACACACACACACATGGCCAGCAGTCATCATTGACCTTATAGCCTCCCAGCAGGGAGCAATATCTCCCACTTAAACCAGAAGCAGTTCATGACTCTTATGACCTTTTTACTCTCTTCCTAAATGATTGTAGTTGTTCATTTTAAATCTCTTGCCTGATCATGTCCTATAATCCTTGTGAAACAGATTTGCCAGGGTGGAGTCACATCATGACATCAAAGAAATGGACATGTCTAAACTCCTAATACTAGGTGAAGGGAGTATTTTTTAAAAGCCCCCAGAAATGCATGGTTCTGCACCATTTAGCTTCAAGAAATTCTGCCTTGATTGGGTAAAAAATACATTTATGCAGCTATGTTAATGACAACCATGTGTTTGCTGCTTAGAAGGAAAGGAAGCCAGACAAAAAAGCTTTAAAAAAAAAATCTTCTGGCATTACGAGCTCCCTTCTACGACTCAGACAGGAAGCCTTGAATAAATAAACCAAGTCCATTTCAGAATTTTTTTGTGTCATCACTGAAAAAAGCAACGTCTACACAAAATAATATTCAGCAATGATTTGGGATGAATTCTAAGCCTTTCTCAGAGAATGTTTGGCTTGTCCATAGATCAATAGACTTACTAGAGTCTGCATGGGCAGTAATTAATCATTATAAACCACTGTGCAGTAAAGAAAAAACAATTAGCAAATTAAAACGCATTATAAGCTTCATTGCACATGGACAGAGGCTCACACATCACAGTTAGCTCAACCATGTACAACGTTAGCAACACAGGAGAAAGGAAATACTGAGGCAGCAACTCTTTTATACTCATACTTCAAGACTAATGAAGGATAAGCCTTTCATATCATAAATATAATAAAAACCAATCAACAATTTTGTGTTCTTTAGTTTTCTATTTTGCATTAGACAAAAGTAAGGTTAAGAAAGTAAGGCATTTTTGTCTTTTTTGCCGAGTCATTTTTGTTTGTTTTTTACAATTTTTTGCAGCACAATGTTAACGATGCTGATCACAAAGGTATACAAATACAAAAATACACAGAAACTTTGCATTTGACAAGTTCTAAGACAGCATTGCTTTAGTGTTACTAAAATAACATTCTGGCAATGTTCTGAAAACCTTTGAAGTAACAAGGTTCTTCTTAATATTCAATATTCAAAAGCTAAAGCATAATACAAACATAACTGACCAGAGACCTAATTATCAGAAAACCCAACCAAAAAGAATTCAAATGTTAACATTTGGTAAATACCACAGTTTAACTGTTTTAAAGTAACTCTCATATAAAAGTCAGCAAAAGGAACACACACACACACACACACACACACACATATATATATATATATCAGGTTATCAGGTATAACATTCTGAGCAGTGAGAGGTGAAGTGAGTAACACTGATTATCTCCTCATCATGGCACCTGTTAGTGGGTGGGATATATTAGGCAGCAAGTGAACATTTTGTCCTCAAAGTTGATGTGTTAGAAGCAGGAAAAATGGGCAAGCGTAAGGATTTGAGCGAGTTTGACAAGGGCCAAATTGTGATGGCTAGACCTCTGGATCAGAGCCTCAATTCTGGATCAGGTCTCCAAAACTGCAGCTCTTGTGGGGTGTTCCCGGTCTGCAACGGTCATTATCTATCAAAAGTATTCTTTAAGTCCTGTAAGTTGTGAGGTGGGGCCTCCACAGGACTTAAAAGATCTCCTGTTAACACCTTGGTGCCAGATACCACAGCACACCTTTGGGGATTTAGTGGAGTCCATGTGTCAAAGGGTTAGGGCTTTGGCAGCAATGGGGGTGGGGGGGGAACCACAACACAGGTGGTCATAATGTTATGGCTGCTCGGTGTAATGTGGGCGTGTGTGTGTGTGTGTGTGTGTGTGTGTGTGTGTATATATATGTATATATACAGTATATGTGTGTGTGTGTGTGATATCTTTTAGTATCTCTTAGTATAATTCTCTAGTGCCTGGCAATATGTCCTCAGCTGAGCTTTCGAGTCTGGAAAACGAATGCCTACAGCTTCTGTTTTATAGCACTAGTGCTCCTCTGTTCCTGTGGCAACAGCAGGGATACTTTGGCAAGCCTCATACACAAGATAGCGATCCCAAATATGGAGCAACATTCTTTCACAGCCATCGTGATTCTGTGTGTGTGTTTAATGCTAGGCAGCGAGGCGAGATGATGCAGTGTGAGTGAGAGAATAGGTGGATGAAGTGTTGCTAAGAAACTGACGCTACGGAAAAGCTAAATGGAAAGTCACACGGCTCTCAGTGGCAATAAAGACGGCCCTGGGGCGAAGGTGCTGTCCGTGTTTGTATGCTGGTTCAGAAGCAACTCTCAATCCCAGAGCCTTAATCCTAACTAGAATGCAAATCTGATCCCAGCTCAGTGGAGAAAAAAAAAAGGTGTTTATGTTACATTTGAATAGAAACTAGCCTAGTGCTAGTGATTCAAACTGACCACTTATGTATTTCCAACTTGGATCATTCTAGTTAAACCTAACAGAAAACAATATGTCCTAAGATATTGCAAATTTCAGTAGCTTTAATCTTGTGTAGTCTTTTACAGTTTGATTAAATCCTGAGATATATTTCATCAGATAAATGTTTCACCACATTTCCTTTCCTTCAAATCTAATTTAGTGGTTAGTGAAAACAAAACATATGTAGAGAAAACCTCTTTAACCAATTTTTTCCCCCAGAGGATAATTGAAAGGAGTGTAAAGAGCAAAAGAGAATGTGAAAGCCTACATCAGGACAACCCTTGGTCTTAACATTTGAATAAGAGTAGATGGAGATCTCCATGGAGAGTGCAGGACATAATCCAATTTGGGTTGAATCTTAAATCGCTTGGCCCACATGCGCATTATGTAAGATCCCGGACGAGGCGTTTCTTAAGATGGTTAATGGGATGTCACCTGCCACCATGGTAAGTAAGTTAAACGCTGTAGGAACAGCTGGTGGAACGTCTTCAGTTTCACCCCGAAATCAAGCAAGGGCCTTTAACTTACACCGAAGAGACAGTTTATTTATACATTCAGATAAAGCAGGTTTCGTCCTACACACTGTGCACTTTCTTCTCCAGTAAAGTATGACATATTGTCATTAGGATAAACTAAAACCCAAATGTGAGACAGATCAATCCTTGCTGTAGAAGTGCTGGTGTTAGGTTAGCGCAGCCAGCAGCCATATAGTCTCGCTGTGTATAGAGCGCTGGCTGAGAATGGGTGATGGGAAATTTATCGTTCCAAAGACACAGTGAGAACAAATGAGGCGAGGAATTCTTTCCCATGAATCTGCTCCATTTAATGTGATTAGGGCCAGCAGCACACTTAAGGGCACACATACACGCAGACACACACACACTCACACTCATACACCACCATAGTAATGTCATTATCACATGAAGAGAATGTATAATGCATAGGTTTCTCGATGGCTGACACAAAAACATATGAATTATATGTTAATTCTCTGTAGTCTACATCTTATTAAGGATTTGAATAGAGGAGACATTAGAAAGCCAATGCGCGTCACAAGTTAAACATACAAATGCAACAAGCAATTACAAAATCTGTTCACAGTGACCCTTAATCCTAACAAACAATCTATTTAATTATCCAGTCAAACCCAAATACTCAGTGGAAGGAATGTAGCCTACAGGAAAAAAGTGATGCAGTTATTCAGCCAAGTAGGCAACAAATACATTTCGATTCCACTCATAAATAATCTTGGATTATGCAAAACCATTTAGTTTAAAAGGCTTTAAAAAAAGGACAGAAGTTCAGATTGATGATCTTTAAATATGAAAGAACTTACCCATCGTATTAAGTTTGCAGGAGTCTGGGAAGCCGGTGCTTTAGTGAAGTGAGTGGAGGTCCTGCACAACAAAACAAAAAGTGCAGCTCTAGTTTGTGCCCACTGTCCCGACTCGGGTCACTTCAATGACGTCGGAGCTTGGGGGCACCCACATGGGGCCTCTTTAGGCACAAAGGAGTGTGTTGGGGAGCTTGAGCATTGCAACAAGTGCTATCCTGAAGTGTTTTTGAGCCGTAAAGTGCATTCCATCAGTGCATGTGATAATCAGTTGTGATATCTTTGATGTGATATCTGTTCTGGTATGCTGCGTCTTTTTACAGTGAGATGTATGTTGTGTCTAAAAACCTCAAGCGTATGAAGAAGGAAGCATTTATCATGGCAGAAACACTGTGCATGCTTGAACTCAGCAAAGGAGATCAAATACTAGTCATATTTAATGCATTGCGTCTGGATGGAGCTCGAAACGTACCACTTTAAAGCCCGAAACACTCAGGACAAACTAAAGTCCACTCTCTCAGCAGCCAAACACCACCCCAAGTAAATTTGGGTAGTGAATACATACAAGATTGTACAGGGTAAGAATGACTGCTCGGGGAGCGAGAGGGAATATAAATTGCCGGATGCTCAGGAAAAAAAGTAGCCATGGAAACCAGAATCCGGGCAGGCTGGGAACTCTATTCAAGTTTGTGCTGTCTGGCATAATGCCGAAGGTTCCCCAAGTGGGCAAACACACTGATGAGCCAAGGCTCCTAAATACTGCAGCCTGAGGAGCAAATCTCCACATTTCTATGTGCCTACACACTTTTTCCTCACTACTCTAATAACGTATCTACTTTATTTCACTTATAGCTATGTTTTTGTTTTGTTTTTTAATTATTACATGTTAAAAACATTATGTGTTAAAATTAACACCATTAATCATCCCCAATTGTTATAAAGCATAATAGTGAACTTCCAAAAAGATTTTCTTTGGCTCAATAAACAATTGGACATTCAATTTCTAATCAATTTTCAAAGCAACAGTCATACCCAAACTTTAATCCAGTGCATTTTATTACAAAACCCACCATCCAAAGATATTTTTTAAAGAATTACTTTATCATACAGGATCAACATGCCAAACTGACCACGCCAAACTGATCCCAAGCAGAGGAAAAGAGGAGAAGAAGAGCAGACAGAAAGGACTGAAAACCTTAGTCCGCTTAGGAGGCTCTGACCTAGTTAGTGAATTGGCTCTGTGCAAAAAAAGGAGCTGGGGCTCGATGCACACGATATCGGCATCATTCATGGACTTGAAGGAGGGAGGAAAAAACAGAAGAGTAATGAACAGTAATATTTGAGCAGGACAGAACTTTATCAGTGAAAAAGAGGAGGATTAGCAACGTGTCATGAGAAAGCTTTGGAGTCTCGCACTGCACTACTGAAACACAGGAAACATTTTTTCATTTGAACGTGTGAGAGGAACAGGAACAATAAAAACTCTCTTTAATAGGACCAACAATCTATTATAAATACAAATGGATTCTCACAATAAGGCCAAACATTTTAGCTAGCCCCTTATTCGACAGAGATTTTTATTTATTTATTGTATTTATGTAAAAGTGGCTTACATTAGAGCTAGAGAGCATTATTGGTGCAGCTTGTCACAGGTTTAAGGGTATTACAGGCCAGTATTTGGGCTGCTTGCGGTCACAGTTGCGGTCAAAATTGAGCTGCATGGCCGTTTCCATGCCCTGGATCTTGGCCGCATCTTTTCCATAGAGCCGCTTCATCTCAGCATTCCTCCTCTCGCCCGGGCGGTCGGCAGGGGCTTCGGCACTCCGCCGCCAAGAACGGTGCAGGTCCTGGTCAGCTGGTACGTAGGCTTCCTGTCGCTCTGCTTCCATCTGCTGTTGTCTCTCTGTAAAACAACCAGGAAAAAAAACGTCTGACGTTGTAACAAGTGCTGGAGGCTTATCACCACACAGATCAAATTTGTTATATTTTGCCAATTTATATAGAAATGCACAATTTAAGTGTACAGAAAACATGTATGATTTATGATAGTGTTAAAAGTCAAAGAAAAAGGTTGCCAGAGAATCAGATTTATCCAATTGTTACGATAATCAGCCACCACATGGTGTCCATAGCATGCGCCTTCAGTAAGCAAAGTACAGTTTAGTTTTATATACAAATATAATAGACATTATGTAAATAAAAGTATGCAGTATGGATACTAATAATAAATACTTACATCAAATAACATTGTTAAGCTACATAATGTGTTTTTCCCCTGTTTGTTCTCCTGCCAGTTCCCACACACCAGCCAGAGCTCCACTATCATACATCAGCAACCAGCTGGGGAGGCTGAAGGCTAATATGTGACACGTGGATCTAATATGTGACACGTGGATCTTCTCAAACTGCTGCTGAAACTGTGTCATGGGGCCATGTAACACACTTGGATAAAAAAGTGTGATCAACCCATTTCTGCATGCTGACAGATGGCCATGACTGGTTAATGTCACTGTGACTGACAGTGGAGAGAGAATGGCTTTTCACACTGAGCTTAAAACCTGAGGCTTAGCAACAAATGACCAATCACATTAAAACCAGGACACAGCACCACAGCTTTGTAGCATGAAGTGGCAAAACACTTATCATGGAAATGTGTGCCATAGTGAGGGGTAAATACATGACACTGAAACATTACAGAAATGAGATATCAACTAACACCTGGTAAATTTAAAGACCAAAAATGATTACCATGCTATGAAAGATGGGTGCAGAAACTTCTTTTTTTTTTCTTATGCAGAAGTGGGATACAAAAAAAGGGAAAAAATATTTTTCTCTTTATAATACAATTTTCCCCCTTCCTCCTACCTCCTTTTCGCTAACAATGTCTGCATAGGTGGTGTCCATTTTTTTTGTTTCATAAGTACTCATATCCTCTCAGTCCAAGTTGCATTAGGTATTGTTTTTTCATATTTGTGTTACATTGCATTCTGTTGTCCTTGTTGTGCGCTGTATTTATCCAATCATGGCTGTTGGTGCAAATATGCAATTTAAAAGGTTAAGCCAGGGTTTAGGAACATACAGTGTGAACTGTCAGATTATGAATAGCCAGGATTCATTATGAACACCGGGGAAAGTATGAGCAGTGTGAAATGTGAAAGAACATAAGCCACGATTATCTTTACCCAGAGTTTACTATGACCCCCAGCTTAGCATTTCAAGTGTGAAAAGCCCTAGAGTAGGCCATCCCTCCTACCCAGAGAGCACAGCCAGTTTTGCTTTGTGGACTACCAGCCATGGATCTCTGTGGCTTACAAATTAGCAATCACCTGTCTGTTGTATCCCAAATAGCATCATCAATCTTAAGTAGCTTAAGACAGCTTCATTTTCCTAAAAAACCCGAAAAACAAATTAATCTTGCTCATTCATGCAACCACATACTCAGTTCCTCTCTGTGGCGCTCTGTCTGAGCAAAGTATTGCCGCAGCTCAGCCGTGATGTCCATTTTGCTGACATCGTATTCAAGCTCGCTTTCCTCCGAGCTCTCAGACTCGTTCTCAGTCTCCATGTTGTCTTCTTCTCGCTCCAGCTGTTTCCTTCCTTGTGTAGAGACTCTGCCTATTGTCTCATCATCCTGCCAGTCTGCATAGCGAGATGAGGTTGTGGGAAACACAGGGTAAAGAGCAGGGTCATATGCAGCCTGTATGGCCTTTCTGTAAGCTTGCTTGTGCCTCTGATACCAGCTCATAGCCTGCTGGTAATGCTGCCAGTAACGGGTGTAGACTGGGTGGTTGTACCACATGTCCGTATCCTCCTGACTCTCCTGCTGGGGAAAATGACCAACATGGATTAATATTTCAATTCAATTTATTTGTATACCGCTTTTAATTTTGTCTCAAAGCAGATTTACAGAATTAGAGAAATTCTAAATTTTAAGATTAAGTTACTATTTATCCCTAACATTTATCCCTAATGAGCAAGCCTAAGGCAAGGAAAAACTTCATGAGATGATATGAGGAAGAAACCTTGAGAGAGAACCTCATCCTCATCCTTATACATAAGTAAACCCGAAGAAGTGCTTGGTAAATGTTAACTATTAATGCTTTAAGAGCCAGGTCAAAACATAAAGCTTAAACTCAGCTGAATTAGTCTTAAAACAGGTTTTATTCCTCACTCACACCGTTTATAAGTATAAATGCAGCTTTACTATTTTTCGCCTGTGTCCTGGCTGCATCCCAATTGCCGACCTTTTGACCCGATAGTGCACTACATAACGTGTGGACGTCGTGACATCACAGCCAGTGTAGTGCACTCTAAAGGGAGTGTGGAGGCTTAATGAGATGCAGCACTGTTTATCCGGGGTTAGGCGCCTCTCCTTAACAAAATGAGTAAAGTAGTTCTTACCATAATTGTCGGTGTTATTATTTGGAAGAAGTCGAAGATAAATAAATAAGTTCAGATTTATTTGAAGGACATGGCGTAATATTTTTTCCCTCGCCGAAAGGAAATATAACGCCGTCAGTCTTCCCAGCACTGTAAACCTGTATCCTTCCGGTACGCTGTAATTATGGGTAAATACCCGTCATATTAAAAGACTCGTCGCTGCACCTCGGTTTAAATATGTCTTAATGATAAAAATGTAAATATATTTATTGTTTGTGTCCAGTCTTCGTTTGATGTAAAATGTGCTTTTTAGACGATTTTACGCAAACAGATATGAGTTCACTTATTTTTACTATTTTTACCAGAGGAATGAGTTCGCCCCCTGGTGGGCAAATTCATACATAACAGCTGCTAAAGACAATGAAGTTAAATCTCTAAACCGCTCTGTTTTGAGACGTGTGCTAGAATCACGCTTTAGTCTCTGTATATTTACTTTACTTAGTTATTAAGCATTGCTAAGATAATGAACATTAACCTAGTCACAAAATGTAAACAGCAGTCATAAGGCTAGCATCCACTGACAAATATTATGAAGAAATACAGAATTTACGTTTTCTTATTCAAATTTTACAAAAATTAAAGCCGCTAAATAACTCAAACGCTATAGATTATGCGGTATGGAAGAAAATATGCAATACATATAAGCCTATTGAATGGTTTCAACAGCTTTTAAAAAGGAAAAAGTAATGTTTGGTCCAACATTTCATATATAGTTATATGATAATAACTGCCCACCCGTATTCATACGAATCCCGCTAAAAGTTCGGACTCACACGCTGTGCTCTGATTGGTCGGTACACTGCTGCCTGTGAAAATATATCCAATAAAATGCAGGAGGCGGGCTTTCTCGGAATAAGGGTAGGGAAAATAAATTAACGTGAGGGGTGTGGTATCCACTCAAACGCTCACTATTGCGTGACGACAGGCGCGTAACTTGATGACGAAGAACACAAGTGACCCGACGACGGGAAGATGGCGGAGTACCTAGCGTCCATTTTTGGTACAGAGAAAGACAAGTGAGTGAAAAAAGAGCCCATGTATTGGTTCCTGTAAGCGCCCATGTGGAAAAAGCAAATTCCATTAAATATATTTGAGTATTATCAGTGCGAAGTGAGGATATAGTAAAGCAGCAGGGAGTGTGGATGCTTTAATTGTTCGTGTGTGGATAGCTCTGCTAATGTAACGCTAGCTAGCGAGCGGAGAAGCGGGTCAGGGTCTTGAGCAGGCATGAAGCCGAGAAGCGTGCATTTCATTCATCAGCACTTCATTTTACTTCACCGCTCCAGATGTTTTCTATCTTTTCTTAAGCTTTACGCGGTGATGATGTGATAAAGCGATTAAAGCTTTGTTTGTGTTGTGTATTTTAATTCAGTCTACGCTTCACGCACGCGCGCACACACACACACAGCAGGTTAGCTAAGCGATGCTAGCCCACTCTTTGCCTGTTATGATGGTGATTAGCTTTTAATGAGATCTAAGTCTAAAACGTGTTACTACACTGCAACCTATTTTATTTTGCATGACTGTTAATTTAACTTAATCCCTCTTTGGTATAAAATTTCCCCAAAAAGCTTACTTTATTGAATTTTATCAAACGAAAACGAGTCAAGCGAGATTTTCCACTGTTGGAAAATAACATCTTGTAACTTATTTATTTGCTGTTGTATCTCATGTTTCTCCATCATTCAGGGTCAACTGCTCCTTCTACTTTAAGATTGGAGCATGTCGACATGGCGATCGCTGCTCCCGACTCCACAATAAACCAACTTTTAGTCAGGTATGTTATTGTTCCTCTCACATTTTTAAAAAGTTTTGGGACACCCCTCCAAATAATTGAATTAGGAGTTGGGCTCTGCCCCTTAATTCCAGTGAAAGGAACTCTTAATGCTTCAGCATACCAAGACATTTTGGACAATTTCATGCTCCCAACTTTGTGGGAACAGTTTGGGGATGACCCCTTCCTGTTCCAACATGACTGCACACCAGTGCACAAAGCAAGGTCCATAAAGACATGGATCAGCGAGTTTCGTGTGGAGGAACTTCAGAGTCCTGACCTCAACCTGATAGAGGCCTTCTCATCCAACATCAGTGCCTGACCTCACAAATGTGCTTCTAGAGGAATGGTCAAAAATTCCCATAAACACACTCCTAAACCTTGTGGAAAGCCTTCCCAGAAGAGTTGAAGCTGTTATAGCTGCAGAGGGTGAACCAACTCCATATTACATTCATGCGCATGTAAACGCAGACGTCCCAGATTTGGTCTGGCTCTCACAGTCTCCGCTCTAATTCATCCCAAAAGTGTTCTATCAGGTTGAGGTCAGGACTCTGCAGTTCTATGTTTGGTGTGGAGGAACCTGCACAAACAGTGTTCATTTTGACAGCCATTTTTGATTTAGTCTTAGTCTTTATTTTCAGCCGAAAATGGTTATTAGTCTTAGTCACATTTTAGTAATTTTAGTCGACGAAACTTCATTGCATTTTTGTCAAGTTTTAGTCAAACTGCAGTTACCAGCTTTCATTTTGTTAATTTTCTATGTAGTATTTAGACAAAAATAGTCATAATTTTTCTCTTATGAGAATTTTTAGCTTATGAGAGATTTAAATCAAGATAACAAGCTATTTTGACACTGCACTCTTAGCACTTGTGCAGCTCTATATATCTCAGTTGGATATCAGCCTGCTGTGCTGCCCTTGCTAATTTATAAGGTAGGATCATACATTAAGGATAGGTAAAAGTGGTGTATATAGTTCAAGTATCAAGTAAAAACCAAAAATGTTTTCTTTAGCTGTTATGGAAAAACAGCATTTATTTTCTGAAACTTCAAATAAATGTGCATTAAACATACAGATGTTCAAAAGCAGCTGAACATATAATACTAACATACCTTTGTCTTCCAACAGTATTTACTGTATAATAACCAGGATCATACACTTACCAACTTTGTAATAGTAACAGAGGACATACACTAAACGACTGAGGATCACACACTGCAGATCTGATTACAACAAACTAGAGCATAAACGTGTGCCTTGTTGCTAGGAGATGCATGACAGATGAAAACAATATGCATTCATCGACTCAAAACATGAACAGAGATGTTTCATAACCTCCGACTGGATGAAATCTATAGTCTGTTACCATCATACACTACTCAATTTTTTATGAAATCTGTCAACTTCTCCAGAATGTAAATAGGGAAAAAATTGGGGCAAAAATTATGTAGTGTATTCCAGCCTTAAGCATTCATACATGGGCAATAACTTACACAATTTTTAAATCCATCTGTCATTTTAGAAACAGCTATCTGCGTGCTATTAAGTTAGTACAACAAATAGGCTATGGCCTAAATAATCTTGCTACAGCACGCAATACAGATTTCATTAGAAACAGAAGTGAATGCTGCAGAAAAGCCGAGCTGTTGTACAATATATAATGAAGCATTGTACATTTGTGAAAGTCTGTCTCAGAACTGTGCAGTAAGGCTAGCTAGCTGACATTAATGAACAGATAGCAAAAATGTAAAACTTGCTAACGAATTTCCCTGTGGACACATCCAGTGACACTGACCTAACGTTAAGAAAAAATACTTAAATAAGACTAAATAGTTGACTTTCTGTAACAGAAGCTGCATAAATAGCAGGGTGACGTGTCTTCAGATGCCTCTTAAGATTCGTGGTATTCTATCGGTCTATTTTATAGACACGGCCTCTCTCCGTTTTCTGTCACAGCGCATAATGTTGTTTTTTTTTCAGAGGAATTATAACAGAAGTGCTTCCATATATCAGTTCTTCGTTTTCTTCCTAAAGCTTCAGGTGCTGAAGCCCCTGCAGCTCGCCAGGCCAGTTGGAGTTTATTTAGCCTACCCGCTAACTGTCCGAGATGCAAACGCCCCTTGTCCAGTCCAGTGACAGAGACACATTTTTAAAGACGGTTAGCCGATACAAAGAGAGCATTTATTTTGATACTCCTAAAAAAAAAAAAAAGCATTTTAGTCACAGAAAAAATGGTTGTTAACAAACATTTTTCGTCTTCGTTAACGAAATTAACGTGGACTACAAATGCACTGGTCACACTTTTTCAAAATTCCATACAAAATTGATGAGTATGATGTCAGATTTTTTTTCCAGTATGGACATCTTTTTGGAGCACTCTCACCCTTTACTTTGAATCAGACTGAAACCCAAAAGATGCAGCATGATTAGTTCACTTCCTGCAGTTGGGTCAATATGGAGTCAAGTTACGATCAGACTTGTGCTAGTATTTGACCAGAACCATGCAAAGACCGTCTCACTCATCTGCTATCAGACCAGGTTTGGTCCATACCTGAGTGTGATTGCTTTATTCTCATTTACCTGAATCCTAGATTGTGCGCATGTCTGTTGTGTGGCCAAGTGTCAAGAGTGAGAACCATTCGAGTCACAATTTAACAAAATTGGACGGAATATCAAAATCGAGAAGTGATCAAACCAATTGACAGTTTTCGAATTTCAGGAAGCAAGCGAATTGATCTTAAAGACAGAAATCGCTCAAGAGTGGTTACAAATATGAACCTGTAATCATCAAGTGTCCTGTGTTCAGTTATTGTCAGTCAATCCCCATCTGCAGCCTCTATCATTGATTAGCGACCAGAGCGGAAATTAATTGCTGTAGAGTCTGTAACTGCCTGTAACTTGGTATTACACGGTGTGCTGAGCTGACGTATCAAATGGTATGAATGCACAAGCGGATGTCTACAGGCATGATCTGTGTAGTGTCATTATGGTATAAAATGCATCAGTTCAGATAATGCATTCAGTCTGCTTTGATATTAAACTAGTATTTCAGGCTTTTTTTTCACATCTTCACCAACATCGCCAGTGCTATTCTCTTTGTTTCTTGTGTTTGAGATGGGCCTGTGCACATCTCCTGTGACTTGCTAGCGAGTCCTTTCAGCAAACCTAGAAAAACTACATGCACCCGACTGACAGTTTATAAGGCACATCTACATTAACCTTATTAATTAATTAATCTACATTAACCTTTTTTCATTTAAACATACCATACAGGTTACCTTGTAGGTATGCAGTTACTGACTGTCCTTGACTTCAACATCCATCACGGGTCAATGATGACACTAGAAGTTGCTTTCGGCTGCTCCCTGTTCGGGGTCGCCACAGCGGACCAACTGGTCCGCACAACAACTTGGCAAATGTTTTACGCCGGATGCCCTTCCTGGGAAGGAAGGGCATCCGGGAATGGGAAAACCCTCCCATTTTTCCGGACTTGGGACCGGCACTGCATCCAGTGGCTGGGGTTGAGGCATTGGCTGGGAATCGAACCCGTGCCTTCCGCATGATAGGCGAGAAACCTACCACTGAGCCACCAATGCCCCTTCAATGATGACACTAAGAGTAGAATTTATTTGCTGTACTGTAAAGAATTGACACTAACCACATATTAGCATTGTGTCTGCATAAGTATATCAGATCAGGCAAATTTGCTGGTGGTGTTAAACAATATGAATTCTTAATGTCTGCTTTGTTTGACTACCCCTGTTTTGATTACCCCTGAGTCCTCCCTGTAAACTGACAGCAAATAGACTTTTGCAATGCACTATTTGTTAATCATGCTGTAGTGCACCATCAGTGCCTGGGCTCATGACAAGCTGTTGCCTGGCAATTTTGGCTGAAGGACGTTCTGCTGCCTAGCAGTGATGTGAGAACTTTTGGATGACACAGCCATGTCATCTGATTGATTCACTGCCCAGATAATGTTTGCTCAGAGAGTTCAGCTCCTGGTACAAGTGCTGGGCCGTTAAGCAATATGCAAAGCCTTCAACTGGACGACTCAGTGTAGAAACGCTGCTAGAAGAATCGTTCTTTATACACAAAACGTAACACATACATTTAAATCTTTAGGAGCTAACATGACAAAAAAGTAAAGAGTACATAAAAATAAAAACCATCATGAGTAGTTTGAAAAAAAATATAGAGCAGAAGGTCTTTTGAAAACGTTAAATAATAATGAAGTACTGTGTTAAATCTGTTGTGTGACTCCTTTACATGTTCTTGTCGCAGTAATTGCTTGCAGCTCTGTAATAAAAAATTTTTCTCCTTATCTGCAGACCATCCTGATCCAAAACATCTACCGTAACCCTCAGAACAGTGCTCAGACAGCTGATGCCTCTCGCTGTGAGTCCCTTTATTGCTACGGTCGTGTTACTCACACCAACCCGTGTATAATGTAGCTGTGTGTTTTTAATAAGAGGTGGAGCCTGTGGCCTGGAGCTTTGAACACCACACCAAAACCCTCATCAGTCTCTCAAATATCTCCAGTTCCCTTTTTTTAAATTGTTGTTGACGTACACGGAGATCTAACGTTAGTGAAGGCTTTGCAGTTTTAAGAGATTCTCACACTGAGACCGAGATCAGGAGACGTCTCGAGATTGAAGAGTAGATAGCAGTAGTAAGAGTTGATAACAGATTCATCTTTTGCAATAGTATATAGTTTAAATTCATTTAATTGATTAATTTTTCAGATTTGAATGTACCGATGCCTTGAGTATTTAAATATAAAGACGTTCTCAAAGGTAAGTGTGGGTTTATGATCATATGGAGCGATTAAGCTCTTCTGAGCAGTCACTTTCCTACAGCTGAAGATTCTACAGAACTTTCTGGTCACTAGTGTAGATCCTTGGCTGCTTAGATACTCCAGTACCATATATATTTTTTATTTATTTAATTTTTTTTACTTTAGTTATTTAAGACTTGTGCAGGCTTACTATGTATTTCAAATCTGTGCCTGAGATACAATCCTGTTAAATGTGCTTCCTGTCAGTTTGTTGTCTTGCATTGCTGGCTCCAAAGCTCCATTGTAAATGCAAATATATAACTGCTTTTGCTCCTAGGTGCTGTGAGTGATGTGGAAATGCAGGAGCATTATGATGAGTTTTTCGAGGTGAGTCAGATATGCACATAATTGCAGGGTTTCTTGGTTTCATTTTTTTGCACGTCCTTTTTAAATGACATTGAACTTCATTTTTTTAGGAAGTTTTCACGGAAATGGAGGAGAAGTACGGCGAGGTGGAGGAGATGAATGTGTGTGATAATCTGGGTGATCACCTTGTTGGCAATGTTTATGTGAAGGTAAGAGACAGACTTCATATCCACAACACCATGTACCAGTGTAACTATTCAGTGCCTGTGGGAGTTTTGCAGAAATGAACATGAACTCCACATATTCAGAGGAGCTTGCAATGAGTGCTGTTGTCAGAGAAAGTAATTACATATGTTTTCATTGGTAGATTTTAAAAGAAGAATCTTGTGCCTGCAATTTCACAATTCAAGATCTCAACAATTCACAACAATCACAACAAAAACTTTGTGGAATTCTGAAGGGACTGACATTACAAGGGAACTCTGCATATTTCAGTGATATTTTCTTGCTACAACAATATAACTCAGAGCATCTAGTATAAAGAAATAAACACCCTCTGACCAGATCTGAGAATTCAACAATGCTGTGGTATAACTCACTATGAGCTGTTTTATCTGATCAACACTGTAGTCCAGTTTCCTCATCATTTACAGTTTTTCATCTTGTCTGGTTTATTTCTTACCGCTTCAGTGTAGTATTTAAGAGCTTTATCTTCACCTATGTGTTCGAACAGTTCCGGCATGAGGAGGATGCAGAGAAAGCTGTGATGGACCTGAATAACCGCTGGTTCAATGGCCAGCCCATTCATGCTGAGCTCTCCCCGGTTACCGACTTCAGAGAAGCTTGCTGCAGGCAGTATGAAATGGGGTCAGTAAAACAAGCTTGAAAGAACACGGTGATGAGATTTACTGTCTTAAAAGTGTAGAGACTGAAAACATAAAACTCAGTCATGTTATACAGGACAGCTGTAGAATGTTAAGTAGTTAAGTATGCTTCCTACTTAGGATTATATTATGGTTAAGGGAAAACAGCAAAAGTGACCTGCATTCATGCTCACTGCAGGCTAAATCGGTGAAGTACAGCTGGTGGACAGATAGCGTTTCTCACACTTACGATATTCATCCTCACAGGTAGCAGGTGTATTTCAGTCCTTGTAAAGTTCACAATGATGAGTGTGTTTAGTGGAATCTAAGATTGCAAGAGTTTTTTTTCTTTTTGAACAGTTTTACACAAAACTAGGGGGCACTGGTAGCTGAACTGGTTAAGGCTTTGGGTCGTTGATCGGAAGATCAGGGTTCAAGCCCCAGCACTGCCAATCTACCAATGTTTGGCCCTTGAGCAAGGGCCTCTCTGCTCTAGGGGTGCTGCATCATGGCTGACCCTGTGCTCTGACCCCAACCCCCAAGGATGGGATCTGCGAAGGAAGAATTTCACTGTGCAGAAATGTATATTAATGTATCACAAATAAAGGCTACTACTTAATAGATTTTTATTAAATATGATTTTTACATTAGATACTGTAAAAAAGGTATTTAAAAAAAAAAAAAGGATGGTGATGGGTGTCACATCTGGTACTACATGGGTGACTTCCACCCTGACATGTCTTTGTGATGGGTTTTTAATCTGAACTGTGTTTAAATCATTCTAATGTCAAAAAATACTGGATGCCATAAAACCTAAAATTTCGGGTTGTCCAGAAACGTGTGCAGCTACATAAAATGTCTCTCCCCACAGGGAGTGCACTCGAGGTGGCTTCTGTAATTTCATGCACCTTAAGCCGATCTCTCGCGAGCTGAGGAGGGAACTGTACGGACGCCGTAGGAAAAGGTAAAGAAGAAATGGTGTCAACATTTTGTGAATATACAAGTGGACCAAGCTGGACTATTCTGTTCTTAAAATTGTGTTCTGAGTATTCTGTGGTCTGAATGCCTTGTTGAAAATTTACTCAGTTTATGCATAAGTCTTGGTGTGCTGATTTGTCTAATCCTCTAGGCACCGCTCTCGTTCTCGGTCTCGTGAACGGCGCTCTCGCTCACGGGACCGTGGCCGTCGCGACCGGGAGAGGAGGAGATCAAGGGATCGTGAACGCTATGGAAGGTTTTGAGTCATCATGTGAACCCTTTTTGGTTTTTATTCTTCGGTGTAGTGCTCTCCCCACCCCAAATGACCAACATTTTCCTGGAACATTGGACTTTGTTCTGTACCTTACTTTTACCCATTTTTCTCTTTTTGTTTTTTTAAGATCACACGAATATGAAAGCTCAGTTTCTCAATAAAAATACATTGTTATTAATTCTGTTCTTGTATTTGGTTTTGTCTTTAATCGTGGTTGTGGTCATGAATGCTTGTTATGACTAGATTGGACTGCACAGTAATGTAATGTGTGTATGTACAGAAAAGTGTTACAAGTTGAAGCCTTTGTCTTGTGATCCATAACCTTAAAATTAAAACTGTTTCATCAGGCATGATTTTAAAATGCATTTATGATGTTGGGTTTCAGGTTTATTTATGGATTCGTTTGGCTTGGATACAGCAAGAAGTAACAGTGTGGAGTTGGGTAGAAAATGCTAAATGACTTCTCATACATATAATATGAGACGCATGAGATTTTATATGATCTTCCTAAAATTAGCTGATTGTGTAATCAGCTGTAAAGCAAATGATCAGCATCAATTGTGTAGTCTAAAACTGATAACAGGTAAGCTGGTGGTTCCTTACCTTTAAATAATGGGGGTGGCACTGTATATAGCAAAATACACTGCCTTTGCAAACCATGCCTTCAAGCTAGTTTTTTGCACATGGGTACTGTTTTCTTTGAACAAGTTTGGGTCCCTTAGTTCCAGTGATGGGAAATCACATCAGTACAGTTGTACATACAAGTGTGCTTAAAACTCTGTGGCGATAGATAGATAGATAGATAGATAGATAGAGTAGTATTCAGAAACACTAAATATATCAAACTCTTCTGCACATCTCATGACTGCTAGTTAACACCCTGTGTAATGAACACGGCTCTATACTGGGGTTCCGGTCTTTTTTTGTTGGCTCCATGACTATTTTTTTCCATATGTGGGCGTGGCTTGATCGTAATTTAGTCGACGCCTCCATTTTAGCCAATCACAGCACGGCTAAAATGTTTTGCCGGAATGCGCTTCACAAATTTGTAGTTTGAACAGGTAGCAAACATTGTAATCGACTACTGATACCGGTGGGTAAGGTTTATAAAATGTCCGAAACATCTTTGTGAAGATTAGTTTCCGGTTTGTGTGTGACGCAACCGCACCGGCCCCCTTCCCTTTAAATGTGAACCCTCCCCCTTACTCTGTTCACTCTGGTCCAATCTGAGCGCTGGAGGTTTTCTTATTACCTTAATTTACTCTGAAGTCCATCTGTGAAGGTAAATCAACTATTTCTTAATTGATTAATTTAAATGTAAGATACATTACTGAAAATCAGATTTGATATAATTGGATAAGAGATAAAAGAAAATGTTCCTATGGTTCATATTTGACTACATGGAATTTTGACACTGTTTTGTTCCCTTTTTTGCGCTTTTTTAAGCATAATTCTGGTCATAGACTACATAAAATATTCCTGGCATTGTGTGCCTCAGTGACATTTTATATGTAATTATGTTAGGCTGTAAGAAAGTGGGGAAATGTTGAAGCTAGTGTTAGAGCCTGGTGAAGTTTCATCAGACTAGCGCTCATCTCATGATAACATTGAAAGTGTATTACTACACGTGTCTGCGGTCGCTGAGCTGCTCTCGGACTCATTCCGGAAATTATTCCTTTTTTACATTTTTGTTTAATTTAGGTTAGTTGCACAGCTTTAAGGAAAAGAGAACGGATTTACAAATGTTAAGGATTTCGTTGTTTCGGACGCACATGGCGATTGTTCCTCATCTTCCCGGGTCCTAAAGCCCGTCAAGTTCAGGATCTGGGAAATTATGTGAGCAAGAGAGTGCACAAGCAGCGCTCCTGCATATACATCTTGTTTAAATCCACTCACAATGAAATGGATGAACTAGTGCTCCTCAGTAGAACAAATAAGGACTTCCAACTTGTTGTTCTGTTAAATATTTACATCCTGCCTGCATCCTGTGTGGTGGAAGCCTGGGGAGTCTATTCCAAGGGTTTCAGTGGACAAAGCAGGGGACACACACCTATTCACACACTAAGGGCAATTTAGATTTAGCTTATAAATACATGTCTTTGGACTGAGAAAGTAAACCAGAGTACCTAGAGGAAACCTCTGAAGTACAGGAAGAACATGAAAACTCCACAGACTAACCCTGGGGGTGTGAGGAATAACACTAAGCCACTGTAACTCCACCCCATATATGCTGATTAATATTCCAGCACCCTTTGATACAGTCCTTTGAGAGAATGGTGTCAACCTGAAGGACATCACAGGGCCACTTCAGTTTGCCAGCAGTGCAAAATGCATCATGGGAATGTATTTCAAACTGCAACATGTCGAGCCCTTGTTAAGATCCCGTTTGCCAACTTTAGTTCAGTTTCCAACACCATCATCTCAGACATCCTCCACTGTAAACTCAACCAGGTTCAGAGTCTCCACCTACCAAGTGATCACCAGCTTCATGAAAGCCAGGAAGCAGCAGGTGAAGCTGGGAAAAATTCACATACAGCATCTGCACACTGCACACAGGTGCATGTTCTCACCACTGCTTTTCCATTTCCACTAATGACTAAGGCAAATTATTTATGTATCTAATCTAATAAAAATGACCTTGTCTGGTAAAATTAGTTATGCCTTAAATATTGTGCTTTTATTTATTAGTTTTTGTGAGGACGTTGGTACAGTTAATGCTTTATAGCTGCTATACACTTCTTTATGTTCAAATGTGTATCTTTCTCCTCCTGTAAAGAACATTTCCTGCCCAAAATACCTACTGGTTTATGATCTGTCTCATAACACCTGGATGGACATCTGTGCAGTTTCACAAGCAGATATTGCTTTAGAATTTTTTTAAATATCTTCGGTTGTTGACGACAGCTGATGCTTTGGAAGAAAAAAACCAAGCTGTTCTGGGAAGTCATTAACACACTGTCATCGTGTAAGCTGATTAATTTTTATAGGTATAAAACATCATTTTATTTTCACATGAAATTGAGCAGATCCCTCTGGGTGATCCTGAAAATATAGATAAGAAGGAACTCATTTAATTCCCTTTATTTATCGCTTATTTGTAATTACTACATGTTGTACTACATTACTACACGTATCATATAATTTCAGAATGTTGTGATCCGTTTTCTTGGCCTGCACTTATCACAGATTGTGCTGTCCTGCAACCTGTGTGTTTGCTTTGGCTCTTGATCAAGGCCATCAGTGACGCATCGGTCACTCTACCTTTTAGTCCTTTAAAGGCCCTTTTTACAGCTTATGCAAGGCGTTTACACCATGCCATGGTTATGAACGCATGAACATGCATGGTTGTGTCATTAGTTAGACAAAGATTGTGCCTTGAATTTCATTCCCCTTCTAACTCCTGTTCCTATAGAGTATTGAGTTGCAGATACCAAGAAATGCTATTTGGTTCCTCAAGTGGATCACACAGTTATGGCAGGCAAAAATAGCGCTAGCAGTGCTATTAACCTTAAAGGAAAAGTGCACTCTCGAAACGTGATTTTTCAGGGCTTTCTAATTCATTAATGATGTTTCAAGTATTTCTAATTTCTTACTGTATCTTTATTATTCCTGTGAAAAATTAACAGTTGTCTGCCACACTGAAGTCTCCTTTGTGGTGCAGTAACAATGCTGTGTAATGGGAGAGGGGAAGAAATGCGCATTTTAATCATCAGAAAAATGGCCAAGATTTGCTGTTAATTACTAAAATCATGACAAGTGCTTTCTTGCTTATCTTTTTCTAACAAGATTTAAGGCTGTATCAATGTTAAATCCAGTGCAGGAATTGTGGATACAGAACATAAGAGAAAACACTGTAGCTATAAATATGTTGTAGTTATACCAAGCTAAAATGGTCTGATCACATTAGCATGTCATAAACAGCCTTTATTTATTTTCTCCAAACTTATTAAATGCTCTAATGTTTGAGTATTTAGAGCTATATTGAGGGTTAGGGCTATATTCCCACTGCCCCACTGACTCTCGAAATGGGAGCTGGTGTGTGTTATTTCTAAGGAAACTGAAGTATGATGAACAAAATGAGGTGTTTTCTCAAAGCCGTCTAAATAGCTGCTGTGTGCTGCTCACAGCACATTACTTATGGTTCACTGCAATGCGGTCAAACCGTGCTCACAAGCCAATGAAGGAGTTGAAGATGATACTCTGATATTAGTTACATACGCTATCATGGATGTTGACCCTCAGTTGCCCTGTGTTTTTATTTAGTGAGTAATTTTTTAGGTAGCCTCTGGTCAGTTCATGTCAAGGCAGTCAGGTGAGGCAAGTTGTCTCAGGGACTGGGCTCAGGGAGTTAAGTTTGCACAGCTGTAACAGTGTTAACTAGGGATCATTTCCATTTAGTCAATATCCATCTGGTGCATCAACACCAGTCACTAATTAATTCTCCCCCCGTGGGTTTGTGTTGTGTTTAAAAGGTTATGTAAAAGTTAGTGTTAAAACTCTGCTTGTTAGATTTGATTATTACCCAGTATTTTAATATTAGACACAAAGAAAGATTCCATTGATTGAAAAAGAGAAAAAAAAATCCAGTGTAAACCTGGATGCATAAATCAACACACTTAAATCCAGGAAACAGGTCTGTAGTACAGGTAACATCTATCAGTCTGTATATTCAGAGGAACTGACCTCACTCTCTCATCTTCTGCAGTGAATCATGCCTTCAGTGCCTTCCACTACAGAGAATGATCTCTCCAAACATGCCTGCCCCTTTGCTGGCAAAAAGACCAACACCACCACCGGCAGTAGTGATGGACTTTTCCAGAAAAATGGGAGTGAAAGCACTGAGAATGACATAGAGAAATGGATCCGTCCTGACCTTCCCAGCAAGTGCACATGGAGCCTGGGAGCAGAGCAATCGGACTCCCCACACACACATGCAGTCAGGTGAGCAACGTTCGGATTTCTAGCTCAGTTGTTGATGCTTGTTGAGTACACACTTATTTCTATGTGAACTGGAAGTATATTACATAACAAAGTGTCTAAATGCTTAACTCCCCTCAATGTAACTGATTATTCAGTGAGGTTTTTTTTTAATTTCTCGGGAGTTGAAAGATATCTACCGTTAAAGGTGTATTTACTTGTTTTTTAGAAGCTCCCTCCTGCCATTTTTCTTGGTCAGAGAAAAATATATATATATATGGAGACTTGAAAGGAATTGCATGCCAGTTTTACCTTGAATATCTTGAATTTGTCGAGCCTGTTGAACCCGATGATACAAGCTCCTACTTTTCATTGGCATTTAGACAGTACAGCTTTTGCATGTTTCAACTGGCCAACTGTCTGAAGTTTTTTTCTGACCCCATAGTGAACCCTATTTTTATTTATTTGTTTTTAACTATTTAAAGGACAAGTATTCCAAGCATCTTACCCAACATCCTCAAAAAAATTGGGGACACACCAATGGTACGCATCAACAAGATCAACAAGACGTATGGACTCAAGTGTGAGCTGTGTGAGTAGCAAGCCAAGACAACTTGCTGTAAAGTAACTCAGTGTTTAATCAGAATTTTAGAATTTCTATATGCTTATGTGTGTGTTTGTAGTGGCAAAGTGTGAGTTCTTCAATGCTGGTGGCAGTGTTAAAGATAGGATCAGTCTGCGCATGGTTGAGGATGCAGAGAGAGCAGGCATCCTCAAACCTGGAGATACCATCATAGAGCCTACCTCTGGAAATACTGGTAATGTGTGTGTGTGTGTGTGTGTGAGAGAGGAGAGAGAGAGAGAGAGAGAGAGAGCTGCTAAAATCATATGATGTTTCATTATTTTGGTAGTTCGACTCCTGTACCCAATGTGTGTGTGTGTCTGTCAGGTATTGGCCTAGCTCTGGCTGCTGCTGTGAAGGGCTACCGCTGCATCATTGTCATGCCTGAAAAAATGAGCATGGAAAAGGTACACCCATCAACAGATGTGTAATAGTTGTTATAAATTTTATTAACAGACCTTATACAAGATAATAAACATTGTGTCTTTAGGTGGACGTGTTGAGAGCTCTTGGCGCAGAGATAGTCCGCACACCCACCAGCGCCCGTTTTGATTCCCCCGAGTCCCATGTCGGTGTGGCTTGGCGTCTGAAGAACGAAATCCCCAATTCACACATCCTGGACCAGTACCGCAATCCCAGCAATCCCCTGGCTCACTACGACACCACAGCTGAGGAGATCCTAGAGCAGTGTGATGGTTAGCACCACTTTCCTATACTAACCCAGGGCATTTCTTACAGCGTTCCTTACCTTGCAGTACACCAAGAAATTTCCACTTTATCTTTGCAGCCATGCTTATTTACCCACTTCTAAGATCTCTGTGTCTTTTGCATAGGAAAAGTGGACATGCTGGTAGCAGGAGCTGGCACTGGGGGCACCATCACTGGTGTAGCTCGCAAACTGAAGGAGAAATGCCCCAACATTAAGGTGAATGCTAACACTTTGTCAGAGGAAATCCTATTTTACTATTGTTGTAGAACATGTAATTTGTAAATTTAAACTTATGCATAGAGTCTTGTATATCTTGTGAATAATGTGTATGCCTGCACCACGTCACATCACCTCACACCACCATGATGTATTTTTGTTAACTGGCAAATTCTCAACAGTACCTACAGTATAGTACTTAAATGCTGACTGTGTGTTTATTACATTCATGTATTTTACTGTACATGTCCACTAATAGAACAGAAATCATGTAACTATGAATTCCACAGTATACAGGTGTTTAAAGATGAAGAAATCCAATTCTTCTGTTGTCAGATTATTGCTGTGGACCCAGAAGGATCCATTCTGGCTGAACCAGAGGAGCTGAACCAGACGGATAAGACGCAGTACGAGGTGGAAGGCATTGGATATGACTTCATTCCTACTGTGCTAGACAGATCTGTAAGTGAACGCTTGGCTGCTCACACACACACCCATATGTAAACACACCCTTGTTCAAAAACACCTCTCTGAGATAATAAACAGTAGATAAGATCCCAAAATGTAGGGTGACTTTACAAACAATGTGTAGTGCTGAGAGCTGGATGGTAGAAAGTATGGCTCATTTCACATGAGAGGGAGAGAGGAAGTGAGCAAGAATGCGGGTGATTCAGTGCAAAAATTCATTAAAAGTAATATACATCGATCAGGCATAACATTATGAGCAGTGGCAGGTGACGTGAACAACACTGATTTTCTCCTCATCATGGCATCTTTTAGTGGGTAGGATATATTAAGCAGTAAGTGAACATTTTGTCCTGAAATTTGATGTTAGAAGCAGGAAAAATGGGCAAGTGTAAGGATTTGAGCGAGTTTGACAAAGGCCAAAAAAATGGCTAGATGACTGGATCAGAGCATCTCCAAAACTGTAACTCTTGTGGGGTGTTCCCAGTCTGCAGTGGTCAGTATCTATCAAAAGTGTCCTTTAAGTCCCCACCTTGCAACTTACAGGACTTAAAGGATCTGCTGCTAACATCTTGTTGCCAGATACCACAGCACACCTTCAGGGATCATAATGTTATGCCTGATTGGTGTATATTGTAATTTTAATGCTGAGTGTTAAATTGTAGATACATTAACCATTATAATGGTGTAGCAATTCCTAACCCTGTGCTTGTGTGTGTTTTTCTTTATAAGGTGGTGGACAGGTGGTACAAGTCCAATGATGAAGAGTCATTCGCTATGGCTCGTATGCTTATGAGAGAAGAAGGCCTGCTTTGTGGTACAGTAAACATTATACTGTTTCCTGTGAAAACAGACTCTTGGTGCTTTCGCATTTTTACATGTCAATAAGACACTCTGTAAAAGTCAATTCAACTTTAACTTCTTGCTTCAATTTGTGATTTTGCGCCTGCTGTCTTTAGGTGGCAGTTCAGGCACGGCCATGGCAGCTGCAGTGAAGATGGCTAAAGAGCTGAAGGAAGGGCAGCACTGTGTGGTCATCCTTCCTGATTCCATCCGCAACTACATGTGAGTAAAAAGCTACATTTTCGTCATTTACCAGAGGAGTGGTATGTATTAGATGAGGTTTTGAATATGATGATGGTTTATAAATATAGCAAATTAATGTGGCGCTTTTAAATCGTTTTTGTTTGAGAGATTTAGCTTCCCATTTTCTGTACAGTATACAGCACTGGTGGTGTGTGGAATGTTTTCCTCCCAAACTTTGTTTCGTTTAATACCAATTAATCATCGATTGAATGCCACAGCCTATTTAAGTATTGTTGCTGATCATGTGCATCCCTTCATTACCACAATTTATCATCTTCAAATAGCTATTTCCAGCATAATAATCCACCATTTTACAAAGCAAAATGAACATGACTGAGTTCAGTGATCTTCAGTGGCCTTCCCGGTCACCGGATCTGAATCTAATGGAAATCCTTTAGGCTGTGGTAGAGTAAAAGATTCACAGCATGAAAGTGAACCTAAAAAATATTGCACGAATTGCATGATGCGATCATGTCAACATGGAAAAGAATCTCCAAGGAATGAAGGAATGGTTCCAGCATCTTGTGGAATCCATGCCATAAAGAACTGAGGCTGTTTTGAGAGCAAATGAAGGATCTTCCCAGTATTAGTATAGTCCTCCTAATAAATAGCTCTGTAAATGTATGTATCCATAATTGTACTTAAAAGATAATTATGGTCCACTTTTCTTTTTTAAATTTAGGTCCAAGTTTCTAAATGACACCTGGATGTACCAAAAGGGTTTCCTTACTGCTGAAGACAGCATGGTTAGGAAGCCTTGGTAAGGACAGCATGATTTATAGTGTTACATATAAGTGGTGTCATTTATCGTATACATTTTTTATGCTTTGCTTTAGCTTTAAAAAATTGCAGATAAAGGTTCTGTCTGTCTGGTTTTTTTAAATTTTTTTATAGGTGGTGGAATCTCAGGTTACAGAGTTTGAACTTGTCGGCTCCTCTCACTGTCTTGCCCACAGTCTCCTGTCAAAAAACCATCAAGATTTTGAAAGAAAAGGCATTTGACCAAGCACCTGTCGTAGACGAGGCTGGGTGGGTGTCATGAGGGGAAAAAAAAAAAAATCAAACAGTGCAATTAATTCTGATACACCTAATACACACAATTATACAATACCAGAATCTTTAGAATCTTCTGTTGTAGCATTTCCTGTGGTCAACGATTAAAGGTTCCTTAAAATTTCTGATTTGAATTTTGCATGCTTCAACATTTGTTGAAGTGGCACATGTTGGTTCACTATGTGGTTTTCCTCTCTCTTTCTATTAGGGTCATTCTTGGTATGGTCACTCTGGGGAACATGTTAGCCTCTGTGCTAGCTGGAAAGATCAAACCATCCGATCCTGTCAGCAAAGTGCTCTACAAACAGTTCAAACAGGTTCCTCATACAGCCATCTTTATTGGCCTAATAGACAGTGCTGTGCTATGAAAAACTGAATTACTAACATGAAACCTCCTTTTCTCAGATTTGTCTAACTGATAACCTCGGTAAACTCTCTCGGATCCTGGAGACAGATCACTTTGCCCTGGTGGTGCACGAACAAATTCAGTGTAAGTGTGCAGTCTTTTAAAACACCACGACTTCACATTTCCACTCCACCATCCCAGTGCACTAGTGAAGAGTGGTGGGATGGGGTATTTTCAAACCAACAAGCTGAAAATAATTCTCCAAGCCATCTGTAAATGTAACCTCCAAATCAAATGGGCTCTCTTTCCTGATTCCAAAACTTTTCCTGATAATGGGAAGGCAAATCCTACTGAGACTTACATGAGAACGATAGTTGCTTTCAGCTGCTCCCTGTTCAGGGTCGCCACAGGAGACCAACTGGTCCGCACAACAACTTGGCACAGGTTTTACACCGGATGCCCTTCCTGACACAACCCTCAAATTTTTCCGGGCTTGGGACCGGCACTGCATCCAGTGGCTGGGGTTTGGGCATTGACTGGGAAATGAACCCAGTCTGTCCGCATGGTAGGCGAGAAACCTACCAGTGAGCCACCAATGCCACTTACATGAGAATGATCACAGGGGGAAAAAAAAAAGTTTTTTTCCAAAAAAATCCCTATTGTTGAGCTCTTATTAATAAAGATTTTTGTTGAGCCATCTAAACACCACTAGAATTGTGTATTGTCGTTAAAACCTCAACTAGAACTTCTAACTATAAATTGTACACTCCCAATATTCACTCTGTTGCTAGCGGAGATACTTGCAGTCTAAAACAAAAAAAAGGGGGATGGACTTGCAGCTGAGACAGCCAACAGACAATGTCGTCATCATAATTATTGAAACGAGTGCTCTCCATCACATTCAGACCTAGTTTTTCATCATCATACATTTCTGACAGCTCAGGATGACTCTGGACTAACATACTTTTCAATTCAATTTTATTTGTATAGCGCTTTTAACAATTGGACATTGTCTCAAAGCAGCTTTACAGAACATAAGAAATATATTACAAAAAGTACAAAATAAATGTTAGGCAAAAAGTTCAAGATTTATTAGATTTATATTTACATTTATTTGTATTAATCCCCCTCCAGGGTTGGGGGTTCTTTGCATGTTCTCCCCGTGCCTCGGGGGTTTCCTCCGGGTACTCCGGTTTCCTCCCCCAGTCCAAAGACATGCATTGTAGGTTGATTGGCATCTCTAAATTGTCCGTGGTATGAGAGTGTGTGTGTGCCCTGCGATGGGTTGGCACTCCGTCCAGGGTGTATCCTGCCTTGATGCCCTATGACGCCTGAGATAGGCACAGGCTCCACGTGACCCAAGAATAGATCGGATAAGCGGTAGACAATGAATGAATGAATGTATTAATCCCTAATCCTTAATGAGCAAGCCTGAGGCGACTGTCGCAAGGAAAAACTACCTTAGATGGTGAGAGGAAGAAACCCTGAGAGAAACCAGACTCAGAAGGGAACCCATCCTCACTTGGGTGACACTGGAGAGTGTGATTATGAATAATGTCCTTTTTACAGTCATATACAGTCAGTTGGAGTTGTGTAACCAGGAGCTCCTGAGCAACTCAAATTAGCAATTGTTAGATCTTTTTTCTCTCAAAATCATCGCAAATAAATCTTACAATACAAATTCTACTGTACACCATAGACGCACTGTATGCACTTACACCTTGCCATTTTATTCAGATATTCATTTATTTCTGTTTATTTGCTAATGATTAGCTAATATTTGTCCAATAACAGCATTTTTTTTTAAATGTTGTTTACTTAAAAAAGGTAACTAGTATTTCCAAAAAAATTAAAATGAATGGAGTTGTGAAAGAGGACTTTATAAAGAGAATCATTATGTTTTAATAGCTGGTTTTTGGATTTGTTTTGGGTAATTGTGTTTATTTAAACAGTCAAAGTCCATGTCTCCTTATCTGTAACCAAAAATAGGGCCCCTAACCTTGATCTTTTCTTTCAGATTTAACAGACGGTTCCACCATAATGAAGCACATGGTGTTTGGAGTAGTGACGGCCATTGACCTGCTCAACTTTGTCACAGCCCGTGAGAAACGGGAGCGGTCCATTTCTGAATGTACAGATGAGCTGTGAGAAAGGAGTGTCAGCCAAAATGACTGGGGCATTTGTGGAACATATTTGATGAACTGTGGATGCTCAGAAATTCTGCAGTGGAGATTTTGCTTCTTGTGTAATTTGACAGTTTTGATCTACTAAAAGATTTAAACGAAACGGAGAGAAATATTACCACATATTTAGATCAGCAAAATTTAATACATTGTCCTAAAACCATTTTTCTAGAAAGATTGTCTTTCTCTGTGTGTTGTATTGCATTGTGTGTCGTATCATGAATACTATTAAATGTTACTGTTTACAATCAGGCTGTAATGTCGTGTAAAAGAATACAAGAGCTCATAAGCTATAACATTATGCTCTAGAGGTGCCTTCATGCAAAATCTGATTTTATCCCATCTTATTAAAATTTCAGGTTTTCTTTGTAAAGAAATTTCTTTGAATTGATTACCACTAGAGGGCGATGTGCTTCATTTATTTTTTTTATTTTTATTTTTTTTCCAAATGCTTTATACTGTTTGAGGCTGTCCAGAATCTGATGGCTTGGTTGATACAGCAACACATTTCAATGGAAGAAACTGTGAGAATATCAATGTGCTAATAAAGGAAACAAACAAAAAAAGCAAATCTTGGAGGTCATTACTACTGCATGCGCTAAGTGGTGGGATAGTCAAGGCTCTGGGTTCTTGATCAGAAGGTTGGGGATTCAGGCCTCAGCACCACCAAGCTTGGGGTCAGGAGCATGGTCCTTCTGCTCCAGGGTGCTGATCTTGTGCTCTGACCACAGCTTCCTAATGAGGTGGGATATGCAAAGAAAAGAATTTCACTTTGAAGTGATGTACATGTGATACATACAGCCTTCTTCCTCTGTTGCAAAGTTTGTGAGGTTCATGCAGTCATTTTCTGTAACTGCTTTATCCTGGTCAGGGTTTCGGTGGATCTGGGTGCCCTGGGTGTGAGGTGGTCCATTAGAGAGCACACACACTTCACACTCATTTATACCTTTAGTATAGTTGATGCTACCACCATCATCAATGGTTGTGGGAGGAAACCCATGGGAAAATCCACACGGGCTGTACACAGATTTAACAATTTGCAATTAAATTAAAATTAAAAATTCTAAAGGGGGCGGTGTTAGCTCAATGCTCTGGGTCGTTAACCGGAAGATCGGGGTTCAAGCTCCAGCACCACCAAGCGGCCACCGCTGGCCCCCAACCCACCCTGCTCCAGGGGCACTGACCCTGAACTCTTACCATAAACCCCACAAAATTTCACTGTGCAGTAATGTATATGTGACAAATAAAGAGAACTTAAAGTAGATGTATTCTTTTATTTTAAAAGTACATATGATTTCATATCACATTACATCCATTAAATAATAGCCTTAGAGCAAGATAGGTTTTATGCTAGCATGGTAATTTAGCTAATCCTGGTGTTATTCATTTTAAAATTCTGCATTTTTAGTTCCAGGCTTTTAAAAACACAAATCTGTAAGAACTCATATTAAGCCCAGAGTATCACTGTTTGCACCAGGTTAGAGTGCATGTTGTGGTTAGAGTGGTTGTGGTTCATTCTTTCACTGTTCAGTCCATTGAGAAAAACCCATGAGCAATCAAAAGTTGCTGAGCAAGAAGAAAATGTGTCCAGGGCTTAAAGGCCAGTAATATCCGGCCCCTGACTTATGTTTGTTGTGGCCACTGGCTTTGTTAGCTGGAAAAAGACCTCACTGGTGCATTTTGGTTAAGCCTTCATATGGGTGAGGCAAATGCCCACAGGATTATCTAAATGCCATCATCAAATCTGGTATCAGGGCAAAGGTTTAGGACAGTCCTGACCTGACTGTATCCACCCAAATCACAGACACACAGAATGTCACAGTATATTTGTGTCAGTCACAACCAGTGATTTAACTAAACATATTTAATATTGCTTGGTTCACTAATAATGACACTCTGCTTGCTTTGTTTGGGGTAAGCATCATGTATGGATTATGTTTAATGGAATAGACATGAAATATATGGCCTTATTTACTTTAGTTCTTTTTGCTGAATACAACTAAAAGATAAATAACATGATGAATGATGGATAAAGCATTGTTTTTGATTGAGTCAGTGGTCAAGTCAAGACAGCTTATTTCTTTGGTAGTTCCCTGGCCAGGGGTCATGGTAGCGCCAGAGATTAGTCCAGACAGCAGTCACACACACTCACCCTTACAGATGCAGAGAGCTCATGCAGCTGACCACATGTAGTCAACTCCAGGAAGCATTTTCATCTAAATGTCTATAGGAAGTGGCCCAAGATGCTTCACTTGCCAAACCATGACCTATTCCAAATTTCCAAAGCCATTCAACTTCCATCTATCTTCACTACTTTGTTTTGGCAGCTAGGGTCAGATTGTCATCAGTGCCATTCTGCTGACACTACCATTCCCACCATGATCTCATGCCATTCCAGATGGATCCAAATGTAAGCCCCCTTTTCTGGTTCTTTCTGTATATAAAGGCAGGTTGTGGCCACATTTGAGGGTAGAACACACCCTTTGACAACTCCTCTCTACTTTTAGATCCTTGCACAGCCTTCTCTTAAATCCCTCCACAGTACTTATTCTCAAACACTCTTTCAAAGGGTGTCCAAAGCAAAAAAAAAAAAAGCCTCAAAATTGGACCAAGACTGACCAAACAACAGCAAGCTGAGAAATTATGGATATTGCCATTCAGTACCCATGGTTCAGACGTGCCCTGAGCTACCCCTCTCGCCTCTTTGACCAGTTCTTTGGAGAAGGTCTGTTTGATCATGACCTTTTCCCCCTTTCTGCCACCACCATCAGCCCTTACTACCGCCACTCCCTCTTCCGCAGTTTCCTGGACTCCTCCAACTCTGGCATCTCGGAGGTAAGAGCTTGGATGACTATGGATTAAGATTAAAGGTCTCAGAGATGACTCAGGGATCCATAACTCCAGAGCTAAAGGATTTCACTGCTCCCAACATGCCTGATCCAACTTATGAAGGGCTTGATGATTAGCTCATGAGCTGTATCGGGTTTGTTTGGAGCAGGAAAAAGTTGAAACTATCCTTCATGTAGAGGTTTGGTCAGGAATGTTTGAATTAAGGTAACCTCAGGAAGCTACTCTTGCTGCTTTTTGAGCTGTGTTATGTAGAAGACAAACGTACCTTATATGCAAGAGCATGCACTAGGACATGAAGGGATGATATAAAGTAGCCAAAAAGATGCATAATTAATCCTATCAACCTATCAGGATGTAACACTGGCCTAAAATGTAAAGATGGCAAAAGTTGAATTGATAATGTAAGACTCATTTTAATATAGTTTAACATGTTTCACAGGTCAAAGACTACTTGGGTTGCAAGAGATCTGCATAAGACCTATATATGATTATTTTAATCCATGGCATATTTTCTTTTTTCCCCAGGTGAGGTCTGACAGGGACAGGTTCATGGTTTACCTGGATGTGAAGCACTTCTCCCCTGAGGAGCTCAACGTAAAGGTGGTAGATGACAATGTGGAGATCCACGGCAAGCATGCAGAGAGACAGGTGAGCTGACGCTGAAGCTATGCTTTAAGTGCCCTTGCTAGAATACAGTTCTCTAATTTGCCTTGCATTTTCATAGCAAATATTTCTTTGTCGTAATTGTTACCCAGTTGTGTGGCATCAGTTGTCTGGCTTTCTGAGGAGCGTCCATTTGGTGTTGTGTCCAGGTTTTTGGACATGGAATGATAAAGGGAAGCACTTAATTTTTAAATATAAATGGCCAATAATCTAATTGGTTCCTTGGTGTTATATATAATGCTTGGTGAACAGGCATTATGGTGACTTCATAGTGGCTTCATTATTCTTAATGCTCAAGGGGTTTGGACAAATGACCTACAACAGTACAAGTATCATTAGTTGGATATGATTCATTAAGTCTGCATGAAATACATAGTAATGGGTCTCTCAAGGAAGCGATTTGAAGGAATACTTGGACTGGTAACATTTTACAACAAGTTGTTTGGGCACAATTTGCATTTGTGAATAAGAAGAGAGACCATAATTCTCTCTCTCTAAGCAGGATGCCTAGACATCAACTTCATGGGCAGATGTATCAAGTTATTAGCATTTTAAAAAATGGTATTGCGATAAATGTGTCCCATTCTTGTGGCCTAAGAACCACTTTTAGCTCCTAGCACATTGATTTGTTGGGGTGAGAAATGATGTAGTTGGTACAATATGGATGCCACATGCAGATATGTGTTAATTAAAGCGAAGCAAATGAACCCAACGATGGCACTCCGTCCAGGGTGTATCCTGCCTTGATGCCCATTGACGCCTGAGATAGGCACAGGCTCCCCGTGACCCGAGAATAGTTCGGATAAGCGGTAGACAATGAATGAATGAATGAACCCAACGAATAACATGCAGTTGTAGTCATTCCTGAATAAAGCCTTTGTAATAATTTAGTTGCAAGGTGGATGCAGGTCTTATGCTGTGCAGATTTCTAGAATTTGAAAACATTAAAGTTAATTCAAATATGGCTCAGCTTGTTTCCAGCATATGAGAAGCTACAGATAATGTCTTTTCCCATCTTCTTTTCCTATTTCAAGGTCTGTTTTCCTTTCTACATCATTCCTTTTCAAATTTTCTCACCCTTATAACCTAGCCCATCCCCATACATATTTTAAGGAGTGAACAGATTTGGGGAAACAGCTTGGAATGTTTTCACAAGATTGACGTAGTCTCTGCGTCATGGGTGAATGTCCCTGTGGGAGTCATGAAGCCTTGAGGGTAATGTTTTATGGGTTAAACCTCCCTTTACCGTAAAAGCTGGTCTAGTGTGTGAATGTGCATATTTGTGCATGTACTGTTTGTCTGGCAATTTTGATAATTGCCTACATCTGATTAGTCAGCAGTCATTATAAGGGACTGTGCTGCATTTATTATATTGTCCCCAGTTCATGTTTCTCATTACCTTTTAAAGCTTTCTCTAACTATCTCATGAATGTTATTATTTCGAATATTCCTCCTTATGCTCATTCGGCTCTCCTCTCCTTTCTTCTCCACCTTCTCCTACAGGACGACCATGGCTACATCTCACGAGAGTTTCACCGCCGCTACCGTCTACCTTCCAACGTTGATCAGTCAGCCATCACCTGTACGCTTTTAGGTGATGGCCTGCTCAACATTTGTGGCCCAAAAACAAGTGGCTCAGAATATGGGCGTGGAGATCGCACCATTCCTGTCACCCACGAAGACAAACCCAATCCTACCCCTTCCTCTTAGATGAGTGGATGAGGGGGCATGAGCGTGGCTCAGCAGGGGCTCTAATTGTTGAGATTATTATTATTTAGTATAATGTGGAGAAACAGATTAAGAGGAATTGATGGCCACTGTTTGGAAAGTTCTTTCAAATCTTGCTGCTCCAGAATGAAAGGAACCAAATTTAGGAAGCTGATTTACTGATAAGTCAAAGAAGAAAAAATATGGGGTTTTTTTTCTGGTTAAAAAAATTTGTTTCTGTTAAGTAGGGCTGTGATTTGCAAGAGGTTCTCCATACAACCAACTATCCTTCTAACTGTTCTTCCTGACCTGTGTCTGATCTTTTTTCTCTTTAGCTTGTATATCACCTGACTTTTTCTCTGCCCTATCTCCTCTAACCTTGTTCTCTAACGCCCCTCACCTGAGGCATGCACTAAAAATATTATCTCAATAAAGCTATATTATTAACCAAAGCGAAAATGTCGTCTGCTCTTTTTCCAATTTTCAGTCCTGTCCTGACAGGTGTGAGACACAATTGGATAATTGAATGAAAGAGGTGTACTGTATAGGTGTTCCTAATAAAGTGGTCTGTGAGTGTATGTTCAGCATGGTGCATATTAAAATCTGAGGCCCCCTGAATGCTAACACATTTAGAATTCATTTGAGGGTTAAGAAAGAAATTTGCAAACAAACAGAAAATTTATATCGTTCAGCATTTTATATTTATAATGACTGAATAAATACTTCTTTGGCATAAGAATATCAATAGTAACATGCACAGGATGAATAAATACAGATTATACACAATACAAAACACACTATGTGATCGCAATTTGATGACTCATGATGATTCATTATCTATTATCATCAAGCCATTCCAGTTGCAGTTAAATTGTATTGGAGACATCTAGCAAAATAAGGAACATAGAAAGAATAATTATTGCTTATTAAACTACACCAGAAAGTACACTCAGTAAGGGCCTTGGATAATATTGGATATTGTTGCTCTTACATTAATATTTCATAGTGATTATATACAGTATAGTGCATAGAGGACGAGTGTCTTTTGTTCTTATATTTCAGGAGATTAAACGTAACTCAGTTATGAATTCATTTTACGTTTACATGTAGTCATTTTGCAGATGCTCTTATCCAGAGTGATTTATTCATATGCATTTGTTGCATCTGTTGCTACATTACTGTCAAATCAAAACAGATGACCAGGTACAGTGGAACCTCCATTACTGCTAACAAACATCAGCGTGAGCTTGGTTTTATCTGCAGTTGTGCCTCCAGGAGCAGTGTGGTGGAATCCAACATGTTTGTGGAAGAACAGCTAGAAGTGGAGCACAAGTAGGTTGCTGGCAGACGAGTGAGAGAAGAGTGAGTCGGTGGACCTTGGCGAGGACAAAACAGACACTGAGGTGTGTGAAGGAGAGATAAAGGATTGTGGTGGAATTTGTGGTAACCTGAAGTGGATGAAGATGTTAAGTGACTCTCAGAGTGTAGTGCTGGGCGGATGGAGTGATTCTGGATAGCTGCGGTATGAGGAGGATAAAGAGAAGGTTTTTGTAGATGGGGATAATGATAATGAATGTTAGATGTCCTGCAAGAAAGAAAGAAAGAAAACTTGAGCATTAAAACCTCTAAATCTTTGCATATCAAAACAAAATTGTAAAAAATCATCCTAATGCTGGATATACTGACTGGCATATAAGTTATATTTATATAATATATATATATATAAAATGGGAAGATAAAAGATGATAATTAAAAGATGATAATTAAATATGTAAATGAGATAACTTTCATTTTAATTTGTTAATAGAATTTTACAAACCCAATTTTTTTAGCTGACAATATATATCGTGTCTTGACTCTTACCACTGACGGTGCTGAAGGCCTGCAGTCTGGCCATGAAGATTCTCCCATGAATGTGTTGGAGGTTTATTAGTGTGTTCTAAGTTAGGCATTGGGGGCCATGTGTACTGTGCAGGAGCTTTGTTCAAACCAAACTGGCCTGTTGTGTGAACATTTTTGCTCAAATGCTCCTGAAAAGTCCATTGACCTATAAAAATTGTAAATGTAGAACAATTAATTTTTAATGAGACATTTATTCTGATCAACAGAACAGAACTTACTTTGTCATAAGAAATAAGAATGTATCATTCTTTAATAAATAAAAAAAGTAACTGCTGAAAAATATCTGTCATATTAGACACCTTGACGTGATGTTATAGGAGAATAAAATCACTCCTCATTAATTATTTTCCTATAACGGTAAACAATATATTTTTTATTCTTTACATACAGCTAAAAATTATTTTATGAATAATTTTAGAATTTATATTTTGCAATCACCTGAACATTTAATACTAATGGAAAAACAGTCTTTACTCTCTTTGTCTATTAGTGCAATGGATACTGAGTGGACAATATTGTTTTTTCTTTTTTCCATAAAATGCTTATATTTTTGTTTTATTTAAATTTGATTGGTTAATATATATCACATTAATAGTAGGATTGCATTAATAGTGGGATAGTATGATTTACCTTTGTTTCATTTTTTAGATAAAAACTCCATGTAATTTTGCACATGATGTAGTGATGTGCATTTATATTGTATGCACTGTTTATCAGGGCATACATTTTACATTTTTAATGATATTTACAACATTAAACAACATAGCTGTACTATTTACAGGCAAGGTTAAAAAGAATTATTTTAAATAGACGTTACCAGACATTTTTAAAGAACAACTTGATATAACTATATCAGATACATGAGTGTATCTCCAACATCTTCATACTCCACACTCTTTTACTCAAAGCCACTCTGATCTTACCTTGTGGCAGTGATGTATCCGAGGCTCTTCTGCCCTCCTGGAAATGAGGAATTTGCAGACTTGTCTGGAACTGCAAGACGGAAGAATGAGTGAGAGGATTTCTTTCTGATTTCAGTGACAATGCATACCGTCCGTGATCTTGGTTCATATAGAGTTGTGGGTCTAAAAGAGCACTGGGGCGAGTGAATAAGGAGCTGGAGGTAGTGAAGGAAGAGGTGGGAGAGCTGTCTACAGTGGCGTTGTCCACTAGATCCACCACGATACCTGCAGATATATTGACAGAAAGAAATGTAGATTTTAAAAAAGTTAGGTATTTGTAAAATTGTTATTACAGTTATTACAATCTCAAGAGACATTATTATAAAATGTTTTATCCGTATGTGAAAGAAAGCAATGTGTATTGTTTGTTTTATCGGTATTATTGTTCACAGAAAAAAAAAACACTTTTTCTTTTTTACTAAAAGTATTGCTTTTAATATTATTGTGTATTCATCCTCTGTGGTGTTAAAGTATGTAGGTGCTGTTGCACACTGTTATATGTAATTGAATTAAATCAGCATTCATTCATATTTAAGAATGTTAAGTCCAGTGTACTTACTTGGTGGGTGACACCAGGTTTTATAGGACAACACCTCAGAGTCAGTGTGTCTGTGTTTCGTGCTCCTGTTTCCAGTTGTATAATCAAGAGGTAACTGTTTTTCCTCTTCATCCATGTTTTTAACTCGTTCCGCACCACTTAATCCAGCACCCATTAAGTTGCTAGGAGAGGAAGAGTTTCTGTCTTCTGACATGAGTGGACTTGCATCTAATGCATTTTCCAACACTGGTAGGTTGTAACAAAGCCTTTTAGACCAATCTGGAGCTTTTTTGATTTGCTCTTGTTCATTCAGTCTCTCGAGCAAGAGCCAGTAAATTGCAGCAAAGTGGTTGTAGCTGTCATTCTGTAAAGACTAGAGATATAAATACAGGTTACAGAGAAGTGTTTTATTGGGCAAAAATTCTACAATGACATACCAGCTTTTCAATGTTGATTTTTTAAGTAAGTAAGTTTTAAATAAATCTATTATTTAAAAAAAATAAAAAATTCTATTAACAACTGTTAAAATGCTTTTACTCTTGCAGTCACAATAAACTGATCGTATTTCACACTGGCATGTTAGGTACCAGAAGCACATACAAAATGACCCAAGCTCATCTTACTTCAACGGTCCTCCGCTTGTCAATGCCCAGTGTCTGCATGAGACTGAGCACTTGTTCATTATAGCTCCTTGCCTGGCAGTGCCTCTCCGGCTCAGGAGGGTTAAATAAAGACTGGCACACTATTATCGGTACAGCTTTCATCCAGCAGTGCTGCTTGATTTGAGCCAGACTGATACGTTTGGCCGGATCCACCACCAGCATCCTCCGTATCAGGTGCTCACAACCTGGATAAAAGCAGAGCAAGAGGAAGAAAGTCTGACTTGCTCAAACTCACATACATACACTATATTGCCAAAAGTTTTGGGACACCCCTCCAAATCATTGAATTCAGGTGTTTTTTTTTCAGAGGTTGGGCTTGGCCTTTTAGCTCCAGCAAAAGGAACTCTTAACACTTCAGCATACCAAGACATTTTGGACAATTTCATGCTCTCAACTTTATGGAAACAGTTTGGGGATGACCCCTTCCTGGTCCAACATGACTGCACACCAGTGCACAAAGCAAGGTCCATAAAGACATGGATGAGTGAGTTTGTTGTGGAGAAACTTGACTGGCCTGCACAGAGTCCTGACCTCAACCTGATAGAACACCTTTGGGATGAATTAGAGCTGAACTCCAAGTCAGGCCTTCTCGTCCTCATCAGTGCCTGACCTCGCAAATGCGCCTCTAGGGGAATGGCCAAGAATTCCCATAAACACACTCCTAAACCTTGTGGAAAGCCTTCCCAGAAGAGTTGAAGCTGTTATAGCTGCAAAGGGCGGGCCAACTCCATATTACATTCATGTGCCTTTTAAAGGCAGATGTCCCAAAACGTTTGGCAACATAGTGTATCAGTTAGTCATGGTTTGAATAGAATATGTAGAATTGGTACCCTGTGACATGAAATAAGGAATCCTAAAACGTCCCTCTATGATACGCTGTTTCAGGGCTGGAAGTGAGGCAGCTTCAAATGGCAGTGATCCACACACCAGCACATACAGAACCACACCTAGACTCTGAAAATCAAAGAAGATTTAACGTCTCATAATATTCACACCAAACATTAGAATAGGGGGAAAATATGATTTCAATCACTTTGAATGTGGCATGTTAATATGACTTGGTTAGAGTATTTAAGAAACTGCCCATTTGGTATTTTCCACAGAATTGTGTGGGAAAAAAAACACTCTGAGATTTTAAGGGCCCAAACTAAAAGGGCACACTTTTCATTCCACTTGTCTATTCTAGGACAATGGAACTGAAGTTCATATAAGAAATTTACCCATATGTCTTGCTGTGGTCCTTCATATTCATTTCCCTGGAAGATCTCCGGTGCTGCATAAGGTGGACTTCCACACCAGGTATTCAGAGGCTTTCCAGGTGCAAAGAAATTTCCAAAACCAAAGTCTGAGGAACATGGTGAAAAAAAAATTACATGCAAATAGACATACAAATGTCCTGTGCTTCCTAACACACACATAACCATGGCCCTAAAAAAACAAATAATAATATCATCGCTTGTGATGCCACTGATGAACACCTTCTTCTGTGATCGGTAACACCACATATTTAAAATTGATTACTAGCAAAACATCCCTCATAAAATATAAATATGATGTAATACTTAAACATATGTATAGTGCATATTGGTCTAGAAGTTCAGAGAACACATAGAACATACTTTGTACAAAAATTTAAGATGGTTTATACATCGATCATAACATTATGACCACTGGTGAAGTGAATAACACTGATGATCTCCTCATCATGGCACCTGTTAGTGGGTGGGATATATTAGGCAGCAAGTGAACATTTTGTCCTCAAAGTTGATGTGTTAGAAGCAGGAAAAATGGGCAAGCGTAAGGATTTGAGTGAATTTGACAAGGGACAAATTGTGATGGCTAGACCACTGGATCAGAGCATCTCCAAAACTGCAGCTCTTGTGGGGTGTTCCCGGTCTGCAGTGGTCAGTATCTATCAAAAGTATCCTTTAAATCCTGTAAGTATGTGGAAGCCTATGGGAGCCCCACTCGCAACTTACAGGACTTAAAGGATCTGCTGCTAACATCTTGGTGCCAGATACCACAGCACACCTTCAGGGATCTAGTGGAGTTCATGCCTCGACGGGTCAGGGCTGTTTTGGCAGCAAAAGGGGGACCAACAGAATATTAGGCAAGTGGTCATAATGTTGTGCTTGATTGGTGTATATGCTATATTGAGTTAGTGGTACTAAGTAAAGCAATGGGGTTTGCTCTACTATGTGTATTTTTCATTTTCTCATTGGTAGCCATGTTGGTTCTGATCATTATTTACTACAAGCTGTGTTTTCTTCCCCACGGTGCAGTGCACCATGCTACTTAAGGCAGTTCTCATATATGAACTATGATACTTATGAGATTTGAGACATAGCTGCTTTGTCTTGATGACATTACCATTCCTGTATTCTGGTAATCTACTTTCTTATTCCTTGTGTGTCTTTGTTTACTGAATTATTTATTTATTTTTATATTCTACTTAGCTTTTATTAATAAATAAGCTCACACACCTGCAAGCTTGATGTTCATGTGGCTATCCAGTAGTAAATTTTCAGCTTTAAGGTCTCTATGTACAATGTGGCATCTGTGGCAGTACTCTACAGCAGAGAGAATTTGCCAGAATTTCTTGCGAGCTTCTTCCTCACTCAGACGACCGTTGCTTGCAAGATAATCTTTAGAAAGACAAAACTGTGTGAAGCATTTAGAAGAAGATTTTTTCTGACAGATTTTGATAACGGAGCACATTATCAGACTTACCGAACATCTCCCCGTTATTAGCATACTCTGTTACAATGTACAACATGTTCTTGGTTTCCATAACCTGCAAATTAGGGACAGGAATATCTTACATTCACACAGTAATGATAACAGTTTCAGATCAAATCTTGTTAAGATTTTGCATGCCCTGTTTATCTCTCTATTATAAGATACAGTATTAAATAGGTTAAGTATAGGAGAATGAACAGATTGGATACAAAAGTGGTTTCATTTGTTTTCTCTGTTATGAAAAGTAGTACTTGATATGCATCATTTAAGATGGATTTAAATGGGACAGTATAAATTCACCCTGTTCACATGGCTGTGAGTCCAAATAGGTATAATTGGCCCTGCTTTCTGGATGGGAAGGATGGCACTATTCTTCCTTTCTCTCAGTTAGAGCAACACTAACTAACTAATGTGTTTGAACTCATATATAGTATATGAAGGTGTGTTCAAATGCGTTCATCTATCCCATGATATTACATGAGGGACAGCTGGAAAAGACTATGAGATTAACTCTACATGTGTACATGGTGTCCCAGATATGAACAACCATGCCTAAAAATAGATGCATATTTAAGCAGAAAAATTTAAACCAGTAGCTTTAAACTGCTTAGTAAGCTTGTCCACTGTGTCTGACTTTATACACTGAAGATAAATGATTTTTCTAGCCTCTTCAAAAATGCTTTCACTTTTATTTTTTGTTTTATCAATCAGTTTCCCATTAAGAAGACATCAGTGAGAACCTATCATGTCGGTTCTATTTGATTTAATTAACATGTGAAACTGTAATAATAAATTATGAATAGTAATATTGTATTTGTAGTGACTTCTGATTAGGCCAAAGTGTTCTGTAATGTGTGTCGATGAATATAAAGATAAACTCACACACCTGGTAGAGTGTGATGATGTGTGGATGCTTGAGAAGCTTCATGATTTTGACTTCTCTGTTGAGTTTTTCCAAGTCCGATGCATTCAAACGGGTTTTGTCGATGATTTTAATGGCAACCTGTTCAGTGATTAAGCCAAAATCAACAATTGTCAGATATTAAAATTGTATTACTGACCAATCGTATTTAACAAACTGTATTTTAAAACTTGTTGTTCATGAGTATAATATAGGGAACCTGTGTTTTAGTGACTTTGTGTTGTGCCAGCTTCACCACAGCAAAGTTTCCTTTCCCCAGCGTACGGATGATCTCATAGAAGCCAACCTGGAGAGGTTTGCCAATCTGGTTCATTGCTCCTGGTCCATCCTCTGACAACACCACCATTGTTAGTGTTAAGTGCTACAGTTAATCATAAAAGAGTTGGGGCAACATCATTAGGTGGCTGTTTTATCAGCAAAAAACACTCTCAGAAATGTTCTAAGAAACTGTGTCACTGGGGTAGTACCAAGGTACCAAATACATATGACATGTTGCAGACCAGTACACTGTAATACACCGATCAGGCATAATATTATGACTAATATTCTGTTGGTCCCCCTTTTGCTGCCAAATCAGCCCTCACTCGTCGAGGCATGGACTCCACTAGATCCCTGAAGGTGTGCTATGGTATCTGGCACCAAGATGTTAGCAGCAGGTCCTTTAAGTCCTGTAAGTTGCTATAATCCATGAGCCCCACCTCAGAACTTACAGGACTCAAAGATACTTACAGGACTTAAAGGATACTTTTGAGAGATACTGACCACTGCAGACCGGGAACACCCCACAAGAGCTGCAGTTTTGGAGATTCTCTGATCCAGTAGTCTAGACATCACAATTTGGCCCTTGTCAAACTCGCTCAAATCCTTACGCTTTCCCATTTTTCCTGCTTCTAAGACATCATATTTGAGGAGAAAATGTTTCAAAATGTCTAATATATCCCACCCACTAACAGGTGCCATGATGAGGAGATAATCAGTGTTATTCACTTCATCTGTCAGTGCTCATAATGTTATGCCTGATCGGTGTACATGTGGTATCCTTTTTATTTAAAATTCAACTTTTATTGCTCACCCATACACAATAAGACAGTCAGTGAAATGCCTTTTTACAACAGTCCTTGACGTAGAAATAGAATTTACATAAACTAAAATCTGCAATGCTTCCCATCAGGATGGTGATTCAACACCAACATACCTGAAACTATCCACTTTCTCCATGAGGGATCCATCCATTCATTTTCTAGGCCACTTATCCTACAAAGGGAACCTAGAGTCTATCCCAAGGGACTTGGGGCAAAAGGCAGGGGACACCCTGGACATGGTGCTGACCCATCAGAGGGTACAATCGCACACACATTACAGACAATTTAGAGATGCATGTCTTTGGACTAGAGGAGGAAACTGGAGTGCCCCAAAGCTCCATGCACTCAGGGTGGAGGCAGGAATCAAACTCCCAACCTCAGAGAGGCAAACATGCTAAACACTAAGCTGCCATGCCCAATCTATGTGGGATCCTATTTATTTAATAATTAGCCGATTATTAATTAAATAATGCATTTTATTATTTATAAGAAATATTCAATTATCTGCCAAAGTCTAGTAAATCATGTTAAATTAATGCTGATAAATTAAGGAATTAAATGGTGGAGAAAGTACAATAAATTTGGTGATACAGCACCATCCATAGGCTACTAATGCACATTAAAACATTTTTACATATTGCACTTACTTCTCTGTAGTTCCATATGAAAAATAAATTAAGTTATAAGATTTTGTGCAGAATTTACATCTCGGAAATTTATAGATCTTGATCTACTGAGATTTTTTTAAAGTACTCAATGGGTGAATTACATCAGATTCCTAGAACAGCAAGTTTTATTGTTGAAATATTCAGGACCAAAAACAACAAATCAAAACAACACAAAACATAATCAAATAAAAGTATGGTATGTTTGCATATTTTGCAGTCAGGGGGAAAAAAGGGGAACCATGGTCATATAACTTACACAACTTCTAAATAGATTCTCTGTTATCTCCAAGAGGTCATTTAAACTGAGTGGAACATCACTGACACGTCCAGTGAAATTACATGAAATATATGTATATAAAGGGAAGACTATTCCTATATTTCTGTTATAATATGTCATGTTGATTCAGTTGAAAATACACACTTTTATCTTTGCAAAAAAGAAGTGACAAAGAACATGGGCCCTTTTTTTTTTTTTTTACCTCAAAGTGTACTGTAAGGTCAACAAATAAGCATTTATTGTCATATACATTAATTTTTTCATAATAATTACGTAATACATGCCATCAGATGATGACGATGATGATGATATAATAATAATAATAATAATAATAATAATAATAATAATAATAATAATAATAATAATAATAATAATATACATTGATTCATAATTGAGTGAGTGAGTAATTGAGGGATGTAAATATAGACCATGAATCAATCCGTAAGTTTTTTCGCTATTAGTTGCTATCAACTTTGCTCCTTGAAAACATAGTTTAAGCAGGAAAAATAATAATGAATAAATAAATATGAATAAATAATAATAATTAAATATTTTATTGATTTGTTTATTATTGTTATCATTATTATTATTATTAATACTAATTATTATTAATTTTATTTTATTTTTTTAATTTCTTTTATTATTTATTTACAGAAGGTTATATGAAGAACTCACCGTGTGGACTGTAAGATGTTAAAGCTCTCCATCTGTATAACTTGCAGCTGCTTTCCTCTGAGTTAAAAAATTCCTGCACTCAGTCTTTTCCTTCCCTCCTCATTCACGCCATTTGTCTCTTTTTAAGAAGTTTTTTTTTTTTTTTTGCTTGCTTACTCTGGATACCGCTGCACACACTCCTGTCAGTAGTCTCCGGTCAATCTTAACTCACCATAAGCGGTCCGTCTCACTCACTCACTTTATTAACGTCACTCTGGCGTCAAAGCACGGAGCAGGGCGCGCAGGAGCTCACGTTGCCAAGCAACGCAAGCCACGTCCCAAACTGTCTAAGGCGCACCAAAGAGCATAACAGGAATAGCGCTAACACAAATATGTTAATAAAATGACACATAATACCAATAGATCAATATAGGTCTTCATGGCGAAGTATTAATCTTAGTATTGGCCAAATATTACATTTGCTATTTAACCAGCCTGGTGCTAATAAAGTTGTTTTTTTTTAATGCTCGTTACATTTTCCTAGCATCCAGCTGTAACATGATTCAGGAGCTAGATCCATTAAGTTTTTGTGGATTTCAGCTCCATTTTGTGAGATGTTCTTAGGAAGGGCTTCCTTTTGGCAGGCTGCTTAAACTATGGGAATAAACCATGCACTTCTAAAATGTTAAAACATTTCCACCCTTTTTTTTTTTTTACACTAATATACCCTATTCCCAGTAAATTGTCAAATGTTCCAGACTTTTATTATGGTCATAATTTTACTTGACGGTTTTATAAGACACCTCATTTTTATGTTTATCTCATGACTGTTTTAAAGTTCTTTGGTTTTCTCCATGGCCATGAAGAAATGTTTCATGTGTGCAACCTCATATTTATAACAATAAGTAAACGGAGCAACAGGGTTTTTTGTGCACTGAGAGTGTGTTTGCAATGGTGGATAACCACAGACTTGCAATACTAAAAAATAATAAAAATAAAAAACTTTAATATTTTTCAAACCATTAAAAATATTAGTAATACATAGAACATGAAAACAGGAACACACATATAGATCTAATCACAACATTCATTAGAGAAATTTAGAAACGTAAAACACATGCTATCCTTCACCAGCACAACTCTTAACAGGGAGAGATAGCTATTTTCACCATTATCATTACTTCCTAGACCACCCAGGAGGTCAGAGCCATATTTCAATGTGCCCTGTGACCTCTGAATCTTTTTAACCGATTACATTGGCTACAGATAAAGCAGAACATCAGTGTATATGAAACAGGACTAGGACAAGGTCTGTAGGTGTCCGCATCATCACTGCTCTTTCTCTGTGGCTGTGTGACGAGTTTTGGTGAGGCATTTGATGTCCTCCAACAACTCCTGGGCCGTCTGTCTGAGGGCAGAGTGGCGGCCTGAGGCCAACTGGCTGATTCTCTCCACTGGAAGGGAACTCTGGAGGCCTGGGCTGATTTGGGCCAATATGTCACCCTCCACTAACAGAGACTGGAGCAGCCGAAGGGCCTGCAGACATACTTCTATGTCCTGGTCTGATAATAATAAACATACAAAATAATAACAATGATATATAGCACATTGCTGAAACCCAAGGCTGAGCCATAAGAATAACCATAAAGAGTAACAACAGTAACCCAAGACGAATGAAATACATAATACCAATAGAGAGAAAAGGCTGAGATGAAAAAAGCAAGAAAGCGAACATAAAAGTGATATTCAAAAAGATGTACAAGCATCAACAATCATTCCACATTTTGTAAAAATTAAAATTATGGAAATCACAACCTTCTTATAAGGACAATCCAGGTATAAGGACGTACACATATATTGCCAAAAATTTTGGAACACCCAAACTCAGAAGTTCCTTTCACTGGAACTAAGGGGCCAAGCCCAACCCCTGAAAAACAACACCTGAATTTGGGTGTCCCAAAACTATTAAATGATTTGGAGGGGTGTCCCAAACCTTTGGCAATATAATGTATTTTAAAAAGCTGGTTCATTAAAAGCTTCAATCTTAAGATTATTCGATTTTGTCTGAGTCCCAAGCAGATTTCCCTTTGCTTGTTAGGGTATCAAATGATTGCTTATACACCCTAAATATTGGGTGTATAAGGAAAGTATGCAGTATATGCTCATAAGTGAATCTTCCAGAATTCGAGGGCAGTGGTTAAGGTTCTGGGTTGTTGATTGGAGGATCTGGGTTCAAGCTCCACCACTGCCAAGCTGCCTCTGTTGGGCCCCTGAGCAAGACCCTTAACCCTCACTGTTATAGAGGGTGATAAACTGTATCATGGCTGACCCTGTGCTCTGACCCCAACTTCCGATGTTGGAATATGGATACGTGAAAAGAGAATTTCACTGTACTGTAATGTATATGTGAAAAAAATAAAGGCTTCTATTCAAGCCAAATTCACAAACAACATAAAAAGATCCACCATAGATCACAACACAGCAATATTGTTCAGCAGTACACAATACATACAGTATATTGAATACATATAGTTAAACTGTACATGGAAAGTAAATAATGTTGACTACCAGTTTGATGCTAATAAAGGATAATAGAATATTGGGGATTGGCAACAATGGGGAAGGTGTAATATTGAACAGGGTGTGGTTTGTACAAATGGGCGATGCATATTTAGAGCTCCAAATGTGCCAGAGGTGACACTGGTATAGTTTCATATAATGCATACAATTTGTATGTGTTGGTACAATGACTATAAAAGGTGATAAACTTGGGCTAACTTTCTTACCATGAGAGAGAGAGAGCGAGAGAGAGAGACAGAGAGAGAGACAGATAGAGACAAAAGGAGGGTGTGAGGGAGAGAAAGTGTGGGAGCTGTTCTTAATCCTCCCTGCCACATTTCAGTTGGCGTGACGTCAGAGCTGAGATCAGATAAGGTCTGAAGCCTTGCTCAGCTGCACTCACTCAAGTCACACTCACACACAGTCACAGATGCAAATGCACACGCACACATATACACACCTTCAAGCAGGGTGCATATAAGTGGTAGGAGTGCAGGACTCTCGCTGATGTACGTCAGTCCATTTATGTTGAGGCTGACGTTGTATAAAGCCATCAGCATCAGCCTACATGCACACAAACACACACACACACACACACCACAAACATTACTACAATATCTGGCCATTAGTAGATTGCTGAGCATGCTTTTATTTAGTCCATGAAAACATTATTTAATATAAGCTGTATCTTATTGATATGTTAATAATCCAGTGCAGAACTGAGTGTGCACCTGTGTGTGTATATACTCACTAGCCATTTTATTAGGAACACCTATACCTCTGTATATTCATACAATATCCAATCAGCTAATCATGTGGCTGTAGTCCAGTGGATTACATCATGCAAATGCAGGTCAAGCGCTTCAGTTAATGCTCAGATCAAACAGAACTGGGAAAAAGTGTGATCACTCTGACTTTGACCTAACATGTTTGTTGGTGCCAGATGGGATGGTTTGAGTATTTTTAAAATGTCTCATCTGGGATTTTCACACACATCAGTCTCTAATGATTAAACACAGTACGGTGTGTAAAACAAAAAACATCCTGTGAGCAGCGGTTCTGCAACACCTTGTCAGAGGAGAATGGACTAGTCCATGCTCAAATAACTCAAATAAGCACTCTTTACAACTGTGATGAGCAGAAAGCATCTTAGAATGTACAGCACGTCGAACCAGACAAGCTACAACAGCAAAGATTCCATTCTCCTCAGCCAAGAACATGAATCTGTGACTACAGTGGGCTACAGTGAGTTAGATTGGAAAAAGACCGGACCATATTTTTCATTAATGAATGACAAGGTGTACAGTCTTTGCCTAATAAGGTGCTAATTTAATGTATATGTCCGTGCATGTGCGTGTGTGTGTGTCTGCTTTAACCCACACTTTAAGCTTTGGAAAGACCCCAGACTTCATTAACCCAAGCAGCTGCATTAGAGTGTCCAACAAGACATGCGCAGAGGTAGAAATGAAGTCCCTCCCACAAGTAACAGCTGCCAAGTCTGCAAATAAATCAACATTTAAAGCAGAGAATATGCCTTATATATAACAAATAAAGGTAAAATAAAAGTTAATTAATCATAACCCTTACTGGTGATGACACCAGCCAGTGCTAGCACAAACTGGTGCTCATGGGAATTGTAGTGTTGTTGCTGGGGTTTTTCATCCTCATCCAGAGATTTCACAAAACTCTCAAGGGTTTGACCTGCTACACTAAGAAATGGTTCCAGCTTTCCCTTAAGAGAGAAGCACATGTAAAAAGGTGAATATGATAGTGATAACTTGGACAGTGTTCACCAACAGAAATGTCACAAATACTGATCGTGGTTGTTTTACAAGTGGTATATGAAGCAGTGGTAAGCAAAACCAGTAAAAACCAGTCATCACCGCTTTCTGTTCTCACTCAGCATGTACTAAGCAGTGACCGTAAACCTGCGGCCAAATTGTGGTGGCTAGACGACTGGATCAGAGCATCTCCAAAACTACAGCTCTTGCGGAGTGTTCCCAGTCTGCAGTGGTCAGTATCTATCAAAAGTGGTCCAAGGAAGGAACAGTGATGAACTGGTGACAGGGTCATGGGCAGCCAAGGCTCATCAATGCACGTGGGGAGTGAAGGCTGGCCTGTGTGGTTCGATCCAACAGATGAGCTACTGTAGCTCAAATTGCTGATAGCAACGTGTCAGAATACACAGTGCACGACGGGTCAGGGCTGTTTTGGCAGCAAAAGAGGGACCAACACAATATTAGGCAGGTGGTCATAATGTTATGCCTGGTTAATATATAAGAGGAGATTATGTTTATATAAAAATGCTTAGATATTAAAGCAAATATGTTAATTTTTTATTATCTATATAGTTTAAGTGTGTATTTCATATTGTATAGCTCTACTATACATTTTTTCTAATTATGAGATGCAGAACGTAAAAACTGCCTGCATACTAGCTTGAACCACTGCATGTTTAATGGTTGTTATTTATTTTTCTATACTATGTATAGCTAGAATACTGAAACAGAAACAATAAATTGACATCAGTAGCTGCATCATGTACAGTATCATTGATTCATGAAAAGTTTTTAGATCGTAAGACATTTTAATAACTTAAAGCATGCTGCTTAGAAGCCTGTTGAACATAAAAACATAATAACCTAATAAGCAAATCTACATTGCTTAAAGTTAACAGAAATGGAAATACCTATCAATTATCTGACGAGGTGCTCAGTATGAGGTGTAAATATGAAGCATTGTCCATACATAGCCTGAACAATGGACTAACATTTTACAGCATTTTAGTCTTAAGTCAGACAGTTTTAATGACAGACGCCCTTATTAAGGTGACTCACATCAGCCAGTATGTCCCGTACAGCTTCTTCTCTACGGGAAGCGCTCCAGAGCACAGTGCAGGTGGCAGCACCCAGGCCTGTACAGAACTCTGCCTGTTGCTGCAGCTGCTCACGGCTCTCCCATAACCGCTCCCTTAGAACCAGTTTCTCCTAAGGGGAAACAAACACCTTAGAGTTTCCAATATGTCTGTGCATAGAAAAAATGGAGGAACATTAAAAATGCAGCTATGTATAGCAAAAACACAATTTAAACAAGTACAAATATGGAGATGGAAGATATGGAGCTCATATCTGGGTATAAAATCAACATATTCCAATTCCTAGGTATCTTTGTAACTGAATGATTATTACAGGTTCAGAATACTCATAACATGCACCCTTAATGATGTATGCAAATTCTTAGGATCTGTTATACAGATTTTTGTAATATCTGTTCTGATCCAACCTTTCTTTTCCCCAATCAGATCCTTCTTCCTGTGCCTCTGTTTCCCTCACCTCTTTCTCTCTCTGACACTCGGACTGTGCAGCATCAAGGCGGGAGGTGAGGTGCAAACACTCCTGCTTCAGCTGCTGTTGCTGCTGCTGGCTCTGCTCTCGAACTGTAAAGCAAGCAGCACAAAGCGTTATAACAACTGTAACTCTGATGCTAGCAGGGGAGAGGGATGTGTAACAAATCTCTCTGAAATTGTCAACTGGGTTGGTGACTGTTAAAGCCATTTACATTAAGAAACCATTCTGTGGATACTGCCAAGGATGAGCCCACTCCTGTTAGGAGAGAAAAGATTCATCATAGCATAGTGATTAGCTGGAAAAACTTTATGGATTTGCAGTGCCTTTTGCTTTAAGGGGACAATGAACCAATCTGGAGGATTTGTTTCAGACTAAACAAATTTACACATAGTAGAAGTATATGTTTTCTGTGATGCCATAACTAATATTTGCAAAACAAAAAACAAACAAAAAAAAAAACCTTTCCTGTTTTCTGCTGGCAAAATCTTTTAGACAGTTTTACTGAGATTAAACCCAGCTGTCAAATGATTACCGTTTATTATTTTGGTAATTGGGGCTATACAATGCAATATAGATATAGTGTAACACCAGATAATATTGAGTATATTTCATGCACTCTTTCACAATGGAGTATTACTAAATAAAGGGGCGGTACGTTCACTGCGTGGATGTTCTCTAATCTCCAAATTGTTTGTAGTGTGAATAGGTGTGTGTATGCATAGGGTGTGTCTTGTGTCCCCTGGGATAAACTCCAGGTTCCCCTGTGTATGATAAGCAGTACAGATAATGGATGAATGGACAGAGAAAACGAAACACAATTATCCTCAATATTAATTCATCTTACATTTCTCCAGAGAGCGAGCTTTGTTCAGGGCATCCAGAAAGTCACCATTGATGACTTTAGGCAGAAATTCCCGTAGCTGCATGACCTCAGTGCACAGCTTCTCCAAATCTCTCTTTTGGACTCTGACAAAACAATCCCCTCCTGGATCCTATAAGGATTGATTAAAAAATTCCATTAAGTGTATCTGTATTTTCTTGACACTCCCACTGCCTGAAAATATGCTGGAAGGTGGATGTGCAACACTAAATTGCTTCTAGGTGTGGATGAGTGTGTGAAGGTGTGTGTGCATGGTGAACTTTAATCCTCGACAGGGTGTATTCCCAACTCACACCCAGTGTTCCTAGGATAAGCGTCGATAATCCACTTTGATGCTGCGCAGGCTAAAGCAGTTACAGAAGAGGAATTTATTTTTTTACATAATTACTTTGTTCCTCCCTCTCCATCCACCTGACTTGCACTTGTTTGCATTTATTTCAAACAGGAATCAAATAAATTCACTTGAGTGAAATAAATGCACATACACCGATCAGCCATAACATTGTAAGCAGTGACGGGTGAAGTGAGTAACACTGATTATCTCCTCATCATGGCACCTGTTAGTGGGTGGGATATATTAGGCAGCAAGTGAACAATTTGTCCTCAAAGTTGATGTGCTAGAAGCAGGAAAATGGGCAAGTGTAAGGATTTGAGCGAGTTTGACAAGGGCCAAATTGTGATGCCTGGACCACTGGATCAGAACATCTCCAAAACTGGAGCGCTTGTGGGGTGTTCCCGGTCTGCAGTGGTCAGTATCTATCAAAAGTGCTCCAAGGAAGGAACAGTGATGAAGCGAAGACAGGGTCATGGATGGCCAAGGCTCATTGATGCACGTGGGGAGTGAAGGCTGGCCCGATCCAACAGACGAGCTACTGTTGCTCAAATTGCTGAAGAAGTTAATGCTGGTTCTGATAGAAAGGTGTCAGAATACAGTGCATGACGGGTCAGGGCTGTTTTGGCAGTAAAAGGGGGACCAACACAATATTAGGCAGGTGGTCATAATGTAATGTGTGGTCAGTGTATATACATAAATAATCCAAAGCCTTCGACGATTTAAAGTGGCACAATCACAATGTAACACAATGGCGCCATCTTATGGACACTGTGTGTATCAACTGCAAAACAAGCTAACTGTAATCGATACTGATCTTAATTACGACTTAATTTCTGTTAAAATGTTATATTTAGCTAAATATCGGCATATCACACGAAACTGTCCCTAATATTTGATTTTGTACAAGCAAATAATTCACTTTTAGATTCTTTCCATGTTAGCCAGAACTTCCTACCAGCAATGTAATGGTTAGCTAGCTAATTTAAGTATTACCGAATAAATGTAACTTCTTAGTCAACATTCAGATACTGTTTGTTTTGGGGTTTTTTTTCGTTTTTGTTTTTTTTAAAAAAAACATCAATTTCCGAAATGGGAATCATTTGTACTTTGATTTAACTGCCAATTCTCGGTTTAACTGATGCTAGCTAGCTATATTTAGCCAAATAATTTGCCATTTGCTGGGATGGCTGATAACTACACACACATGAAGAGTGATGTGTAATTTTACCTCTCCTGAACCTAACGGCTGTACTTTAGTCAAGTCTGATGTCTGCATCTTGAGAAACCGCTTCGTGTCTAACTAACAGCTCACTGGTGTAAGTAGAGGTAAGTTTGTGGTTGAGGTAGACAGGATGTCTTAATGGCTCCCTCTGCTGGTTCTTCTTTGTACTGGTTGATAATTATTTTTTCCCTCTTGACATGATAATCCAAACCTGAGGTAAACTGGGCCTCCTTAACAATTGAGAATAGTTTGATTGTATCAGGAAGTATACATATCTGGAAGCACCTGCCCTTCCTCGTTATGTTTCTTCAAACATTTACTCAGTTTTTTTCCTCCTCATCTGTACATATACACGCTCAGCCATAACATTATGAGCAGTGAGAGGTGAAGTGAATAACACTGATGATCTCCTCATCATGGCACCTGTTAGTGGGTGGGATATATTAGGCAGCAAGTGAACATTTTGTCCTCAAAGTTGATGTGTTAGAAGCAGGAAAAATGGGCAAGTGTAAGGATTTGAGCGAGTTTGACAAGGGCCAAATTGTGATGGCTAGACCACTGGATCAGAGCGTCTCCAAAACTGCAGCTCTTGTGGGGTGTTCCCGGTCTGTAGTGGTCAGTATCTATCAAAAGTTGTCCAAGGAAGGAACAGTGATGCACTATGGGAAGAAGGCAAGCTGGCAGATGCAGTGTCATGCTTTGGGCAATGTTCTGCTGGGAAACCTTGGGTCCTGCCCTCCATGTGGATGTTACTTTGACACGAACCAACTACATAAGCAATGTTGCAGACCATGTACACTCTTTCATGGAAACGGTATTCCCTGATGGCTGTGGCCTCTTTCAGCAGGATAATGTGCCGTGCCACAAAGCTAAAATGGTTCAGGAATGGATTGATGAGCACAACAATGAGTTTGAGGTGTTGACTTGGCCTCCAAATTCCCCAGATCTCAATTCAATCAAGCATCTGTGGGATGTGCTGAACAAACAAGTCCAATCCATGGAGGCCCCACCTCGCAACTTACAGGACTTAAAGGATCTGCTGCTAACATCTTGGTGCCAGATACCCCAGGACACCTTCAGGGATCTAGTGGAGTCCATGCCTCAATGGGTCAGGGCTGTTTTGGCAGCAAAAGGGGGACCAAGACAATATTAGGCAGGTGGTCATAATGTTATGGCTGATTGGTGTAAATAAGAAAAAACAACATATTGGGCCATGCAATTATAGGAAAATCATCCACAAGGTGGTGTGTTGTGGTCCGAAACAAAATGAAGTTACTGCTAACACCTCAAAGATGATTATTTTTATGTAACGCAACTTTCCAAAATGTCTTATTCCTTTCATGCCACAGCAATTTCCCAGGTATTACAATTTTATTAATGTTTATCCGTGTATACATTTGTTCATGTTTTCATACACTTCAGTTACTTCAACATCATACACACTGCCACATTACTTTTAGGTCTATTATATTTCATTGAACTTCTTTTTGCAATTTCAGTCTACTCAATGTGCATGAGTGTTAGTGTTTCCAAGTGCACTGTTCAGCTGTTGCATTGAGTCTATATTTTAATGACTGTAATTTGTCTGTGTTTACCATATTTTAGACACAGACACCAATTGAATACATAACAATTAATGCATTTCTAAATGGAGTCTCATTAAAATGCTGTACATGAATCACTTTAATTTCCTGCTTCTCCAAAAACCCCACATGTGCTAACACTGATTGAAATCCCTTTCACATCCTAAACATGTTCAGTAATGTTGCTGAGAGAGAACAGATAAGGCCTCTGATAGATTTTATTGCATCCATTTGGAAGCCTACACAATATCCATCGTGGAGGATATGTGGTCTAACAAATGGCTCATTTTGCACATGTCAAGCTTCTGCATTTTTAACCATCTATATCTGCAAAAAGGAATCTTTTCTTTATTAAAGTGATTTAATAAAGATATGAATCTGGTTAGGGGGCACGGTGGCTTGGTGGCTAGCACATTTGCCTCACACCTTCACAGTTGGGAGTTCAATTCCCACCTCCGCCATGTGTGTGTGGAGTTTGCATGTTCCCCCCTGTGCCTCGGGGGTTTCCTCCGGGTACTCCGGTTTCCTCCGCCGGTCCAAAGACATGCATTGTAGGTTGATTGGCATCTCTAAATTGTCCGTAGTGTGTGTGATTGCGTGCATGAGTGAGAGTGTGTGTGTGCCCTGCAATCGGTTGGCACTCCGTCCAGGGTGTATCCTGCCTTGATGCCCAAAGACGCCTGAGATAGACACAGGCTCCCTGTGACCCGAGAATAGATCGGATAAGCGGTAGACAATGAATGAATCTGGTTATTTCTGTTTGTCCAAGTGATAGCTCCTTCAAATACAAGAACACACTATTCAAGAAAGCAGAATGGCAGCATATTATCACCTGTAGAACTGCCAAAATTTGCAGTTATTCAATTGTGTGGGAGCAGCACAATGCATAAAATCATGCAGATACAGGTCAAGATCTTCAGTTAATCTGCATACCAATCATCAACAAAAGGGGAAAAAATGTGACTCTGTGACTTTGGCATGGATTTTGGTGCCAGATGAGCTAGTTTGATTATTTCAGAAATGGCTGATCTCCTGGGAATTTCAGACACAACAATAGAATGAGTTTACACAGAATGGTTAAACTCCCACAATGCAGCACAATGGATACTCACGGCTTATGTTCCCTTACTGGAAATAAGTCAAGGGTTTAATGATTTGAAAGAAATACACTAGCTAGTCTACAATCCTGTGAATCCTGATAAATTAGAGCGGAGACTGCGAGCCAGACCAAAACTGGGACGTCTGCCTTTACATGCACATGAATTTAATATATAGCCCACCCTTTGCAGCTATAACAGCTTCAATTCTTCTGGGAAGGCTTTCCACAAGGTTTAGGAGTGTGTTTATGGGAATTTTTGACCATTCCTCTAGAAGCACGTTTGTTAGGTCACACACTGATGTTGGACGAGAAGACCTGGCTCGCAGTCTCCGCTCTAATTCATCCCAAAGGTGTTTTATCAGGTTGAGGTCAGGACTCTGTGAAGTTCCTCCACACCAAACTCACTCATCCATGTCTTTATGGACCTTGCGTTGTGCACTGGTGTGCAGTCATGTTGGAACAGGAAGGGGTCATCCCCAAACTGTTCCCACAAAGTTGGGAGCATGAAGTTGTCCAAAATGTCTTGGTATGCTGAAGCTTTAAGAGTTCCTTTCACTGGAACTAAGGGGCCAAGCCGGTTGTATATAGATTATTTCATTTATATTTATTTATCTTACATAAACAAATGTGAAGGTAAAAATATTCCTGCTAATGGAACGTTACGTTAAATCTAACGTTAGCCCAACATCATGACTTTATTATTAAGCTGAAAAAAACCCTAATGTTAGATGTTGCTGTCTCACTGCACTGCTGAATGTATACACTGAAATTTCACAGGTGAAATTCACACTGTTTCATTGGAGATCACAAAGTTGAGATATGAGTCACAGATATGAATCATCAAAACATTTTTACTGTGTTTCTGATGAACCAGAATATCTCCAAAACAAAGTTAGGGTATTCCCCGCAAACCGTGTCAAAAACATAAAGAAACCATGTCCTCGTTAGTAGCTCAGCTGGTAAATCCGATTCCGAAGATCAGAGTCCATGTCAGTTTTTCGGCGCTCCCGCGATACACAGAGTCAAGATCCGGTCCTGGATTTCCGCGTAGCCCGCTTAAGTTTCAGAGTGTGCGCGGTTGTCTTTTGTTGTCTGAGCGGGCTCCTCATAGACCTGTACGGCGTGCTCGGTGAAAAGATAAAGATATTTTATTCTTCCACCAACTATAATAGCACTATTAGTTGAGGAAACATGTCGGTGGGCATCGAGTTGGGCTTTTCTAACGACGAGGTGCTGAATACGCGCTTCCCGTTACACAGAGCCTGCAGGGACGGAGACGTACGCGCACTCTGCTCCCTGCTGCAGCGCCCCGGTGACCGAGCACAGCTCCAGGCGGAGGACTCCTTCTACGGCTGGACTCCAATTCACTGGGCGGCACACTTCGGAAAGGTAGTTACATCGCGTACGTGTTTGGCTGACTATGTGACAAATAAACGCCTAGAAAGGAATGTTCACAGTACTATAGAGTTTAGAGATGGTGACATTTAGGTCAGATTAGTAGTTGCCGCTCGCGTTGCCAGGTGACCGTAGAGAGTGTCTTTGAATAGGATAAACCGTTGAATTTATGGTAGTTGTCTGCGTGGTGTTTCATGTATTTCGTGTTTCAGGTCGTATTTCATGTATTCGATACTGCCGTAACCTCACACACACACACACCTCGGAATCAACTCGTATTGAAGACAGCTGCAGAGGAAAACTAGCACCATCCGTCAGCCAGGGGTGCGCTTGCGTCATTGAAAAGAACGTCACTGATTGGTTGATCGAGAGCCAATAAAACGCGACCCGCCAAAACCACTGTGGTGAAGGGAAGCTTTCATCTGTTGGCTTAGTATTCTTCTTAGTATTCTTTAATTCATTAAAAAACAAACTGGTTTGGTACGAAAATCAGGTATTAGTGTCTGCTAACTACATAATTATAGGATAATTTTGTAATGATTGCACCATTGTTTCATAATGCGGCGCTCCCCTTGATTTAAAAAAAAACAACAAAAAACGGCCGTGTGGCTCGTAGCTATTTTTAGCCTCCATTCCTAACGGAGGTTTCCACAGAAACTCCCTGAACAGAGGCCAGTGAAAATAGTGGTGTAAAAAGTGACTTGATTTAATACTGAGGTCTGAGATCAAAGCACTAAGTCCTAAATCTCATCCTAGTGTAACCCAGATATTGTTTTGTGTATTCTGGACTTGCTTATTTTTGCAGTTCATAAGCCAATGATTGGAAATGTCTCTTGGCGTAGAGCTTCTTACATCAACATGACCTCTGTGGTATTTTGGAGGATCGTATCATTGCAGAACAGAAGAGTGTTTTTCTTAAGAAATCACTCTTGGATGTTGGAAAGTTTGTGTTTGGGTGTGAGAGCCAAGGCTGTGAGTCACCGTGAGCTGCAATGGCTAAACAGCTGTTGAAGACAAGGAGGGCCAAGAAAGAAAGAAAGCAAATACTAAGACATTTTTTATTTCTTTATCTGACAGTAGATTTCTGGCAAGTCTCTCTTTCCTGATTCATTAGTCTGTACCAGGTACAGAACAGTGCCCTGTTCCTTACAAACGGGTAGCAAAATCACCATATTGCCGTGTGATTTGGCAGAAAAATTTCAAAAATCCCTTACTACTTGGCAACCAATGCATGTTTATTTTTTGTAGAATGAAAGCGGCTCGTCTCAGTTTATCATTGTCCTGCTACACTGTAGGTCCTTTAATATGCACAAACAGATGGTATATCTATACTGTGCTGGCAGAGGAGTTATACACTATATTGCCAAAAGATTTGGGACACCCCTCCAAATAATTGAATTCAGGTGTTGGGCTTGTCCAAAATGTCTTGGTATGCTGAAGCTTTAAGAGTTCCTTTCACTGGAACTAAGGGGCCGAACCCAAGCCTTGAAAAACAACACCTGAATTCAATGATTTGGAGGGGTGTCCTGAAACTTTTGGCAATATAGTGTCTGTTGTGTTGTCTTAACACTGCACTTAACTATGCTTGGTACTGTCAGTGTGTTTTACATAGCCTATCAGTGTGTTCCTATCATCCATACATCCACGTTAATTAATCTGACTGATGTGTGTAGTGTAACAGACAGTGGGATTCAGAACAAGTAGTTCACACTGTAATTACAGCAATGATGTACATTGAATTAAATATGCTGATGACCATCTCACCTACTTAGCCATTTGGTGGGTAACTCTCTTAATATAGTAAATATTATAAATAGTCACACAATCTAGTGAAAGGTCCACCCCGTGCACTTTATTGTATTTTCCTACAGGCTATGATTTACTTTTTTGCTTGTGTGTGTATGTAGAGGACCAGCTTGACATAAAGACTAGATTTGAAAAGGTGACGCTGCCTGTCTGAGGTTTTTGGTCGTCATCTTTTCTTAAACACTGTCACTCATTGCTTGTCTCTTTCTCCTTGCTACAGCTGGAGTGTGTATTGCGGTTGGTACAGGTGGGCTGTGAGGTGAACGCTGTGACAACACGCTTTTCACAGACTCCAGCACATATTGCTGCATTCGGAGGACACCCAGAGTGCCTTGTTTGGCTCCTGCAGGCTGGTGCTGATATCAACAGACAGGTGAGATTTTTATCATATAAGTGGTGAAGCAATACTGACCAGTATTATAGCTGTAGGTGCATTTATTTTTTAGTTATTTTTTTTACTTGTATGACTTTTTTTTTTATTTTATTTTTTTAAATTTTATTAAATAAACTAAATTTATCCTGAAAGCTTTTGCTTACCACATGATTGCTACCAACCATGAATGGTTAGAACTAGTATGTGCTTGGTTTGAAGCAGTTGCTTTTCTGTTAGTCTGCTCAAGCCCTTAAAGACTTTTGGTACAGATATTGAGAAAGAAATCAATTTGGAAAAGGGCAAGAATTAGCCTGTGTTATTTATATGTCAAGGTTTCACTCATTGAAATCTGATGACCTTAAAACATCACTAAAGGGAGATGGAGAGCAAATCCTCACATGCACAATGTGTAGAGCTATAGACCTGGTTAATAGACCGTACATTAAGCAGAGATTTTTGGGCATGGACAGATATGACATGTAGAGCATTGCAACATAAAGTGTGATTGTTGACATGGCTGCGGTCTAAATTCTTATCAAACTCTGTCTTTGCGAATACAAACTTACAGGAAAATGACAAATTATTATTACAGTATATTTTTATGAGGTCTGAAGACAGTTGGTCTAATTTCTAAAGAAGGGAAAAATCAACAGTTGTTATGCTAAAACTGATGACCTTTCAGCTACCCACATAAAGTACCTGCCCACTCACTTCTATGCGCTTCCTTGTTTTATTCAGTACAAATCCTCTTGTGCAGGATCATCCTGGCTTGACATTGACTAAACACTTGATTAAACTTTGCCTGGAATCAAGTATGGACAGTAAACAACATACTAAATTATTTTAATGATAAAAAAACTTTTCAACAGTCAGCTGTTATTTCTATTCCTCAGAGATGATCTGCCTGCCATGCCACTTATAAGACATCTTCCTCAAGATGTCTTGATCCAGCTCTTCCCATGACAGCTTGATTAGTTTAAGCTTTGCTGACTGCACAGTTTTTTTTATAGACCAGGTCTGTTGTTGTGCTTTTGCTGTTGTTGAAAGTCAATTATAACTGTCAAGGAGATAGTGAACATAGTATCCCAAGGCTATTAAAGAATATCAATATAGTAAATGTCATAATGTAGACGTATGTTGGTATTACTTATTAAATGACAAGCCAGAAAAGACTAAAAGCAGACTTAAAAGTGAACAGTCCACATCCCAGGATAGTGATGAAGATGATCAGGGCTGAATGGAGGATAGCGTGAGTATCCCTGTGGCATCACAGTCTTCTGTAATTGTGTGATTTGACCTACATTCTCCTGTTTCTAATGAGAAGCCCGTTTGCTGTGTTTTTCCAACCTCTAGAGGGAGTTCGCTGCATCCCTCTCTCTGGCCAGTCTCTTGAAAGCACAGATTTGCTCCAGTTTTACCATGTTGGCACTGGACATGTCACACAGCACCCCCGTGGCCTTCTGCCCGGTTACTTGTGGAATGAGACCTTAACGGCACATGAAACTGATTAAATATGATTATAATTATGGGCTAAGTAATCCGTGCCGAGTATTATAGGGATTAAATATCTGTTTTGGCTTTCTTTCTTTCTCTCTCTCTCTCTCTCTCTCTCTCTTTCTCTTTCTCTCTCTCTCTTCTCTCTCTCTCTCTCTCTCTCTCTCTCTCTCTCTCTCTCTCTCTCTCTCTCTCTTTCTCTCTTTCTCTTTCTCTCTCTCTCTCTCTCTCTCTCTCTCTCTCTCTCTCTCTCTCTCTCTCTCTCTCTCTCTCTCTCTCTCCCCCTCTCTCTCCCCCTCTCCCTCCCTCCCTCCACTTCAGTCAGTTGCAGTAGATGAAAGTAAGCCTGGTCTGAATGTAAATTGCCACTATGTTCATGTTTCTCTGCCATTTTTATTAGATTTTTGGTGCAGTACACTAAAAGTGCACAAATTTATTTTTAAAGAAGTTTTTGTATTAAATGCTTCATCTTTGTCATTTGTGTCTTTTTCAGGATTATATGGGTGAAGCCCCCATCCATAAAGCTGCAAGGGCAGGTAGCATGGAGTGTATCAATGCCCTGTTGTTCTCGGGTGCAAAACCAGAGTAAGTTATCCTATGCTTCTTCTTCCATTGTTACACTTCCATTAACCATAAAACACTGTCTTTAAGGGATATCCGCCAAAAAAAAACAAACACAAGTATCTGTCTTTCTAATGGATTTCTCCATATAAGGAGTCAGTTGGTTCAGAATGCCTCGAGTCACTGGCACAATTATTTGCCCCATACACTTTTTTACCAAATGTGGATGGTTTTGGGTAAACAAAGGCCTCGGCAAGTTAATTTTACATTTCATGAAACTTTAAGTAGATTATGTGCAGTTTGTTTTCAAAGCTGTGTAGCTCTATTGACAAGTACTCCAATGTAAAAAGTATCGTGTATTGTTTTTAGATTACTTCTGGCTTTTACTGACATATGGAAAATCGAACAGCAGAATAAATTATTTTCCCTGCTGTGTATCATTTAAAAGGCCATTGGTATGAAACAGGCTGAGCTTTTTTTTGGTGGATTTCCCTTTAAGTATTTTTTTTAACCTTTTGTTTGACTTTAAGTAATTGACTTTCTTTCATGAGCCTTTAATGAACAGCCATATTTCTTTTAGGCCAAAAACAAATGCACAATTCTTAATTTATGCTCTATACAAATATTCAAAGCCATACATGTGACTTTCAAAGCTTTAATTTGTGTAATTGAATGGCTATTCTTAAATAAAATAAATATATTTTCTGCTTGTAGTATGTTCTTTCTGTAAATAAAAAAAGTTAGAAAACACCTAGCAAGTGTGTAGAGTTTCTGACAAGAGTGCATATTGTAACGCAAGCACATCAGACTCTACATTGAGTGGATTGTTACAACTGACGAACTTCTAGTTGGACTTGGCTTGTATTAAAATGGAGCCTTGTCATAAGTAATCATGTGAACTATAGCATTAGCCAGCTTCAGTTTCTGTTCCATGTTACACTCAGTGTGAGATTTAATGTTGCCTTCAAACTAAAATTATAATATACTTTAGTCTGGTAGTCCTACAACGTCTTTTAGTTCCTAGTTTGTTAATCAATAAAGCAAATCCTGAGCAAGCTAAGATTACAGATTCAATTAATTGTACAGTAGTTATGCAAATCCTATTACATTTATCACACGGTTCCACCGAAATATCTGAAGACATTAGGCGTGAAAAGGATTGTGCATTTGTTCAATAAGTGTAATATAATTGTATAATGGTTTAAGGTAGTAGATAAGTGTGTCTCGTGTGTTTGCTGCTAAAATCTGTACTTGAAGAGAGGAAAGCTCATTGTGTGGTTTTTGGTGGGTGGCCGGGGGTTTATCTTTAAGCTATGTAAGGGATTCTACTTAATTTATCCATTTTGCTAGACTATTCAACCTCAAATTCCTAAAAAGTGGTGACAGAACACAAAAAATACGTCTAATAAATTTGAACCTCACAAGCAAACATTTCCATCCATTGTGCTGATCAAAATATTTCATAGAATTTATTTTCTCACAAAAGGACTTTCTGTAGCCATTGACTGTCATCCAGCATCGCTACAGGATGTTATTTCCTCACAAAACATTAAATTAATTTGGAGATTTAGCTTTAAGAAGTAGTGAAAGTTCACTTTCACCTTAGTGCAACAGTTTCCAATTTTCCTTCACACTGGACCACTGAAGTAATCGTGTATCATTTGTGGTTAACAAAGTAATCACCTTAACGGAGCGGTAAAAGTTGCATAGCCAAATATATCATGTTTAACATGCATATTTGTTACGTTATAAATGTTTACATCATGTAATTATTCTTTTATTGCCTAACATATCAAACAGTAAAAATAAACATGTTAATCAAATTGTAGAAGTAAGCCAGTAATTTATTATTTTCACGGTAAATAATTACCTCTGGATTTAAGCTGTAGCTAATGATGTGTAGCAATTTTAGTGGAGTAATTGCACTATTGTTAGTTCATTGCAAGTCTATAAAGAAAATGATGACATCTAAGAGACTACTTTAAGGTTCTGTGTGCTGGCTGAAAGCCTTATTACCTCTGAATTGTAAAGGTCAAACCTTACGAGAAGCAGATTATGATGAAATTATACTATGTTTGCTTAATTTTTAAAAAACATTTTATTAGTGACATATTAAAGAAGTATATCAAACAGAAATAAGCTTAGAAATGTGTTTGTTTTAAACCTGACCTCAGGTGACATTAGTTGAGGGATTCATGTCAGATCCAGTGATTTTATCCAGTTTTGATAAATTAATAAATATTTAAATATGTTAGTCTCTACTTTTTAGGTTTAGGTAAATAAGCCAAAATCATTCTAGGTCTTTGGTGGGGCATTGGTGGCTCAGTGGTAGGTTTCTTGTCTATCATGCGGAAGGCACGGGTTCGATTCCCAGCCAATGCCTCAACCCCAGCCACTGGATGCAGTGCCGGTCCCAAGCCCGGAAAAATGGGAGGGTTGTGTCAGGAAGGACATCCGGCGTAAAACATTTGCCAAGTTGTTGTGCGGACCAGTTGGTCCGCTGTGGCGACCCCGAACAGGGAGCAGCTGAAAGCAACTTCTTCTATTCTAGGTCTTTGGCACAATGCAAGATGGAATGTTTGCTGCTTTTTGAATAATTGACCCGTTGCACATGAATGTAGTTAAGGGTGGCTAAATGAACTTCTGCTGCAAGTTTAAACATTGCATTTAAATTTTAACTACATGAGATGGTGTTTGAGTGCACTTAAAGATTAAGGAGTCTATAATTTACTATGCATTTCTATTAAACATATCCCAATATTAAATATAAAACACATAGTTACCCACCCTATATGTTCAGTACAGTTAACCAACTTACCAGGTACAGCTTAAAAATACATATATGGTAGGTTGTTTTTTTTTTTTTTTTCAGATTTGGATAAAAAATGAAAAAAAGAGAAAAAAATGACCTGGGAAATGGAAACTTGTTGGTTTTTATGTAGTATCACTTTTGTGGTGCAGAAGGAAAATATGCATAGTTTAAAATAAATAAATAAATATTTGCTGCATACAGCATAACAGCTTTTATGCCAAAAACTATCCAGGGGCACTTGCATAATAAAATTTAGGAAACCTTATTTAATTTGATTAATTTGCCCAATATAAGGCCAAATGTAGATCGTGGGAACTTAAACATAGAGCTTTTGTGTTTGCATGAGTAAATATTATTAATAATAGTCTTTTGGCAGCAATTATTTGCATACAAGATCTAGTCGTAGCTGCTGAAGTCTTTTAAATGAGAGAAGTTTTTAAAGATTGTTCTGTAGTTACATTGTCAAGAAATTAATTTCACATATGATTGCCTTGAAGATGTAATCTTATAACTCCATTACTATTTAATTCAAATCTTGTCTGCTTCTTGTGCCAGCTTAATAATAAAAATGTGTGAAGATCAACCTAGAATGAAATCTCCAGTCAGTTTTTGATTGTCCCATGATTCATTGTTGAATCTCCTCCAGAATGTGAATGAATGAAATAATGAACATTCCTACTGAATGTTCACAAGTTGAGTATCAAACCAGAGCAAAGAGAAAAAAAACCCATCTTATCGGCAGCAGTAGTTCATTTTGCTTAAACAGCGTCACCACTACATAAGGCCTACGGCGTTAATCATTCAAAACTCTCTCTTTAATGAGCTTTCAACCCTCAAGCTTTCTGAAATATTGTAATTATATGCAGTCTGACCTGCATAAAATGTCATCTAGTTAGCCAGATTAGCCTGGTTCAAGCAAGTGTAGGTTGTGTAAAGGCAAATGTGCAAGTGTTTTTGTGCTTCCTAGAAATAAATGTATGTTTCAATGTTGAACCTTTTTGAGTTTGACGTATATGAAATTCTGTTGCTTTATTTTCTGAAAGTAGCATGTGCAAAAGAAAAAAAAAATTTATTGAAGCTACATTGTGAAACGTTACAGAGAAGGAAAACCCCTACACATCTCAATGTTTTGCAGCCATTGAAATTGAACATGACTTGATTTTCTCAAGTAAAGCCCAGAAAAGGGGGGAAGCATTCCAAAAACTGCTGAATCTGCCACACGTGCTTCAGCGAACACCCTTACAGTTGTGGCAATGAGTGTTCTCACTATCGCTTCCTTCAGTATCTACACACTGGCAAACTGTCGAGGTATTTCTTGCGGTGATTGGTTTTGATTTTAGGAAATCAGTAATGATAGAATTGTTTAGACATGCATGCTTTGCTTAGACAGCATCAGCTTTGTTCATTTATTTATTTTTTTGTCATTTTGAATTTTTTTTCTTTTTCAATTTGCAGGAAAGACTCGTGTAGTAGCTAGACTGAAATAATATTAAAACATCTTACATGTGGTTTATGTAGATATTAGCATGAATGTACTACTAGTAGTATGCATAGGCTCACAAAGCAAAGCATTTCAGGAATGGTGAAAACAAATGCTTCCTTGGGCAAATTCATTACAAATTTGTGGACTAAAGCCTAATGTTGAATGTGAATCTTAAGATATGTATAAATAGCTTATAATATTTTTCTTTTCAATGCCCGACAATGACTGACTGAAGTCATGGAAAGTGGTTTCTGAGGCCTGTTTTCATGTTACAGTGATATTCTTGCTTATTATAATAACATATTCACTATTCAGAATGTGAAATACATGACTATCTCTATATAACCAGCCTGAGCAGAATATTACAAAACACCGAACTAACACATCCGCTGCAAATGACCAAATCCTGGTGCTCTGTGTATTATTATATTATATTTAATATAACAATATGGAGAGACACATACCTTTAGAAATCCCACAGCACTGGAAGAAAGAAGCTACTTACAAAGTGTCAGCATTAAACTTCACTATATAATGACTCCTTTGTAAGTATGCCCTTACAGATGAAGGCCTGACTGAAAGAGTCTAGCAAAAGAAAGTGTGTTGAAGATACAGGCAACACCAACGGGACAAAAACTCAACCATACTTACAGGGGTCACTGAAGTGCTGTTTTAATGGTGCCTGGGATATGTACAAAGATGCAGATGGTCAGCAGTGACATTAGGTGGGACGTCTGCTATGTGAGCAAATTTGTAGATGTGTACTTAACACACTATTTTATATCATCGAACATAGCTCATCACTACAAGGGATACTGAGGTTTATTATTATTATTATTATTATTATTATTATTATTATTATTAAAAGAAGTAAACCTCTTAATTTGTAATTGACCTTTAAAGTATTGATATGATACTCGTGATAGGATTATTGTCATGTTAAATTTCAATTTCGCAGAGAAAGCGAAATATTGCCATTTGCCTGCTATTAACTTAAGCAGATTATTTATAACTAATCGTGCACTTTTAATTGTTAATTGTAAATGATTGAATAAATGTACTACACAAGCTTTACTAGATTGTAGATGTGTGATTGTGTTCTGTATAGGTCTGATGGGTTCATTTCAAACACAGATGCATGTTGTTGCTGTTTATACTCGGGATTATCACCTACCCAGCATTTGTAACATGATCATGTTTTTATTCTGCTATAAATAGGTCGTCTCCATACCGTAGCCTGCGGTGGCGATTCTGTTATTCGTTCCATTTGCTTTTCCTTTAACCATCTTGAACCATTGTCTGGCATTGTTTAGAAATGCTTTTAATCTATTCATTTCTGTATCTCAGCAGATTCAAATGAACTGATGCACTTGGAAGCATTTTCTAATTAAGCTTGGGGATTGTAGGTAGGAATTTGTAAAGGCAAGCCAGTCATGTTGTCTTTTATTTTTGTGTCAAAACTGTTTAACTTTGTCTTCTTTTTGTGCTCAGGACTTGTCCCAAATGAATTGTTTTATGTATATGGATGACTTAGTGGTTGAGGGAAAGTCTAGGAGAAACAATAAGTTCATGGATGAACCCACCTTCATTTCAACTGGTCTTGTGAAGTTCTATTATTAATTATTACGCTACTTTTCTTCCCTTCTCCATAAAACTGTTCCGTTTAATAACTGAGTGAAGTCTGTTAGACTGTAATTATAAATTATTAGGAATTATCTACCACAATGCCAGCATGTCTACTTTGTAGTAAAATTGACGATTAACAATATGAACAATATTTTCCCCCTTATGTTACTTTACTGTTAACTGCTCTTTAGTTGTTTAATTACTCTCATTGTTAAAATATTCTGATAGTCTCGTCTTTTAAGGATTTTGTTAAGCCTTTTTTCATACAGTAGAAATAGATTAACAATATTTTTAGTTATTTGTTTTAAACAAATTTCTGGCATTCAGTACACTTGTATTAATCATTATAACATATTTTATATATGTTAAGATTTCACTTTTTTTCTTTTTTTCCCCCCCTCCAAATGGCCTTTTTAAATGGGTTGGTTCATCCAGAAGTACTTTATCTTTTAAGCTACACACTGCAAATGGACATTTGTATATGGACATACAATACAATGTAATGTATTAAATATTAGAATAAATTATGTGTCTTAAAAAATATAGTAGAAATACGGAAATTGAATGAACCTTAAGTCTGAGTCATAGTTATTGTCATCATTATCATCATTATCATCATTATAGTTTGTAATTATCATGTGTTGGTCATAACGGGTCCAAAATATTGAAAATGAGTGTTTGAATATTGAAATGTACTGATTTTAAAAAATAATAATAATTTTTTTTAAAAAGAGAGAGAGAGAGAGAAAGTAAATGTAGATTATTAGTACCACATACTTTCCTTTTGCAGTGTGTATTGAGTAATAAAAATTTTTTTAAATGCCATAGTAATAGGGACAATATAGTCATTTCTATGCTTATGATCATGATTGATTGAAATGATTTTTCCCTGTTAAATAGTCATTGTTGTTAATCACTTTAGACCATTGTACTGATCATCTTTCTTCGCTGTGCAGATTAAGGAACGCAAATGGATTGACTGCGGCCAACCTGGCCCGTGCACAAGGCTTCCAGGACTGTGCTCAGCTCCTCTCCAACGCAGAGAATCTACTCAAGCACCTAAATGGGTTTGGCCATAATGGAACTGACCTCACCCACATCCAAGGGCGGAGTCTTCTTAATGGGGTAACCAATAGGAAGAGGCTCCATGATTGCCCGGAATCAAATCATGTCAAGAAAGCAAGAATTGATTGTAAGTGTTAATAAATCTTACAGTTTTCTGAAGGGCTTTGAAACCTCAGGAATCGTATGTGTATTTAGCAAATTTCTGATTTGTTCCTCCTTCAGGCATGGATTTTCCTGTGAAGCCTGTCAGTGCCATGGAGGAAGATATTGAAAGTATGCATGTAGAATCTGCCCCAGACAACCAATCAGGTGCGACTGGACCTTTTCCACCTTTGCCTACTGACCGTGAGCCTCATGTGGACAGTTGTGCAATGGACAGTCATTCTCCTGCCTCACACATAGTGGAGCCTGCTCCTTGGCGCTGTACGAATTCTTATGCCTACCTGTAATCTGTTAGGAAAATCCCCTGTAGGTTGGTAAAGATTTTCCCAACATGCATATTAATCAGATTTATTATCTACAGTTCTAATGCTCATATTTCCCCATATCTAACATTTAATGACCTTAGTATTATAAGGTGCTATCTGATGGTCTTCTGATATTGATCATCTCCCAAAGTTTAGGCAGCTAAACTAGAAGAATTCTGGAGGTTGGATTGGATTTTTTCCCTTGTTTATTTAGTTGTAGATCAGTTGTTATATAACTAAACTTCGGATAATTAATTTTTTAAATGGAAAGCTTAATTTTCATAGAAAACAATCATATTACATTTATATTAAATATGTTGGATCTAGAGCATCTGTTTCAAACTTAAGCTAGCTGATCATCAGTCCCACTTCAATTTATTAAGCATACTGCATACTGGAGCTAGCTAATGGCAGTAATATTTGACTTGACTGTTCTCTGATGTTGGCTAAAATATTAGCTTACTGCTTCACTGAAAACTTTAACATGCTGTAATGCCAATTGATCAAGACCTGTCCTGTTGTATAAACTTCTTAATCATACAGCTACAATTTCTCATCTGGTCTGACACTTTGTCTTCATTGACCATTCATATAAATTCATCATAAAAATTAATTTATAAACTGATCTGAAAATAAGTGAGCAAATTGATTTGCCTGTCACTGTTACTTAAAATAGTTCTACACATCGTCGTTTACAAAGTTGGTCACATTAGTCAGAAACTCTAAAATTAATATTTAATCTTGTTGTGTCATAGCAGATCTATTTAAGATCTATATATTTCGAAAAATATATAGATTTTTTTACTTACATTTTGTTTAACACGTACATGTTGACATACTTTTGAGCGAAATACCAGATAGAACCTTTTTATACTGAGGTCAGTTTTTTTAAGTCTTTAAGTTGTGAAAGTTCAGACATGCAGCATCAGACTGGTTTTATTCATTCCTTTTAAAAATCACACTTACTGGCCTTAGAACGCACATGGTTCAGTAATAATTTTGTTTTGTTGGTCAATTCAAAGTACCCGTTTTGGTCATTACAGGTTTGGGTTATTAGGGCATTTATTGAATTTTCTGTCTTTGTAACAATTTTGTGACTTCTAGTCAATTGAGACTGTTTCATGAATACATGGTTTATCCATCTGAACAGTAAAAGTAGAAAAACATTAAACTGTATGAAGTGTAAACTCTAGACAGTTATTTATTACTTGATTCGGCATTTCCCAAAACTCCCCCCCTACTGTGCTGCTTCATCTTCACTCATTCCCCGTCTGGCTCTCTCTGACCCCATGTTTTGTTTTGAATGACAGATGGCACCATAGAAATAGCCACAGGCTTAAGCAATGGCCATGCACAACAGAAGAGTTTTGACACAAATGGCCATTGCCACCCTCACCAGCCTGATGCACCCGAGCTGGGCAGTAACATGTGCGGCTCACTGCACCTCAGCGGCAGCCCCAGCAGCTACATGACTCACAGGCCCTTGTGGGCCACATTATCATCAGACTTCAGCGATCATCTGCACTATGGCCACTACCACGGATTTGGAGACACGGCTGAAGACCTGGAGGACACTGGAAGTCGTCACGAGCACATAACAACTGTGAAGCTTGAACAGCACTACAACCAAGAGGTGCTAAATGCTATGCAGCTGTTTCATGGATCATGAAGGGGTTAGAGTCCATCTGTTTGTATAAAAGTGGGCGTAAAGAGCCACCCAGCAACCTTAAACCTTAACCAGTTTACCCTATCTTTGTTCTTGCACCTTACAAAAGGCCACAGTAAAGGAGTTTTTTGTTGTGGGGGAGCCTTTGTACCAAAGGGGTATTTGTGTTTTTGTATCCGACTTTTTGTGAACTCTTTTATTTTATGCTTTGTTTGAATAATAGAATAACTGATAATGGTTAAGTAGAGCGACAGTGGATGATTTGTTGATAACTGTGGTGCATTCAGCTTTCCTATGTTGTTTTCACGCTTTTTACCACGGGAAAATAAAGAATCATTTAAATATCCTTTGTAGGGTTTCATGACGTTTCCGTTTGTTTGTGGGGATTTGTGCAGATATTTCCCCCCTTAAGTAGTTTGCTTGGCACTAGCATTATAAAATGTATGGAACAATTTGTTTCCTTTTCCTGAGAAGTTGAGTTGAATGGGTTATGTAAAAGTATTTGTTTTAAGAAAATAGACATTTTTGACATTCCTTGGATCTTTTGTGTTGTGATTACATAAAAGTATTTGAGATTAAATGTGTTCCTCTCATTTGTTTCCATTTTGACTTTTTAGGGCAGTTTGGTGGGTTATATTCAGTCTACATTTTAAGTGGCATTGGTGGCTCAGTGGTAGGTTTTTCGCCTACCATGCGGAAGGCCCGGGCTCAATTCCCAGCCAGTGCCCAAAGCCCAGCCACCTGATGCAGGGCCCGGAAAAATGGGAGGGTTGCGTCAGGAAGGGCATCCAGCGTAAAACCTGTGCCAAGCTGTTGTGCGGACCAGTTGGTCCGCTGTGGCGACCCCGAACAGGGAGCAGCTGAAAGCCATGATGATTCAGTCTACATTTTATGTTTAATGTGTGTGTGAAAATTACATCAGTTAAAAGATAGAGTTGATTAAAATAAATTTTGTATAGAATTTTTTTTTTTTAAACTTCTTGAGCCTGCCCCCATTCATATCCATGTACACCAGAGGTGTCCAGTCTTACCCGCAAAGGGCCGGTGTGGGTGCAGTCTATTGAAAGCCAAAATCAACTAATAAAACAGGTGGAATCAGGTGTGGCTCCTGCTTGATTGGTATGAAAACCTTCACCCACACCGGCCCTTTGCGGATAAGATTGGACATCATATTACTTTTAAGTGTTTAAAAGCCAAGTAACAACTCTATAAACACAAAATTCTCAGTGATTTGTTAGGACGTGAAGGGGAGTTGGCGGCGTGTCTATAGAATGACTACAAAAGGGGCCAATCCAAATACAAACCTAAATTTCAGGACCAGAAGACGTTTTATTCTAGCCACGTAACAACCTTGTGTTAAAAACATGACTTGTTTAAATACTTTTATGGGTTTTCCACATGATTTGTCCTAGAAAGTAATAAAAAAAATTGCACCACCAATAAAGAATTGCATGTATATTTGACACGTACACTGACCAGGCACAACATTATGACCACCTGCCTAATATGGTATTGGTCGCCCTTTTGCTGCCAAAACAGCCCTGACCTGTCATGCACTGTGTATTCTGACACCTTTCTATCAGAACCAGCATTAACTTCTTCAGCAATTTGAGTAACAGTAGCTCGTCTGTTGGACCGTATCACATGGGCCAGCCTTCACTCCCCATGTGCATTAATGAGCCTTGGCCATCCATGACCCTGTCGCTGGTTCACCACTGTTCCTTCCTTGGACCACTTTTGACAGATACTGACCACTGCAGACCGGGAACACCTCACAAGAGCTGCAGTTTTGGAGATGCTCTGATCCAGTGGTCTAGCCATCACAATTTGGCCCTTGTCAAACTCGCTCAAATCCTTACACTTGCCCATTTTTCCTGCTTCTAACACATCAACTTTGAGGACAAAATGTTCACTTGCTGCCTAATATATCCCACCCACTAACAGGTGCCATGATGAGGAGATAATCAGTGTTATTCACTTCACCTGTCACTGCTCAGAATGTTATGCCTGATCGGTGTACTGTACATGGATGTTTTATTGAATATGTGCATCCTGAAAATCGGTTAATGTTGAACACTTTTCAGACTATTATGATTCTGAATGAGAAA